>JANHGO010000038.1:13002972-13037597 GCA_024606505.1 Aquila spilogaster
CCTTTACTAGATCAGGTTGCCCAGAGCCCCGTCCAACCTGGTCTTGAACGCCTCCAAGGACGGGGCATCCACAACCTACCTGGGCAGCCTGTTCCAGGACCTAACCACTCTCCTAGTAAAGAATTAAATTATTAAATTTTATTATATTATTAAATATATAAAAATGAAATGCATCCCTATTACTTCTGCTTCATCACTTTAAGACTCTTTCACCTCTGTTCAGCATTCTGCTGCTTGTCTCTGTTTTCTTTCCAAAAAGGCGTACTGTAGACATCTCTGTATTCGTAATGTGCCTGTATTTTGCCAGAGCTGTTTTAGGATGGCTGCTAGGGAGTTTGGAGCTTGAGATACATGGAGTGTATTATATGTTACGCAGTTGAACAGGCATGTGGAAGGCTTTGTATGATCAGGTAAAATGCTGACAGGTTGCAGAATGAAATCCTGGAGCTCTTTCTGTTTTTCATTACTGATGAAAAACTTCTTGACTTGACAGCCTGTGATGAGCAGCAAGTCAGGAATATGAAAGAAAAGACAGAACAATTTTAGTGACAGTGTATAATTGTAATGAATATGACCCCAGCAATATGCTCCAGCTGCTAAAGAAGGATGATGGTATTTTGGGCTGCATTAGGCAGAGTATGACTTGAAGTATGGAAGGTGATCCATCCCCTCTCCTTGCCACCTGCAGTGTTGTGCCTTGTTCTGATCCCCCATTACAAGAGAGATGTGGACGTACTGGACAGAGTTCAGTGCAGGGCCACCAAGACAGTGAACAGTTCTCCTGTGAGGAGAGGCTGAGAAAGGTGGGGATGTTTAGTTTGGTGGAGGTTCAGGGGGATCTCATTAATGTTCATAAATACGTGGAAGAAGAATGCGAAGAGAACAGAGTCAGGCTGTGCTCAGTGGTGCCGGTACCAGGACAAGAGGCAATGGGCATAAACTGGCACTCCTCTGACCATCAGAAGTACTTCTGTGCTGTGTGGGTACTGGGGCACTGTCACAGGATGCCCAGAGGCTGTGGGGTCTCCTCCTTGGAGATCGTGAAGCCATCTGGATATGGTCGTGGACACCCTCCTCTGGGTGTCCCTGATTGAGCAGGAGTTGGACCAGATGGACCAACCCTGCCAACCTCTGATCCTTTAATTTCTGAGGTATTTGTACAGTGGTCATTCTAGCATTGCTGTGACAGGACTTAAATGAGACTTCCTTTTGGTGTGTTAACAGATACAAGAAGACATAAAATTCGTGAAAAGAGATTTGTTCTTCCTAGAACAACAATTAGCCTAACTAGGTCTTTGCTTCATTTTTTTCCACATAAAATACCTTAAAAGTTTCCATATAGGTCATTCTCTTCTGCACTGAATCAAAAGGAACCACAATCTTCTGGGTACTCTTCTTAACAAAAAGTATACTGTAAAATAAATTTCAGCTGTAATTATGTGAACTTTAAAACAGTTATGCCCATGGAATGGTTAGAAATACTGTCACAAGAAACTCTTGATACATTCATGCAACTGTTATTCAAGACAGTAACAAATGTAACTGCTGTGCAGTATTCAATGTTTTTAAAAAACTTTGAGGTTTTGATGTTGGTTTAGCAGTAGAGAATCCACATAGGCTTTAAAGAAAGATGCTAACAGTAAAGCAGGGTTATCTTTGTTCCAAAATGGTTTATTTTAGATTGTCAAGCAATTTATAGTGAAATATGGATGTGTATCTGTGCGTTAACTGTAAGATTCTTCTTGATTAAAATAAGTAAAGCCACAAGTGGTAAGGTTGAGCATGACACAAAGCAAGCTATGATTGTGTACCTCAACTACTGATTGTTTCTGATAGGCATATAAAGCAGCTGGTAGACAGGATCATTGCCTTTCTGGCAATAAGGAAGCAGAAGTTATAGTTCAGGATGCTTTCCAATGCTAGCAAGAGTATGAATACTTTTGAATAGTGATGATAAGGAGCTTTGTTCACTTCTGAGATAATCACAGCTATGCTGACCTGAGTATGTTTCTGCAGAAGTGGGCTCAATGCTCACAAACATGCTTAACTCTTATTCTCCAAGTTGGGATGTCACAGCTAAGCTTCCTATGTATCAGAAGAAAGGTCAATGGGAATGTACTCCTTCTGAGAAGTCTTTGGGAGGGAAGTGATGCTGTTCTGTCTGTATAGCCCAAGATAGGATCATGCTCAGTGTACAGGCAGGCTAGAGTTGGGACAGAGAAAATCAGGCACTAATATCTAGTACTGCTTGGCTAAGAGTAGCTCTTCAAGGGGTTAAAACTATCCATAACACCCACTAAAAAAGTGCATGTTGCAGTATGCATAGGAATAAAACACCAGCATATTGAATTGAGGGATGGTACATCTTTAGGGGAAAGATGATTACCTTTCACAGTCCTTGGAAATGAATGAGGCTTGTTTCAGATTAGAAAGTTCTGTGGCAAAGAAACCTGAAGAGGAAATATGGGTCCAAACTGAAAACTTTCTGATCTTACATATGCAATTGAATAGAAAAAGGGTCAGAACTGCTGTGTATATGGAAGTGCTGTTAAAATTTCTAAAGTCTGTATATGAATTTAGTCATAGAGACCTATTTTTTTTTCTGGGACAATAGTAATTTCAGACAGGGCTTTATCTGGAAAAATATAGGGAGGAAAAGAAAAGCTGGGAATAAAATCTTCCAGATATCTGAAGAATTTTTACAAAACATTTCTGAACAGAGAGTTTTGGTGGTGTAAAAGAAAGAAAATTCCAAGATGGGATGCTTCTGATGCATCATGAGAAGTAAGACCTGATAAAGTAACCATCAGGGAGAGGTCTCTGGTGGTGGTGTTACTTTTTTCTCTGAATATTTAATTCGAAATGGCTATGGTTGTATTTATTTTTATTTTCCATGAAGGGAAATCAGTTATTTATTCTACTAGCGATAGACTCTCATAGGAGAGAAGGGCAAATACTAAAATACAGTTAGGATTGTAAAGTGAAAGATACCTTATGTGTGGGTGAGAGAAGTGCAAATCTGCATCCTCAGATAGGAAAAGCAGAAAGCCCAAGAGCTTTTGAGATGTACAGAGAAAAAGCAGGAAGATGTTAGGAGTAAGTCTAGGCTGTCTGTGTGATAAAAATAGCAAAGAGAAAAGAAAACAACAACTAAAAACTATGCTTCCATGACAAAAGGTTTTTTTAGTTAACTTGAGAAACCAAAAGGGCTAAGTGAAGAGTTTCCTTGTGTTTTACAAAATATAGAAGTTTTATTTACTTGTAATTTGAGCAGTGAAAGTAAGGAACACTCAGAACGATTAAGAGGATTAGAGATATCATGACACTGCAATAAGAAACTTCTGGTGAGAAAAGAGAGCCTGGCCTGGGAGCTGTACGATGTAAATTGTTAGTGCTATATAGCAACTGTATTAAAAGATCTGTTGAAATAATTATATTGTACCTTAAGGAGCCTGTGTTAAGTCTTCTGAAAAGAGTTGCAGAGGAATTTTTCAGAACAAAATACAGTGCATATGAAATCTTCTATTTCTGAAGTAAGATTCTGAACTGGTACCTGGTTCTGTCTGAGCCTGTAACTTTTTGTGTGATCTCGTGTGGGACAGTAGACTGGAAATTTATCGTTCACACAGAAGTTAAGCAGGAATGAGTTGTCTGAAAATAAACCTGAATTCTTACTTGGTGTGAACAGCAATGTTTTCCAATTTTTCCCTTTTTTGTGGGGAGGGGATTGGGGAGTGTTTGGTTTTCCTATAGTTTAACATTTTGTGAGAGCCTCTACAACACCTTTTTGATGTTTTCTGTTGCATCACAGCAATGTTTGGTAGAACGTCTCTTGTATCGTGAATTCCTTGAACTTTTCTTGACACCTCAGCTCAGTTATATTTTGGGCACAATGTAGGCTTTATATTGCTTTAAAAGCCCCCCAGATCTCTGTAAATGGAGTCCAACAGTTGTCTGCAAAATAATTTTACCATTCACCACCTCATAACTTTTATTTACAAGGGTTACCACTGTCTACAAGGAACTTCACCAGAGTCATTTAATGCTTACAGAAATTATTCAGTGTGATGATGACAGATGAAAGTCCTCTGCCTTTGAAGCTGTTGTTTGAGGGTATCTCATTCTAAACTTCATTCAAGGGATTTCCTTTTTCAGTCACTCCAGAAATCAATTTGTTACAGGAATTACTGAAGGTTAAGCTTGGCATGAGCATTAGAAGGATTTGAAAACATAGCATCCTGTAGGAGAAAGAAACAGAGCAATAAAAAATTGCATGATCATTGAATCAATATTATACCATTTCCTCTATATTAAATTCCTTCATTTATTCTGAAAAATACCTATCTGTTTACTTCTTATCTTCTGTAAATACCACACCTACTGTTTTTACCCCTCCTCTTTCCTCCTCCCTTTGTATCTCCTCCCCTGTGATAGAATCAATTGCATCAGTGGATATTATATAAAGAAATGTTTTTCAGTGGCATTCACGGTTCACCCACCTTAGCCGCCATGGGGCTAAGAGTTGCCAGCCTTTTTATGCTCTGGCTGGCTCTTTCCAATACGAATGAAATAAGAAAAGGTAAGCTCTGGAAATGGTATGGTGGTAGATCACCTCCTGGAAATGGGAGAGGGGAGAATTAAAATATCACTGCAGAGATAGAAAGAGGAAGTGTATTTAAATATCACAATGGAGTTTTAAGGTCTCTTGATTTTCTTTAACTTTCAAATACCAAGGCTGCATGGCTTAGCCAACACCGGTAGATACTACTCTCTTTGGAGTGATTGGTATCTAAAGCGCTGATCTCTAGTTTGAAGTACCTGGAAAATATTTTCATTGTTACTTTTCTTTCCATATGTTGAGAGCTTCCTAGGTATTGCAACTGCTGTACAGAAGGAAATTATAGAATTTGGTAGGTTAATTGTTACAGCAATGAAGAAAGCAGATGATTATGCATTACTTGGTTATTTTGGAACAACATAAATGCTTTCTTCAAAAATCAATGTACTAACATTGGACAAAGCTCATTTTATCATTCAGGATATGAATAATCCTTTGCTATAAACTCTAATTTACTCTGTATGTTATCAGCTTTGTTTGAAGTATTGAAATGGAACTCTCAATCTAGGAACTATTTTTATAGAAATAGATTATGAATTTTGTGCAGTGATAGGGCTTGGGAAATTGATCTTGATTTGTTGTGTCTTGAATTTAATGATAGAAGGAAAGAATTGTCTTGCATTGATCCTAGTTGCAACCTCTGGGAGAATCCCTCTGTAGCCTTTTGGAGAGAGAAGTACATAAGCTTTGGTAGTGCCAGCGAGGCTGGGTGCATCTGTTATTATTGCTAACCATCAAAGTACAATAACTTCGACATCCTCATGGTAGTTCTGCTTTCTCAAATTGAACATTGCAAGAAAGCCCAGTGGAGATGAGTGGTAAATGTTCTTGTTACCTTGCTGAGCTTCCCAAGTATGCTCAGCTTTTATGCTCAGCCCTAATATGCAGCATCTTGATATTTACCATGGCTGGGGAGGGAATGAATTTCAGAGCATCAGCTTAATCTTTTGCTAATTTTTGTTCTCTACTACCACAGTTATTCTCCACCCTATCTCCTACAGAGGCCCGTGGCAATAGCAATCCTGTTTGCCCTCCAGAGGAGTTGTGGCACTTTCTTGGACTCATAGTGCAGTTTCCTTTCTAGTGCATGTTGCATCAGAGAAGAAAATAACTCTTAGGAATATTTAACATTGCTAAACTATTACTGTGATTCATAATAAATTCACACATTTGGCAAAGCAAACCAATGCACCAGCTTGTTAGTGGTCAGAGGGTAAATTTCTCCATCTCATGCAGGAAGGTTCCTTCATCTCAAGTGAGGACTGCAAGGTATACTCAAGTCCCAACAGTTTTTGTTAGTGTCTTGTTTTTCTTTAGATACTTGCATTTCTTCTGCTTAGTATGCAGATACTTGATTAGACTTGAGATCTGTGGAGTCACCATGGGTGTGAAGCAAATGGCTTCTCCTGCATACTGCAACACTTAACTCTTCTTGACTCTAGCTCATTCATTTCATTTTCCTGACTATTTATTTTTCATAACTTAACAGGAAGGACAAGAAACCATGGCCACTATGTCTGCAGCACCTGGGGAAACAACCATTTCAAAACTTTTGATGGAGATATCTATCAATTTCCTGGCATGTGCGAGTATAACTTTGTTTCTGACTGCCAAGACTCTTACAGAGAGTTCTCTGTCCACATTCAACGTGCTCTGAACAGCAATAACCACCCTGAGATCCATTATATCCTGATAACAGTCACAGATTTCACGGTGTACCTCAAACCCAAACTGGTTGTTGTGGATGGGCGGATGTAAGTACCTTTAGTGTGATGGTGCTGGGAAGATAAACAGGATTGATTCTTTACACATCCATCTGTATGCCATTTAGGATAGTGGCTAAAAGCATTTCTACTAAAAAACAAACAAAAATTAGAAATCCAGCTTAAAAGTGGCTTTGGGAAAGGGCTTTACTGTTAATACTTATTTCTGCACAGGTGTAAGGGATGATTTAAATGTAAGACAGGAAGAAGCTTTAGTGAATTTTCTTTTTCTAATTGTGCAGGAAACAAAATGCAGCTCATGAGCCAGATCTTTCACTGATGTGAAATGATGTAGCTTTGTTAGTTTTATGATATCACTTTGTGTTTGTTAGCAGATGGTATGTCTAGCAAATCCTCAGAAGTGAAACTTTGTTTCTGTGCAATCTTCTCTTATTTTCCTGGAAGTAGACGTGTTTTTCTGATATTCATAAGTATTTCCTTAAAGTCCAGTAACTGTTCCTCTTGCAGTTATGGTAGATAGAG
This sequence comes from Aquila spilogaster, assembly GCA_024606505.1. Classification (NCBI taxonomy): domain Eukaryota; kingdom Metazoa; phylum Chordata; class Aves; order Accipitriformes; family Accipitridae; genus Aquila; species Aquila spilogaster. Next base: position 13,009,837 of record JANHGO010000038.1, read on the forward strand.
TGTAGATCAAAAAAGGGATTTGTGTGTGGCAATATGTATCGTGAAAAAGCTCCTCCAGTAGTATGGTCACACAGGGAATTAGTCTGACACCATTTTTCATGTCAAGTTGTGTCTTAACCTAACCTTTCTGTGTGAGTAGATATATGCAGACTGAAAGAAGTGAAGCAGCTCATGGGTTAAGACATAGTTCTGTAGGATGAAAGTGAAAGAAAATGGATGTTAGTATATCTTAGAGTAATTAAGAAGAGAAACCTATTTTCAGTGTAGGATTGGATTTTGTCCAGGCCTTGGCTTTTGATCTGAAGTGTGAAATACATTGCAATAAAAAACTGTTCAAAATTAGATAATAACATTCAGTTTTCCAGGGATCGTACCAGAACACATAACAAAATGACATGAAGTTGTACAGAATGCGTTCTTATCTCAAATTAAAAAAGCTCCCTATTGTGTACTCAGATCTTAAGAAGAGCTCAATGAAAAATGTTTAGAAATCCTTTCTTGAACCAGACCTCTTTTTATCTTAAGTATTGTTTGTAAAACAATAGATCCTTTCTGAACAGAGGCTTGTAGAACAGGTTTTTGCTGCATGTGGGATTTAGTTTATGTAGAACTTAATTTCCAAATTGCTCTTTAAATGGCATATGATCCATTGCTATATAAAAAAAATAGCATTTCACACCACTGAAGTGAAATCTGTAAAGCAGATGAATTTATGAATTTGGCTTTTGATACCTATCCACTGGTTAATAAAGTGTCCAAGTATTAGAAGAAAGAGAGATATTCCACTCTGCGATATCTGAGGTGAAAAGTTGCCCAATGTTTTATAATCCCTCTCTAAAACCACAGTCTATTAAGGCCTCATTGTGAAGGATGGACAATACAGCCAACAGTAGAAATAATAGTCTCTGAGTTACTGCATACTATTTATATACCTAAATCATTTGGCCATGTGAAAAATACCTGAGGTAAACAGTTGGAAGTATCCCAGTTATAGGTAATAATATAGAGCTAAAATTCTCCCAGTCACAACACTAGTTACATAGAGATGTACACAGATATATGAATCCTGGTAGACAATAATTGTACTGGCAAATGGGTAGAAAATGTACTGGTTATTTTGTCTGGATTCCAGTGTACACTATTTTTGTTTGAACAGACTCCAGCTCTTTAGATTTTAGAGGTTAAGGCTGCTTGCCACAATGCCTCTATTGCTGAATGAATTTCGGTGTACTTTAAAACAGATATACAAGTATAGGAGAGATGTCTCATGAATTGATTCCTTATCAAACAAAGCCATCTAAACTCAGCCTTCTGCAAAATATCTTCTGTCATGTTAACATGCCTTACTGTCACCATTAATAAGCTTGGTCCTGTCAACTGGGAACTGCTGGGCTAACTACTGAAACAAAGTACTGAATTTCTCTTAACCTGCTCCTTTCTGTTCACATTTTTCTACCACTTTTGTTAGCAGTCCCCATATCTGCCTGTGCTTTTTGAATTCTCTCTTGAAGAGAGAGATCTTTTTAAAGGAACATTCATTCTGTCTGGAATGATTGCCAGAGTTTTTAATATAGAAAACTTTGATTTAGGCTGTTACTTCTTTGGTAAAAGTAAATGATTAATGAGCATTTGAATATCCTCTACTAATATGAAAATGATGGATTTTCCTTTAATTAAGTTAAAGATATCTGGCTTTTTTTTTTCCTTTCTTAAAGAATCTGTGCTCTCAAGGAGCCTTTTACCTCTGATACTGTTTTACAATTTAAGACACTAAGTTATCTCCTCAGAGAAAGAGGATTGTATGTTTCACTGAAACAACATATTGTATGCAGCTAGGGTCAGAATGGAATAATTTAGTTGGAAGGGACCCACAGGCATAATCTAGTCTTAACAGCCTAACTACTTCAGGGGTAATCAAAAGTTAAAGTATGTTTTTAAGGGTGTTGTCCGCATGCCTCTTGAACAGTGACAGGTATAGGACCTATAAATGAGATGGAGGCTGGTTTCTCCATTCATTAGAGTATTTGGTGTATAATAGACATTCATGTTGCTCTTTATGTTTCTGTACTAATGCAAAGTCTGATTTTTTTCCTAGTGTCAAGACACCTTACTACAGCTCTGGTTTGCTCATTGAGAGCAATGACATTTATACCAAGGTTTATGCCAAACTAGGCCTAATTCTGATATGGAATCAGGAAGATGCGCTGATGGTATGTAAAATCCATTTATTTTTTATTAGCATTTCCTGGGTTTAACCACTGTAGGCTGAACAGAAATAGAATTTCATGGACTGAACAGAGCTAGAGTGTTAGACTTACTCATCCAGCTGATACTTACAGTATATAATTTTAAAAAGGTAAAATTCCTGTCTCTGCAGTATGATAGAGTTAGTAGTATGGGGTGCAGGTGATCTTACTACTCAAAAGAAAGTAGATTTCTGAAAAATAGCTAATGCTTTTGCTGTAACACCCTCACAATCTGATCTTCATTTTCTTTCATGTGTCTTTTGTAAGACTGTCATCATTGCCATCATCTACTTGCCTAATTTCCAGCATGGCTTAAATTTTATCCCAGCAGTTAAGAAAAAAAAAGGGGAAAAAGTACTGAAATTCACGGAATGTTTTCTTTTTCATGTTTATCACTATGGTGTTTATAGTCATTATTAAAATAAAGGACCTTCAGACCATTTTTTTTTTTTACTTTTTTGTATTACTTTTTTGCATCCAATTATGTGTTTCTTAACTGTTACAAACTAATTTGCAGTGAAGAAGGAACTTCTGGGAGAGTTTTGGATTTGCCATCAGTTCTGTCATTTAGCAGCTTCCCTTTCAGTTAAACATGCTTGCTTTGGAAGGTCTTCATGCTCCAGATAATTCTTTTTTGATTTTTTTTTTCTTTCTGTTACCTAGGTGGAGCTGGACAGCAAGTTTGGTAACCAGACATGTGGTCTTTGTGGGGATTACAATGGAGTTCCAATCTACAATGAGTTTATTAGTGGAGGTGAGTCATATATTCTGTGTACTATGTATGTGTATACTGTATGCTTTGTGTCAGTCTTCACAAAATATAGGCTCTTAAGCATTGTGTTTAGGGGCATCACAGGAGGGGGGGGCATGTTTTACCTCAGATATTTCTGTGTTGGTCCTGGAGTGAACATTATGAGCCAGTGCTGCTTTCGTGATCTAAGTTTCTTTTGTTCCAGATGCATCATCTTCTCTTCTCTTCTGGCTTTCTTTTCTTGTTATGATGTTTAAATTAAGTACACTTAGAATAGACATAATTCAGAACAGAGATCCACATCTGACAGAGATCGTATCATAGTAACTGTTTTCCTTTCTCAGTAGAGTCTCAGGAATCAGATGTTCCTTGTTGTCAATTTTTTGTTCTTAGCAAAACCTCCTGTTAATTTTCTTTCTTGCAGTTGCAAGCTACAATTCAATTACATATGGGAATTTACAGAAGATCAGCAAACCCAATGATGAATGTGAAGACCCTGATGAAACTCAGGCTCTCCCCAGCTGTAATGAGCATGTGAGTAAGCTTAACTGCAAACTTCACTTTCATGGACACATGGAGACATCCTTACACTGTGAGATGTTAGTGTGTGAAGAGATGGGAAGACTTTGTCCATTCTAGGGCAAATGGTTTCTTCTTCCTTTCTTCTGTGAATGTAGCTCTTCAGGAGATTACAGTTTTTATTACCAGAAAAGGAAGTGTCTAGAAGCTCAGGTGCTTACCAAGTCTCTTAAATACTTCTACTCTTCCTTCCCAGCGTGATGAATGTGAGAAGCTGCTGACCTCCTCTGCATTTGCTGATTGTCAGTCACGCCTTAATCTGGAAATGTACATCCAAGCATGCATGCAGGACAAGTGCGCGTGTAAAGGAAATGAGGACTCCTTCTGCCTCTGCAGCACCATCTCCGAGTATTCTCGCCAGTGTTCACATGCAGGTGGCCGGCCGGGTGAATGGAGGACAGAGAACTTTTGCTGTAAGCAGCATTTTACAAATAAACAAATATTTCATGGGTGTAGCACTGTGAAACATTTAAATAAATTCTTCCTTTACGAAGTTATAGGCATATACCATAAATTACATACCAGTAGTCAAATAAACAACATACCATGTTCTTTCTGTTTTCTTCTATTACCTTTGTTATTAAGAAATCTTTTTCAGCTAGTAGAAATTATGTTCTTATTAAAAAGCTTGAGATCAGATGCTGTAGGTGAGTAAGGTAGTTCGTAAACAAAAGGAGAAAATAAAAAAACAGGGAAAGCAATTCAGAAACAGTCAAATATTAAAAATACTTTGCAAAATGGAGCCTGGCTTGGGACAGCACTTATTTGAAGTGAGTGGATCATATGATCCGTGGTTTCTGAGGAATGATGGACTTAACATTCAAATAATGTGATATCTTCTTTTTTTTTTTTTTCAGACAAGAGATGTCCTAGCAACATGGTCTATAGAGAAAGCAGCTCACCCTGCATGGATACTTGCTCACACTTGGAAATCAGCAGCCTTTGTGAGGAACACTACATGGATGGTTGTTTCTGCCCTGAAGGCAAGTGTGTTTCTAGTTCATGTATGTTTATATGTCTGCATTCTTTTTACTTGTCTTTAAAAGAAAAAAAAACAAAAAACCAAAACCAGGAGCACTAGCAAGGGAGGTCATAATTAAAATATTAGGTGAAGTCAAATTATATTCTAAAAATTACTGCTGCTACTAATTATTTTGAGTCAAATTCTAAGACTTATTGTCAATCTTAGAGAAAAAAAATTACAGTGATAGCCTACATTGTATGCCAAAAGGTCTGAAAATTTGAACATTAAATTTTTTGAGATTATTATATACTTTTTCATTTGTGTATAACTATGTAAATGGATCAACTTAGATTTTCAAAGATGGATTAAAGTATTTTCCATGTGTCTTATGCTACAAAAAAGTAGAAATGCTTTTCTTCTGTTTTGATAACCTCAGCTTCTGTTTTCTTTGTCATGCTGAGATTGTCTCTAATCTCAGTGTTTCTCCTCTGTGGAAACTGCTGATTTCAGAAGGAACTGTAATAGTTTGCTGTTTTGCTTTACAGGAACTGTGTATGATGATATCACTAAAAACGGCTGCATACCTGTTAGCCAGTGCTACTGCAAACTCCATGGAAGGGAGTATTCACCTGGGGAAACCATTACCAATGAATGTGAAGAATGGTAAGGATCGTGATCGTCCACCTTTCTTCAACTGTATATGGGTCTGTCCTTTTCAATGTTTCACTTAGTTGTAGATGACTTCCTGAAAACATTCTAAGGTTGTTTGTTACACATCTATACAGCCTTTCTGATTTTCTTGTATCTATGGCATGTGATGAGGGAAATCTTTAGGAAGTGGTCAAATTTTTAATTTTTAAATTTTAGAACACCTGGTATAGCTTGCTGTTTGCTGGATGAACGGATGCTTTCAGTGCTCTCAGTTCCTATAATATATACATGTATTTCTGGATTATTTTTTTGTTTGTTTATAGCACCTGTGATTCAGGCAGATGGACATGCAAAGATTTACCCTGTCCAGGCAGATGTTCAGTGGAAGGAGGTTCCCATATTACTACCTTTGATGGGAAGAAATACACCTTCCATGGTGACTGTTACTATGTGTTGGGCAAGGTACTGTGTACTGCAGAGCTTTTCTCTAACACGTTAAATGTGTCTGTGCACTCATATGTAATAGCTATGAGGTTGCTTTATTTCACTTTCATGGGATGAGGGAAGCAGAAATGTTAAAAGCTTCACTGGAAAATTCAGGTTGGGCTATTACTGCCCTATGGCCAGACTTGGGTGCTTAATACAATGAATGTCTTACTTAGTCACTTAGCAGACTACATATGCTGTCATTTCACAGTGAAGTCTTTCACGTATTAAAAAAAAAAAAATCAAGAAGTGTACTGACTGCATGGATAGGTAGACAGCAAAAATTCTGCAGTTCTCAGGATTAGAATCTCAGCCAGATCTGTTATAGCTATTTCTGTGTCTCTGTGTCAGAGTCAGCTAGGGAAAGGAGCTTGGCAGCTATTTCATTCATTTGTCCCTAAAATATCTGGTGCATGTTTTCTAAAGATTTTGTTGAACTAGAAACTCTGCCATTCCTTCTTTTTTTTTTTTTGAGAGCTCGTCTTATGAGTCTAGTGCTAAAATTGAGGTTTTAATAGCTAAGTTCTGTAGCAATTGCTATTGTAACCTATGACTTTAGTCTTTATTTTGAAAATCATCTTGCGTGAGAGATTTTTGATTGGACTAATGGATGTTTATTTCCCTGTGATTGCAGAGTACTGTGAATAATACTCATGCCCTCCTGGCGGAGCTGGCTCCTTGTGGCTCCACAGATGGGCAGACCTGTTTGAAGACTGTTGTGCTGTTAGTAGATGACAAAAAAAATGTAAGTGTTGTTTGGGTTCTGCTGGGTGTTTTGAAAATTAGCATACATCCCAGACTGTTCCGGAGTCATTTGAAGAGGGTAGATAACAGATCTCAGGCTGATAAAGAACTTAAGATTCCACCTCAAAAATTCAAAATAGGCCTCAGCTGAACAAATGCTGAGATTCAAATAAGCTAACATTTTCCCCTTTCTGCTCTGCTGTGTCTCGCCATCTTCCAGGCTGGTGAGAAGAGTACTATCCTTTCTCCCCTTGTGGTATTTTACTTTTCTTCAGACTGATTTTGTATATCTAATTGAGTCTTTTTCAGAAGATATCCAAACTTTGGATGTTCATACAGTCCAGCCTTCTTGAATATTTGTATTTAATTCACTAATAATGTCAATGAAAGTGATGGGAAATCTTCAGTGCTTTTCTACATTTCTGATTCATAGTTATGTTAAGTCTTCTTATTAAGTATTATGTTTGGTTATGGGAATATCTATTCTATGTTTATACATAATTTTACATATGTAAACATGATTTTTTCTCCCATGTTTCAGGTTTTCCTTGGCCTTGCCAGAAAAATTAAAAAGCCAAACCAAATCAGAAAAGCCTTTTTTGTTCCTGTGTGTACAAACTAGCATTTTATGAGGAAGCTTAACAAACTACTTTCTATGACAGAATCATACTATATCATTACATTTACCATTACCATTGCTTTTATAGGAAAGCAGAACTAGCTATGTATCCTGAAGGCCCAATATTTTCTTCTACTTTTGTAACTGAAGTGTTTAATTAATGACAGTTCATTTTATTACTTGCTATATATTGTTGTAGACAGATGTAATCAAAATGCTGAATAGGAAGACTAAGCCTTACTTCTATCATACAGGCCCACTGCCACATTCAGTTTTAAGACACTCTTCTTTTCATAGACATTAAGTTCTAGCCACAGTCTAAATGTGCAAAATGATTTCTCTTTTCTCTCCTCTCTTAAAAAGTTATTTTTCTGTCAATTTCTGTTCTTCTCAATATCTAGAACCTTATCAGTTTTTTTGCTTTTATGCAGGTGGTGGTTTTCAGATCAGATGGCAGTGTGTCACTGAATGAGATGACAGTGAATGTGCCTCATGTGTCAGGTAAGGACCACTGCCTTACATGTTGTCATGCAGCTGATTCTCCAGAGGCGGCTGTATTTTTTCAGAGCCAAAAGTTGGAAACAGGCATATGGAATTTGTTCGGATGTTGAAACAAGAATTAGATGTATTTTGAATGATTTTGAGGTAAATGTGTTTTGATAGCTTCTACGGAGAATTTTATGGACAGATTGATTACGTATGTAGGTAATGACTGGAAAAAAAAATTCCTTCACATTTTTGATGCAGCGCATAACTTGGGAAAGAGAAATTGTCATGGCTTAAACTTAGAATAAGTTGGTTTCCCTAAAGAGAGGGTCATTTAGATTTTTCCAAGTCTGGGTATGTGATGTGGGCATGTCCTGGCTCTCAGTGATGTTGAGGCTCAAGCTCCCTTCTCCTCTCCATGCCTTTTTTATTCATGGGCAGAAAGCCTGGCAGAAGATAAGTGCTATATTAACCAAAGCAGGAAAGATAGATGTACTATGTAGAACCCTCTTATCTTCTCTGCTAGCTTGGGATACCTGCATCTTTTTGTATAATCAGTAGACCTAGACACTTTCAGAATATGACTCACATGACCTAATTCAGAAGCCTAAGTTCTGGTGGGATGTAATTATCAAATAGCAACTGTGAAGTCATGCAGTAATTTTTGAAAGCAATGTAGAGCTTCTACATTCTATATTCTATCATGCCTTTTTAGATATGCTCATGCAGCACATTGACACAGTAAGTAGGAAATTATTTATCAGTAATTAGGAAACCCAATTCCTCTACCATACTGATTTTAAATGTCAGTTCTAGTGATTGTTCTATAATGTCTTGATTATATTATGCTATCCATGTAAAATATAAGAAAATCTACAGCATCCTGTTGTTTTTGATGACGTTATAACCAGCTGAGGGACATTTGCATTTGATTTAACATCTGCTCATTCACTTTCTCAGAGATGCTTATGCTGAGTCAGTCTATCATTGCAACTTGTTCTGAGGCAGTGATATTAATTTATACATTGTCATCCTTTTTCCATATGAAAGCACTTGTTCATTTAGCAATGTGAAAAGGATCTAAATTCAGTGATTTTTTTTGTAATCTTTAGGCTAATAAGTTAATAAAAACTGTTTCTTTCAGCAACCTGTTTGTGTTTACAGCACAGTTCATGTTTTGTTTTTCAGCTAGCTTCTCAGTTTTCAAGCCATCTTCCTACTACCTCATCGTACAAACTTCTTTTGGGCTTCAGCTGCAGATTCAGTTGTCTCCAGTCATGCAACTGTTTGTGACTGCGGATCAGTCAGTCCAAGACCTTCAAGGCAAGTGTCCTCTGAAACAGAAAGCAAAGCCATGCATTTCCACAGATGTAAGGTCATATATTCTTTAAATGGGTGCTAATTCATAGACTTACATAATGGTTTGAGTTTGAAAGGACCTTAAAGTTCATCTCGTTTCATCCTCCTGCCATGGCAGGGACTCATTCCCCTAGATCACATTGTCCAAAGCCTCAACCAGCCTGGCTTGACCACTTTTAGGGAAGCGAAATTCACAACTTCCATGAGCAACCTTCTTCAGTGCCTCACCACTCTTACGGTGAAGAATTTCTTCCTAATATCAGATTATGGGAATGATCTCCTGAGACAAAGATATGATCATGAAGGCTATTCATCTTTAAGATTTTAGATTTAAAATAGGTCTCCTAAACCTTCAGTACTTACAGTAAGCATCAACGTTGAGGTTGTAGAATCAGCTATATTAGCTTCTGTCTCCAGTGTTTATAATCAGTTGTCTCTTTGCCTTGCAGAACGAGAATGAGTAAAAGGGAAAATGTTTACTTTTTCAATAGGTCTTTGTGGAAATTTTAATGGAATGGAAGGTGATGACTTTAGAACAACCAATGGGTTGGTAGAAGCTACAGGATCTGCCTTTGCTAACACATGGAAAGCTCAGTCCACCTGTGCAGATCAAGTAGAAAAACTGGAAGACCCCTGCAGTCTCAGCATTGAAAGTGGTAAGCATACTAATAAGACAAACTGTTGGCTCCTGCTGGGAAGAAAGAGCTGCTGTATATTACTGCAACTGGCATAGAAAACTTGTACTGTGGCACTGATGTCTTTAGAGGACTGTCAAACTAATAATTCATTTATTTAAGTATGTATACATACCAGCACTGCTTTCATATCAAATTGGAGTGAAAGTTTAACATGTGATTGGAGTGGAATCCTGAGCTGGAAGACAGGGAAGCAAAGTCATTATTATTATTTTTTTTATCTGCAAAGGCAGGTTGTACATTGTAGTATTATTTCTTATGTTTAATTTGGCGGTGATGGTCCCCAAATGAAAAGGCTGTCACTATTCTATGTAGGCAATTTGCAGCAGTAAGATACAGTTTTTGATTTTATGATTGTGTCTACTGCTAGATATCTGAATCATAGAGTAGAAGTACATGTATGGTGACTGCATGTAGTTCTTCCACTTTGTGGAGTTCACAGTTCTCTCATCTGTATTGTTACATTGCATTTATTAATGTAACAATATAACTAGACAAAACACAAGGAAGATAAGTGAATGTAGTTATTATGTAATACAATTTTTCTCCTTTTTTTTGCAGCAAATTATGCTGAGCATTGGTGTTCTTTGCTGAAAAACTCAGAGGGCCCTTTTGCAAGATGTCACTCAATCATTGATCCTTCAGAATACTATAAGGTATTGTAATCTTTCATTCTTCTTAGTCCCGCTTTGTTTCAGATGGATGATGTAGACATTTATCATTGCTCAAATATTTGAGACATTACTGAATGGTGTGACCATAAAAGCTGGTGAAGTTTTTGCAGTGGTTAGTCAAGTCACATAGTGTGCATCCAAAGTGTCTCCTGTAATGAAATTCTCATGGAGTGTTCCTTTAGAAAAAGTATATTCTTTCTCCTTTTTTTAACTGGAAATATGATTCAGCAGATACAGGTATACACAGAACTGTAAATGATGCTTACCTGAGCAAAAAAAAGAAGAAATTCCTGTCTTTGCAACATTCTTAGAACTCAATCTGAGTTCAAGTTTTTTGAAGATCTTCATAGATCTGGTTAGCAGTTTACCATTATAATTTTTAATTTTTGTGGATCTCTGCCTTTCTAAGTTGTAACTGAGAAAGGGTAATATCAAAATCCGTTATGGAAAGTGTTGTTAGGAGGCCAGCTACTTTATAAAGATTCAAGAGGCCTGGCTTTTTATTCTGAGTGGAATGAAGCAGCACTTTCAGTCTCTGGGCTTTATCCATTCCTTCTATAATTCTCAGATCATGGGAATTAATGAAAATGACACCAGAGAAAGAGCACAGGATATTTTATAGCAACCAGTTTAGAATAGCCAGTTGTTTTCCTGTGGTCTTTTTGACCCTTCCGTTCCTTTTTCAGAGATGTAAATATGACACCTGCCTCTGCAAGGACAATGAGGAATGCTTGTGTGCTGCCTTGTCCTCTTATTCAAGGGCCTGTGCTTTCAAAGGGATCATATTGGGTGGCTGGAGGCAAAGTGTCTGCTGTAAGTAATGAAACTGATTCCTGTGAAATTAATTAGCCACCAGAAATGAGCAGGATTTCTCTGCATTTGGTTCTTAGTGATCTTGATGTTAAGGGATCTAGAGTATCTTAGAAACATCCAATGGAATTAAAATAGGCAATGCTTGTAATATTTACTAGTTCGTGTTATGTTCTTTAGCTTTTATTTGTTTGTGACATACATTTCAAACTTAGAGAAAAATATTTTTCATTTTCACCTTCTTTTTGTACTCTAAATAATGCTATTTCCATCTTTGACTGAGTCCATCTACAGGAATGGATTGTAGCTTTTACATTGTCTTTGCGTATGTGTTTGTTACTGCCTTTGCTTTTCATCAACAGTACCGTGTTGGTAGGAATAGGAGTTTATCTTAATATTTTCTGTCTCTGGTTGTCAATAAGTGAAATAAATGGGTATGAAAGTAGCAACTGTTGGTAGCGTTTAAAAGGAAATCTTCAACTGATAAACTAAATTAGAGTAGTACTACTTATAAGTTATGGTATTTTTGTACTTCTGTAAAATCAAAAGGAATATTTTTACCATTACATGTTGCACAGCCAAAGAAACCAAAATAGAAACATCAAGGTTTTCTTGCACTCCTTGTATGAGTTTTTTTTTTTTTTTTTCCCCTTCAGCTGGTGAAGTGTCTGCATGCCCAGGAAATCAGATCTTCCTCTACAATCTTACAATGTGCCAGCAAACCTGTCGTTCCATTGCTGATGGTGAAAAATACTGCTTGCAAGACTTTGCTCCTGTGGATGGCTGTGGCTGCCCAGATAATACATACTTGGATAACCAGGGTACATGTGTGTCCATCTCCAAATGCCCTTGCTATTACAAGGGGTCTTATCTGGAACCTGGGGAATACGTTACAAAAGATGGAGAACGTTGGTATGTTTTATTGCATCTTCCTGTCTGTTGGGATAAAAGCTTTTTTAAAATTGCTTTTTAAGTATAAGCCATTTGGCTAGTAATGATGCTCTAATGAACGCTTGTAATATGATCCACACTGTCTTTATGTGGAGCAAAATATCTTCCTGTTGCGATGTGATTTATTAATAAGTGAGAAGTATAGCTTTATTTTGAGTTATTGTTACTGGCTTTCACAAGTAAATGTGTACCTGAAGCTGTACTGTCAGGTCTTTTCTGGGCAAAGGGAAAAAGACAAAAAGCTAGCTTTTGTGTTTTATTATTTGCCTTTCTGTCAGAGACCAATTGCTTATTTTCCACTGGAGGAGGGTCCTCTTAATAGGTATTTACTGTATCATTTGAGAGCAGCTTTCATGAGCCTAGTGTTTTCAGTCATGAACCCTCTGACAACTGTTTACTGAATGAATCATAAGTGCAAAATGGGAAATACTTCATTCTCTTCCAAGGAGAGTAAGAAGCTTACAAGCCAACAGATATGCAGCATACGAATTGAACATGCATGAAAACTTATTGTGTATCCAAGTTAAGGCTTTGATTTAGATTATTATCTGTTTACTGAGTCACTGCAAAGCATTGATTAATAGAATAGCATTCATTCCTTAAAACATAACCCTTATGCATTATGGCTAAAACCTCTCCACACCTTTTCTCCAAGTGAGAATTCATGAGTGCACTTCAATAGAGTTCACCTTGAAAATATCATTTGTTATGCAGGATGTCTAATCCTTAGATTTAAATTGAGGACACTGAGCTTACATTTTTTTGAATTTGTCTTTCTTCACTTCTTTCCTAGTGTTTGCCGAAATGCAAAGGTCCAATGTACTTCAGTGACAATGAGAATGAAAAGTAAGTGACATTCTTTAAAATAAAGAGAAAAAAAAGAAAAAAAAACAAACAACCCAAGCCCCTCAAACCCCAGACTGCACTTTCCTCTTGAATTCTCCATTTATTTATTTATTTTGCTTGTTCATTTTTTTTCTTTCTGTGAAACAGTTGCACATTTTCACTTTGTTCTGTCTTCACAAGGATAGACATTTCTTCTTTTTTTCACAAGGATAGACATTACTAGGGTTTGTGTCTCAGTGACTACCACCCTTCATATTTGTTTTGGCTTTTCTTGATTCACCTAAATCAACAATACACCTTTCAGGTATAACAGAATGTACTTCAAACAAAACCTACTTTGACTGCAACGCATCCCCAGACTGGACTTCACAAACACCTGTGCAGCTTCGCTGTGGTACTTCTCCAACTGATCTTGTATGTATTCAGTTATTCTCCATGCCACGTTTTCTCTATTCTGTATTTTATTAATGACACAATGCAACACAGCATTTCTGAAAAAGCAATTGTAACTAACAATTTTAATTTCCCTTTCTTTTCATCTTTTTTTCCCCAATGATTTCAATCTGCTGCCAGTATCATTGCAATTCCACTCATGTTTATCTTCTTTTTTGTTTTCGTTATGTTTATGTAGGAGTTTAGTAGAGATGTACCACCCAAGTAGAATACAATTCAAATTCACAAACAAAAAAGAAAAAATACCTTACGAACCTAGAAAGAAAAACTTTATGAAACAATTTGTTGTGGGACTGTTTAGTTGTAAATGTTTTTTGTACCAAAATGAAGTGAAGAAGTGAAAGAAAATTTCAGTGCTTTTCCCTAAAGTACCAATTTTTCTTTATATTCCTTAGTATCAGGGTGAGTGTGTCTCGGGCTGCGTGTGTCCTGAAGGTCTGTTTGATGATGGTAGAGGGGGTTGTGTTGAGGAAGAGGACTGCCCATGTATTCATAACAACGACTGGTATAACCATGGACAGAGTGTAACTGTGGACTGCAACACTTGGTACGTTGTTTTTTTTTGTATTCTCTTCTAGAATATATTCCATGTAGTAAATTAATGGTCATACAGTAGCTATGATAGCTGCAAATATAAAGTCTTCATTTTCAGGCATATTTTTTTTCTGTTTAAGGAAATATAGATTGTACTGAAAATATTAGGATAACTAGCAACTTCTGTTTTCAGTTGGCATCTCTTAACTGATCTAAAATATGTCAGTCTAAAAATGGGTGAGAGCTAAAAGTCATGTTATAAACTTAAAATAGGCTAAACTATTGAATTTGATACATAAGACACTAAGTAAAACCAAAGTGAGTATTGTGCACATTATCATGTATCACATATGTTCTGCAGTTTTCTAAACACACTGTTGAGGTCTGAAAAGTCAACTCTTTCATTCTCTTCTAGTACCTGCCAGAAAGGTATCTGGAGCTGCACTGAAAATGCGTGCTATGGGACTTGCATGATATATGGAAGTGGCCATTATATCACCTTTGATGGAAAATTCTATGACTTTGATGGAAGTTGTGAATATGTGGCTACTCAGGTAATGCTCATCAGGACTGGACTGAAATTTTAGAGTGCTTTTCAATTGCCTTGAAGATCGGTTTTCCTTTCTGATTTTGTTATTCTTTATTGGCTGTCATCACTGTTCCTGAGATGACTGCAGATTATACCAAGATAAATTCTGTATACTTAGCATAGTTGAGTTATGTGACTGTTTCCTTCTTTTACAGTATTCATAAATTGTATGTAAAAGGACTAGTTTATAGTGAGAGTTAACCGCTTATCATCGTAATCTGAAATAAGTCAAAATTCTGAGTTTACAAAACAAAAATTTGAAGATACTTTCGTCATTTGATTTGTATTTGTCTGTGCATCTGTAAAAATATGTGTATGTAGGTAGTAAAAATTTCTACGCTGTGGATATCTTGATGTTGGTAATTATTATTACATTGAAATAAAGTTTAAATATTCTACTCAATTTTTTATGCTCATTTGTTCATTTATCCACAGGATTATTGTGGTGACAAAAGTTCTGGCGGCTCATTCAGTATCATCACAGAGAACGTCCCTTGTGGAACTACAGGAGTCACCTGCTCAAAGGCTATTAAAATGTTTATAGGGGTGAGTAATGAGTATTCAGTGAGTGTACATTCAAGTATTTCATAGAAAATAGCGCTCCAAATGTACAGAGATACAAAGTCAGATCCCTAAAGACAGCTGTAATAGGTAAAGGTTGAAGATTCTATCATAATGTGTAAATGTCTGGATTCTCAGCTACTGAAGTCTGTTCGAGTTGTCTCAAACAAAGGTGCTACGCCACTTTCTGTCATCCTGGAAAAAGTCATCCAACAGACTCTGAGCTCTTAGTTTCAGTCTGAGTTTTACTCTTGTGAGTATTTAATAATTTATTTCACCATAAAAGTTAATGTTATTATTTTTCCCATCTTTTTATCATTTAGAAAACTGAACTAAAGTTGGAGAACAAGGATTATAAAGAAATTCAGCGAGATATTGGTGATGATGTGTATTACCAGAACAGGACAGTAGGTCTCTATCTTGTTATTGAGGCTAGTAATGGTGTGATGCTTATCTGGGATAAGAAGACCACTGTTTTCATCAAACTGACTCCTGATTATAAAGTAAGTTAGAATCTCTGTCTTTTTCTGAAACAGAAGTATGAATGAGATAAGAAAAAATGGATAATCTTCTTTTCTGAC
This sequence comes from Aquila spilogaster, assembly GCA_024606505.1. Lineage (NCBI taxonomy): Eukaryota > Metazoa > Chordata > Aves > Accipitriformes > Accipitridae > Aquila > Aquila spilogaster. The sequence continues at coordinate 13,025,416 of JANHGO010000038.1, forward strand.
TGTGAGTTTAATCCTGTATCTCTGCACATTGACGATTAGCTGATGTTCCTACTATTACACCTTGGCAGGGTTCTACTAGAATTTCTTACACAACAGAAGATGCATAGCATATGATTGCACTTAGTTTTAACTAAGTGTCTAAGACATTCTGAGGCTCTTAATATTCACAGACAGGCATCCAGAATAATTCATAGGGTTCTGAACTGACTGTGTATGCACTCAGAAACCTGTCTAGAATCTGAGCCCTGAGTTAAAACCAGACTTCCCATGCAATGTCTGGATATGTGTTAGACTTCTGAAAATCAGCATGCTGAATTATGAAGTACTACGTTCATTGTGCTAAATGAGGAGTTACAGGGTTTTATAACAGGATCATACTATTCCTTCAGAAAGTTGGTGTGCCTTAATTAGCACTACCAAAAATTCACTACTGCGGTTAGGTTGTTAAATTCTTTCTTTCAAGAAAAATTAACACCTCTATTTTTTGTTTCATGGATAAAGAAATGATGCTAGTTACATAATGAAATGCTCTCAGGTTTATATTAATAGTATTCATATGATAATTGAGAATAATGGAAAATAAATTCATTCTTACCTGAAAGAAGCTTAGCCACTCTTCAGTGTTATAAGTGGAATGAAGAGACAGACATAGAAATACAGTAGGTACAGTTGGTTTCAAAGAAGGGAAACATGGCAGCTGAGTAGTTTGAGTACGCAGTCAAATGAAAGTTTAATTTTTGTATAAATGATTTGCAAGTAGAGATGAGAATGTATCATTTACAGGGAGAGTCTGTTGTACTTTTTAATGTGAATGTTTTTCTAACTTTATGGGAATCTGTTTCTCACTTGCACGATATATTTAATAGCTGTGGATATTTCCATTTCCTTTTACAGGGGAAAGTGTGTGGTCTGTGTGGCAACTTTGATGGCAAGTCCAACAATGACTTTACAAGCAGGAATGGGCTGCAAGAGACAAGTGCTTTGACGTTTGGGAATTCCTGGAAACAGTCATCTGTGTGCCCTGATGTCACAGAAGAGATTAAGCCCTGTGATCTGAAACCACATCGCAAGTCCTGGGCAGAGAAAGAATGCAGCCTTATCCTGAGTGAAATCTTTAAAATTTGTCATTCCAAGGTTTGTAGAGGGCAGTAAGCTATGGGATAGCACAGTGCGTTTCTGTTACTGTGGGAATAACAAGATCATCAGAAATGAATGAAGAAATAGTTAAGTAGATTAACCTTCAGCTAACTCTTCAGTATAACTAGAGGTGTCAGCACATCTCAGCTAGCCGTGACAAAGTAGTTTGAGTTACAGCTGTTACAAATTTGTCAGCAGAGGTGCCAGCCTCAACTGTAAGAGCTCATATTTATCACCACATTTTGCAGGTTAGCTTCATAAATCTAGCTTGAATAGGTAGGTATCTGTGCTGCAGTTGTGACATTTTCTCTACAAGAGATGGTACAACTATAAATTGAGAGGTTTTGCAATCATCAGACCTGTCTTCTGGCAGAACCACATACTCAAAGTGTGACTGCTGAAGAGACTGCTGCTTCTGTTAATATTCAAACCTCAGAAGTGATTTACGTGGAAATCACTGACTGTGCAATTTAGACAAGCTTAACTATTAGTACTGTGCCCTAAATTGTCATAGCACCTCTCTATTTCTTGTCTCTTTCCTGAAGAATACCAATATTAACAACAATTTGTTTTTATTTCATGGTGGAAAAGTCACAAAGAAATAAGACTTTTGTTAACTTAATATGTGCTTCTATATTGATTTCTTCAGGAGCTAAAATCCAATCCAAATTTTTCCTTCTCCAATCCCAAGCAAAAATGTTGAAATGTTTTCCTAATGTGTGACTGGATGAGCTTCAAAAACTGGCAAGCACAAAATTATTTGCTTTGTATTTGCTATGAAGTGCAGCTTTCTGAGACTGGTGGCTAACAAAGCTTGCTGGAGGACAAAGACTTGACTTGCGTTCATCCAACTTCGTATTGAGAGCAGTAGAATGGAACTCTTTTAGAAGATGTGGGCATTTCAAAAATACTTTTTTTTAACCTAAACAATTTATGAAGGTGTTATTTCTTTATACTAAATACATGAAGCAATTTCTAGCCTACACTGTTCAGTAGTTCTTAGAAATGTTCTCGTTCCTGCCCAACTCAGTTCCCATTATCTCAAGAGACATCTCAGGCTTATTAGTTCGGAGGTGAATTTTGGGCATCATTTCTTTTTCCAATAGGTGAACCCGTCTCCTTTCTATGATGCTTGTGTTCATGATGCCTGCTCTTGTGACAGTGGTGGAGATTGTGATTGCTTCTGTTCTGCTGTTGCTGCATATGCACAAGAATGTACCAAGGCTCAGGCCTGTGTTTTCTGGAGAAGTCCTGATATATGCCGTGAGTACCAGCTAAACACAACTGTATCTTTCTGTCTGCTGTCAGGGACCCTATTAAGTAAATTATGAATACTGCTGGGCTGTGCTTGCTGTGTAATGTGACTTATTTTCACAGCATTTCAGGGAACAACCAGAACTAGTAATTTTTTTATAGCAATTATGTTTTATTCAGCCTAAATTTTTTGGGGGTGATGGTGGTGTTAGGAGTTCTAAGGCTAGGTGTTAAGTGGTCCTTTTGTTTTGCTTGGTAATTGGTGAACTACAGCTCCTGTTATCTTTCTTCTCTTTTATTTTGACACATTATTCAGAATTGGATCTTTTTAAAAGTGTATGAAAGTACTCCTATGTAGGTGAACCTAATCAGTATTGAGTGTGTTAGCCAGTGTCCATTAATAGTGCTCGTACCAGAAATTATAAAATAATATAAAACAATATCTAAATTATATTTTCCCTCCCCCAAAAAACTGTTCAAAACCAAATTTTGAGATCCTAAATGCCAGAAATGCTAATTTAATTGTAAAAATTTATTCTGGTTCAAAATGAAGGCTAGTTCAAGTTTTCAAGTGTAAGAAGTTGGTGATACAAAAAAGTTCCTTCCTATGCCATAGTCAACTAAACTGAATTTTGTTAATGTTGTATCCATATTATCTCATATGCTTGTTCTTGACCTGCTGGAAGTGACTCAGCCCAATGTCGTACAGCAAGGTAGAGCTATTTTGAATACATATACTGCAAGAGATTTTATGAATTTGCTAATAGGTAGGGGAAAAAAGCTCACAGAAATTTACCCTTCATTTTAAATTTAAATGAACACTAATTCTTGCTTTTTTGTGTGGTTTTAATCAAACATTTTCCTCCTGCAGCTTAGGTGTTAATATCAAAATCCTGGATTTTGATCTCAAATTCTGACACAGTCTATATTTATGTGTAATTAGAAGGAAGTCCAAGTCCTGTACATCAAGATAATTTTGCAAGCTTAACTTGGAGATTAGTTTAGCTTTTATGTTTAAACACCTGGGCTGAGCTTCATTGTAACTACTGTATTTTTAATCAACTCTCCTTTTTTCTCATCAGCAATATTTTGTGACTACTATAACCCTCGTAACGAGTGTGAATGGCACTACGAGCCTTGTGGCAGCAATGTCATGACTTGCAGAATGATTTATAATGTCAGCACCAACTTTTCAGTTCCATACCTGGAAGGTAATAAATTCCTTGCCATTTCAGACTTCTATTTCATAAAACTTTGTCAAAGTATATTTAATAACTGTGGATTAGTCATTTAGCTTGACAAGATGTTCTTAATTCTGTTTTCTTGAATTTGCCTCCAGTCATAAATAAATTTCCATGTAATTTAATTTATCATTTATTAACATCAGTGGGTGATAGTTACATTGCTAACAACCCCAAAACTAAGTCTGTGCTTGGATAATATCCTGGAACATAGGATCATTACACCATTTTTAACCATATCTAAGAACTTTTCAAGAAACGGAAAACCTTTTACATGATAAAGAAACACGTTACTGGTGGTTGTTTTTTTTTAAATCTTAACATTATTTATATGATTGATAACTGGAGAAGGATTTTGTGTTATGGGAACTGCAGTGGTCCAAGAATGTGGCTGAGATTACGAGTATCTTCTATTTTACTAAATGATGAAATTGGAGAAAACAGGCATATTTTTGTCCTTCTCAGAAGTTTGGCTTTATGATTTTAATCCTTGAAGTGATGGTAAATATATTAAGAAGCAGGAACCAAAATGAAACTTCAAAAAAGAAAGTTGACCCTATAGTTTGAGGTGGGTCATCTTAGATTATTAAAAAGGTTTGGAAAGAGTCAGATGGCAGATCGTTATATATCTGATAGCCTTTCCATCCAGTTACCTTTCTAAATTATTATTTTATATTCATTGAAAATATAGAGTAAGCATACTTTTGTTAGAACATTTTTAGTACGTTCTTGCAGTGTGAAGTGACAGTGTAAGAAAGTTTTGTGTAATAGTGATTCAACTTTTATTAGAGTTTGTTTGGAAGCAGGACATAATTTTTAGAAATGTATTTGTGAGAAATGCAGTGAGGACTGACAGATAACTTACAACTTGCAGATGGAGTTTGTGTCACTGGTTGAGGGTATGGAAAAATATGCAGATAAATTTTCTGTTTGTGGTAGAGATACCTGGTCTATTGATGACACAAGTTCTAGTATTCCAATAAATGTAGTGAAAACTTGTCCATTATTGAATGCATTTCTGTATTTTTCACAAAGGGATTATTGACATAGTGATCATGTTTTAATACCTGTAGAAAAATCATTATGTTTGTGTTTTGATTTAACCTAGCAGGCAGCTCAGCTCCGCACACTTGTTCATTTACTGCACTCTTCTCAGTGGCATGGAAGAGAGAATTGGGAAAAAAAAAAAAAAGTAGAACTTGTAGGTTGAGATTAAAACCTTTTACTAAGACAGGAAAGGAAGAGAGAAATAATAGTAATGATTATATATGTGTGCCTGTATGTGTATTTACAAAATGAACGATACACACTCCTGTTTCTCACTACTTACTGACCCATACCCAGCCAGTCCCTGACCAGTGGCAGCCCTGCCCTGGCCAAATCCTCTCAGTTTTATAGCTTCACACGATCTTACATGGAATGGAATATCCCTTTGGCCAGCCTGGGTCATCTGTCCTGCTGTTCTTCCCTCCCAGCTTCTTGTGCATCCCTGCCACTTCACTGGCACGACAGTACAAGAAACATAAACATCCTTGGCTCTGTACAGCACTGCTCAGCAACAACTGAAACATCAGTGTATTGTCAACATTGTTTTTCTCCTGAAGGCAAAAATAGCATCATATCATACACTGTGAAGAAAATGTACTCTGTCCCAGCTGAAACCAGGACAGTTTCTTTGTGTTAAAATTACTAGTTGCCCGTAGAATATAAAGGTTGCTGCAGTATTTTGAACTCAGAAAAAATACTTCTTAGTTTTCATGAGTAAATTCTTATTTAGTTCTCTCAGTATTATCAGTGAGGATTGCTTAGGTGTTTTGAAGTGTCTCACTGTCCAAGGATTGATTTCAGTTGGGAACTTTTGATGTCTTTAACTATACCTGATTCAGTGAGAATCCTTTACTTTCAGAAGATATCCTGTCATTGAGTTAACTCATTATATTTCTCTTCACTCTGTATTCTGTGCTACTTGCCATCAACAGGTTGCTACCCCAGATGCCCTCACGAGAAGCCCATTTATAATGAAGAGACAAATGAATGTGTGGCTGCAGATGAATGTTGGTGTTACCACAATGGTAATCCTATTATCATTGGTGGAGAAATACCAACAGAAGAGAACTGTACAAAATGGTATGTAAAATTGCAAAAACATTTGAAGTAATTCAGGAAATAATTTATGTATGCTGAGCCCCTCATTTACTTTACTGGGCCTCAAGCATGCTTTTTAGTAAGTAGAGATACAACATATATTCTATAAGATCTACAAATATATTTTATAGAATAGAATATATTGTATATACAAATCAGAGGAACAAGACTTTTATTCTAGATGAGACTTAATCTCAAGAAATGTCACTTCTACTACATACAGATGCAAAATTTTTCATCTATAGCTTTCCAGATCCATAATAATCCCTATTTCGAGAGGACTGTGCCTTTCTCATAGATCTGTTAGTAGAATAATTAAATATACTCTTGAAAGTATCATAAATGATAACAATGACAGAAAGCATAGTTGTGTCTCTAGAGCAATCTTTTAGGTTTTTTGGAAAGAGAGGGACTTTCAAAGTCACAGTGGTCTGAAATGATCCTTACTATCCCTGAACGAGGTAACTGAGTCCTAATTGTTCATTCCCAGAACCTTACTAATGATGGAATTGATGTCTATGAATCCACATGTTGATCAGAGGCAAAAATAAGTACATAAATAAAATACAACTACTCGTAAGAGCAGCTGTTATTACTGCAGTATTGCAACTTGCAATACAAAACAGCTCATGATAGTTTAAGATGCTGCACTTAAGGAATACAAATGACAACTTAGTTTGAATGAAGTAAAAATGGGCAATATTAGAAGATGTTATGATCGGAAACATATCCAGTAGTATGAATGAAGATCAAGTGACAAAATTGTACACTTCTGTGCTCTTGGCTCTGCTAGCTGTAAAATGTAACGTTTTAATTTTTGAAATTTTTGCTTTTAGTGTCTGTCGCCCCTCAGGATCCATTGAGTGTACACCAATTCCAGGTAAATAATGTTTTTAGGTTTTTGTTTTTTTTTTTTAAATTTAAAAAACCAGGGTCTGGGGAGGAGGGGGAGAAACCGTGGAACCACTGTATCTCTACAAAGGCTTTCTGGCCAGGGAAATTATGACAGCAATTTTGTTAAACCCTGATGCTAGTACTTCTTGTTCAATCTTTTAATCACACGCTTTCTGTACTCTTTCTTCCGATGTCCCATATCCAGACTTGTGGATTTCACTGCAACAGTTTGCACTCTGAATGTGTAGTTTCATAGAAGATTGTTGGATAGCGAACTTCAGTTGCAATTTCTCTCAAAGTATTTTTAAACCTGGTTTGTAAGTCTGTTTTTCCAAGTCATTGTATACAGGTCTTTGTTGGATTTGTGTTTCCATTTCTCTAAATATAAAGGTAAATTACTGTGACACTAGATCTAATCTCCAAGTATAGCTTTCAAAGGAGCATGCATGATACGTTTAAATGTTTGTATCCTTGGCAAATCCACAAGTCTTTTTTTTTACTTTGTCTTCTACTTCTGCTTAGCTATTGTCTTCTTCTGATAGTCTTAGTAGAGAACGTGCACATTAAACTCTTTCTTGCAGGATGTCCTTGTGTCATCAATGGAACAAGTTATGAGGTGGGAGAAACTGTTGCAATAGTGAAGGACGATGACATATGCACAACATACGTTTGTGCAGAAAATGGATCTGTAATTCCTGAAAATACTTATCCTTGTCCATCAACTACTTCACCTTCAACCATTACAACCTCTCCTGGTACAAGTACTCTTACCACTACAGGTAAGTTTTCAACAGAGATGCACATCTAAAAATAACTTTATTTAAGGAAAATACTTTAAAGATAGAATGTACAAGTGCACAGATTTATCATAGTTGACAAAGCTAGAGTGATACTTGCAAACAATTCTATTGTGTTGCACTGAGGAAGATTTTAATGCTTTAAGTTTATATACCCCTCATGGAAGAAATTGACTATTAATGTATAGAATCCTGTCTTTTCAGTATTCTCTGGAGGTAATAGAAATTGTCTCAGTAGTCACAGCAGAAGTTGTAATTAGGATGTTTAAAACTAACATTATATGTTTTTCTAAAACTTGCAGATGATGGAGTAATTTTTTTTTTCTGTTTCAGTTACCACAAGTCCTCCAGTAACCACAAGTAAGTTTTAAATATAAAAACTAGTTACCATAAAATGTCAAAGGATGAGTAAATTAAAGGTGGCCACTACTGGAAAACATTTTTAAAACAAAAAACAAAATATTAAAACCTGAAATTACAGATCTGTGATAAGTATAAAGAGGTGGAAGATCTTTAGAAGCTCCGGATTGGTGGTTCTATTTTGATAGAAAGTTTCTTGTTGAAGAAGCTGGGTTATATTTAACCAAGTTTAGAATTCTCTTCTCTTGCAAAAATGGCAAATTACGATGCATTATTTCAGTCATTAATGGAGGTGAATACAAAATCAGCCTTTTCAGAATTTCTCCTGTGAGCTCTGATGCTGAACCTGTCTTTTCTTGCAGCTCCATGCCTTGGATTAATCTGTGCTTGGTCTGAGTGGTTTGATGTTAGTAACCCTGAAGAAGATGGTGGTGACTATGAAACCTATGATGCAATAAGAATTGAACATGAAGGCAAAATATGTAAAGCTCCTGAAAATATTGAATGCAGGGCTAAAGACAGTCCTGATAAAACCTTAGAGGAACTTGGCCAGAAAGTAGAGTGTAATGTTACATATGGACTCATCTGTAAAAATGAGGAGCAAGATGCAAGTATCTGGCATCTTTGCTACAATTATGAAATCAGGGTAAACTGTTGTGAATGGCGTGAAATTCCTTGTGAGACTGCAAGTACACCAAATCCAACACCAACTGCACCTTCAGTCACCACCAGAACAACTGTGCCCACTACTACAGCCCAGCAGACGACAATTACGACCATACCAACACCCACTGAGACCACCACAAGCCAGCCCACACCGTCAGTAACCACACCAGTAACTTCAGCCTCCACAGGTATTTAGCAGACCAATATTCTCTTTTCTTACCTTGCCTTAGGATAAATAATGGTCTGTCAGCTACTTAAAGCAGATATTGAGCAGTCTTGAAGTCTTATTGTGCTGATTTTGAGCTCTGTCCTTTTCCTGGAGAGAACATTCTCAGAAAGACCCATTGTGTGAAATTAGAGTAGGCCTTGATTTGGTGTATCATCATTTTAGGCATTGTCTGGACAGAAGTGTGCAGAATTTATTCATCTTGCTTTCTGTCAGTACTGATACTTGTCTGTGGCTGTAGATCTAGGAAGAAAGGATTCCCTTAGCAGCCTTTGTGGAATGGTTTCACCCTGCAGGATGCCACTTGCTGTGAACCTCTTCCTCAGGCTGCCATTGCACCACAGAGAGGTGACATAAACTTCAGATAAAAACATATCCATGTGCATACTTCATTCCTTGACCGCAGCTTCCCCTCTCAGTTCTTACTTTACAACATAGCAAGGTGTTATGAGTGATAGGGCTGAGATGGGAAGAACTACAGGGCTTTTATTCTCCATCTTATCCACTGATGGAGATTTTTCATTTAGCGAGAAGCCCAGCAAAGCAATGTAACAGCCCTCTTCAGTAGAAAAGGGATGTCTTAACCATGTCTGTGTTCTGATTTGGACCTAGTCTGCTTTCTGGAACCAGAAAAGAAAGAGAAATAATACAGGGCTTTTCTGCAGTAAGACTGGGCTCAGTCAGCTGTAAATTTGTGGCAGTTAAGTTCTACTGTTCAGTGCTTGTTGTGTCCCACTCATACATATGCTTGCATCTTTACCTGTTGTCTCTGTTCCTGTTGTTCATTACTGTTCTTCTTGTTGATGTCTTGCAGTATCAACCACTGCTCCGACACCAACTCCATCCGAGTCTCTACGCAGTACTACTACCACCATGACAACCTTCAGCAGCAGCACCCAGGGAGCAACACCAACTGTTCCTGGCATATCAGCATCGACTCCAACAGTTACAAGCACAGTCCTACCAACAATAGCAACCCAAACCCAGTCTCATCAACCTTCACTACCAAGTAATTCTTTGCTCTGTGTCATGTCTTGCCTTGATACAGGAGAAATTGTCTATTGGCACCTTAATGTATGTCTTCACTGTAGTACTCTGAAGAAAGCAGTTTATGCAGATTATAAAAAAAAAAAAATAATAATAATAAAAATGTTTCTAGAGCTCTAGGGTATTAAGCTCTCCATTTAGGAGAGAGAGCGCACAACGTGTTTCTGGATGTCAATTCCCATTCCTTGATTATTCTGAGTGCAAGGTTGTTTTTTATGGTGTGCTTCTGCCTAGCTTAGGCCAATACTGTGCTGATGGAAAGTCTTACTTTTGCTGCTTTTTGGGCTTTGTAAATCAGCTGGAGAGAAAGGACATACAGAGGAGAACATGTGGTATGACATGGCCTGTCTTTTGTGGCAATGTCATTTCAGGTGCTGTTAGGTCATGACTTTTTTCTATTCCTTCTCTTGCATTGACTTGGGCTGTTCTACAACTCACCTGCAGTTCTGGCTTTCTGAAGGCTGATTTTCCCTGGCAGGGTCTGGGGAGAGATTTCAGCCAACAGCTTACCTCTTGCTGTGGAGTGAGACTCTGGGAAGCAAAGTTCTGCTAGAGTTGCTCTCCAGCTTCCCCCACACTGCTGGGAAGCAGCTCAAGATTTTGGCAGCAGCGTGCATCCAGTGCCTGCTTGATTTGTGGTTGTAATCCTTTCCTGAATTTGGATTTGCCCAGGTGATGTGCTTGGGAGCAGATGTGAGAGTTGTGAGAGTCCCTGCTTGATCTTGCTCTACCTCATGTGTTGGCCTTTAGCAACTTTTGCATAAAAGAAGCCCCAAATAGAATTGCTGTGTTTATGATGGGGAGACACACATAGCTCAACAGTGCGTAAGTCCTGTTATTGTCCTAGTGTGCTCCATAGGGCTGAGAAAGGGAGGCCTGACTACACTAATGAGCTTTGTTGTGGCCAGGGTTGGCTGAATAGTGTAGGTGAGTAGCAGAGCCCAAGGTGCACCCTTGTGTGCAGTGGAGGCCAGTAAACCACCAGTAACTGTGCTGGAACTAACACCAATTATCTCTGTTCCCTCTGTTCATAAATGTTACTCTTGTTGATATTTCCCAGTAATAAACTGTGACTGCAACTGGACCGACTGGATCGATATGAGTCAACCAGATAGATCGGATGTGAACAGTGGAGACTATGAAACCTTTGACAAAATAAACAACTCCTCCTGGGTCTGCGTGAAAGCTGAGAATATTTCATGCAGAGCAAAGGATTACCCTAACATTTCCCTTGAAGAATTAGGGCAGAAAGTTGAATGCAATGTTAACACAGGGCTTATCTGCAACAATAAGGATCAAGACAACAACGGCAATATTTCATACTGCCATAATTATGAGATCAGCATCTGCTGCACACCAAACAAACCGGAGTGCATACCGAGTACGGAATTTACCACGACAGTCAGCACACCGGTGTCACACTCAACCACTACAACTATAGTATTCTCTTCACCTGTGTTGAGCACTGTGCCAACGCCAACTGGGTCTGCCTCAAGTACCACCTCTGGCACGACGCTCTCCAGCAGCACCATCGGCAGCACCGCAAACTCTGTGCCTGTTACTGTCACGCCTTCATCTAGCCCAACTACTGTCAGCATATCCACACCCTCACCAACACCCACCACCACCTCCCTGACACCTCCACCCACGCCGTCGGGAGGTAATTGACTGGTCGTGCTGTCACGTGTTCCCTTGTTGAGGAAGAGGTGAAGGACTGTGGGCGACTGAACCTAGGCTTTGTGTACGGGATGAGGGCTGGGAGCAGTTGCTGAATGTTCCTTGGATAAAGAGGTGTCTAAAGCTAGCCCTCAAGTTCTGTGTTTGGAAGCAAGGGGAGTAAAGTTTTCCTGGGAGAACAGTCAGTTATTCCTTGAAACTCCAAGTTCTATGAGAAGTTTATTCACCCAGAGTGTCTGGTTGGCTAAGCTGGGTATTTAGCTGATGGCGAGTGTTACTTTCGCAATAGGGAGATCTCATCCCTCATCTGCAGACATGAGGGAGCAGAGGGAGCAGTTGTCTCTCCATGGAATATAGCGCAACAGCAATAGAGAAGGAAGAAAGGGGCCTAAGGATGATGGGAATGCATTCAGCTGGCTGAAGGGCTGCTGAGTTCTTCTCTTCTGCACATAGTTATTACAGTACACACAGTGGTTAGCTACAACATTGGTCACAGGTGAAGCGTTTGCATCTGTCTCTCTTGCAAGTTGTAGGAAATGTTGGTGTGTAATTCTTTAATGACATAACTATTACTAATGAGGCTGTCTGCTTCCCTCCTCTCTGAATGTCCTGGGCTTCTGGTAGTTGAGTTTGACGAACTCAAGCGGGAAATGCGGAAGCAAAGAGGAAATGCAATTGGCCTGCTTGCAGTGACGAAACCCCTGTGTTTTCTCAGGTCCCACTCCCTCGAGCACCACG
>JANHGO010000038.1:13046770-13069844 GCA_024606505.1 Aquila spilogaster
AGCACTACTGTATCACCACCACCAGTGTCAACAAGCCCAGTGACAGTCAGCACGTCTGGAGTCACTGAAACAGGATCGACCACCAAAACTACCACTTCGGGCCCCACACCCTCCAGACCCACTCCCCACAGCACCACGACAGTAACAGAAACTGGTAGCCCAATGACAACCACTGCAACTCGCACTACTCCCACAAGATCAACTGCCATCACCACCACCATGACTTCAGGACCATCCTCCATAGAGTCTGCTTCTATCACTACTGTATCTCCGCCATCAGTATCAACCAGCATCACGCCGGTCACCACCTCTGGTACAACTCCAACAGAATCTTTTACCACTACTTCAGGAACAACCTCTAGGAATTTTACCTCAATTACTGCCACCACCACCACCAGCACCTCTGAATTTTTTTCCCCTGGCTCAACTAGTACTTCTGGGCCAACTGCAACATCAAGTTCAGTCACCATTACAGGAAGTTCTACGTACAGTACAGTTACTCCTCTCAGTGCTTCAAGTTCAACTACAACTCCACCACCAACCACTCCTGGAAGAAATTGTTCTGTTTTTCCTAATGAATCTTATGCGGTGAGTAGATTTCATGAGTTTTTTTAGCATTCTGCTTTGTATAAAGACTAGGCACATAATTTCAATGCTAGTAACATACAGACTAGGTATTAATCTGGATAGAAAATAAAGTATCAGTACATTCTATTTCTTTCTGTTTTCTTGGGTATCAGCATGACTTCCAATGATATTCAGTTTGATAGCTTGCGTACTGTTATTAGTTCTTCAAGGATAGTTTTAAAAAGGCTTTCTTCAAGGAGGTAGATCACAGCTCAATGTTCCTCTTTATTGTAAGATAGCTTTGATGAAAAAGTAACCAAGGGCTAAGTGGTGCTAAACTATCTTTTCTGTTTCTGCTTTTGAATAGATCCAGAGTGGGGAAAAGTTGTTTATATGTTTACAGTGGAGCCCCACAATAAACCACAGTGCTGAACTAGCCTGAGTTTGGAATTAGACATACTTGATCATAGCCTTGTTTCAGGAGAGGACTGTGAAACAGATCACTACATTCAAATGCTCTTGAAATTTGACTCAGAGTTCCGAGTTTTTTGGAACCCTCCACCTCTGACACAGGCAAGCTAATGTCTCGTACATTTATAAAGTCTCCTCACAGCTTAGATGTCTACCAACTTGCTCAGTAGGTCTGCAGGGATGAAAATTATACATAGCTGAAAAACTGGTGGAAGATAGAAAGAATGCATACACAATGCATGCCCATAACCCCTGAGACATCAGTCCCCAAATAGCTGGTGTTCACTGTAGCTTTAGCTGTTAATCTGTTCCAGGCATTCATGGAAAGGGATTGATCATATATTGATCACTGATATTGATCAGTGTCTCTCACTGTTGATTAGAGAGGGAGTGTAGGTGATGAGATTAGATCAGACATCCAACTTTCAGACAGCTGAAACTATAAAAGGTGATTCCTGCTTCAGGTTACTGGCTTGACTTTTATAAGTAAGTAATGCTTTTCACTTAGCAGCTCTCAGTAGTGCTAGCTCATCTTTCAGGCCTTGATGGTGCTGACTGCTGCACTTCCTTCCTGTTTTCAGACTTCTGGTGGGGAGAAAATTGTCAATAAACATACAGCATTTTAAAACTCTGCAAAAGATATTCAGGCATAACTGTTGTCAGTCAGACTGCTTCATAAAGTTTCTCTCTATCTTCCCCCCCCACCCCCCGCCCCGCCCCACTTCCAAACACAGCCAGGCGAGTCATGGTGGATCTGTGACTGCATTAAGGCAATATGTATAGAAGACAATATAATCCAGGTGGTTCCCGTAATCTGTAACCCACCTCCTAAACCTACATGTGCCAATGGGCTTTCTCCTGTGCAAGTCATTGATGAAGATGGATGCTGTTGGCACTGGGAGTGTGATTGTAAGTATATATTTTGTTGAATATTTTACATCCTGTGGAAACAATACTGGTGTTAGGAGCAGCAGTATTTATCAGGGGACAAGTATTGCACAAGGCTGTGACCCTCACACTTCTAGTGTTGATCTGTTTGGAGTGCTTCACTGATTCTTTTTAGCTAACTGGGGGCTTTTACTTAATTTGCTATCATTTCTACATAACTATTGTGTTCATAGAATAAATTGGTCTCCCAAGGCAGGATTTAAATGTCCAGATGCAGACAGCTATAGGCTAGAAGCCTATATATAAATTACTTGTTCAGACTATCGGTAGAGGTATATCTAGGGTGCAGTTAATCCTATTCTCAGTTGTCTATCAGAAATGTCAGATGAACTGTGCCCTGAAAGTGCCTGTTTTATTCTGTTATTGATGAGTTCTAGATAATGAGCTCATGCATTGACATACACACTTTAAAATCTAAATGCTTAAAGTTAGATGAGATGAATTGCACTCCTACAAATTTTGTTTGTAGTCTGATCTGATTCTGTATGTTGCCATAAGAAGCTAACCTAGCTGTATGTTTTTGTAGGCTACTGCACTGGCTGGGGAGACCCACATTACATGACTTTTGATGGACTATACTACAGCTATCAAGGGAATTGTACATATGTCCTTGTGGAAGAGATTTATAAGAAAGTTGACAACTTTGGTGTCTACATTGATAACTACCATTGTGATACACGGGATGTAGTCTCCTGTCCTCGAACACTCATTGTGAGACATGAGACTCAGGAAGTGCGCATGGCAACAGTCAAACCAAATACTCTACAAGTAGAGGTATTGGAGAATGTTACCTTTGATTTCTTGATTAAAATATTAATACAGCATCAACCCGATAATTATATTCACAATGTTAGGAAAAAAAATTAAAAAGGAATCTGTGTTTTAGATTTAATACCAGTTTGGATTATAAAATAGGACTGCTTTGAAGGACTGTTTTTTGACTCTGAATATGGAGATAAATTTCTACAACTTCCTCCCCTTTTTATCTCAAATATTTGCAGTGCCTTATCTCTCCTAAATACACAAACATGGAAATATTGCTAAGAGTTAAGGATATAAAATAAATTAATTTATAATTAATAATAATGTAACAAAGGAAAAGAATAAATGTTGAATGGGAGGATACAACATAAACTAGACATAACAATAAAATGCTGGGGTTAAGCATTTTTAAAAAGTACCGTTACTAGCTTTGATTGGTATCACCTTTTTAATTTTTCAGAATAGGGGCTTTTATATGTTTCTTTCATTGATAAACATGATGCCCCAGCTTTGGGGCTTCAAATTTGATGAGAAGTGTTTCTTTTTAAGCTTTTGTAGGGTTTGTTTTGTTTATTTTTGTACATTACTGTGTGGGAATATTACAAGTTAGGTTGCAGCATATTGTTGAAAATTTGCAATATTTGGACCCCTTTTTTTTCTCTAAAGCAAAGAAAACTACCATTGCTGAGTAAAAGTAGTAGTGTTAGTTCCGTAGGTATATCATGGCTACTGTATTCATATAAATAATAGAGATTTTAGCTTATTTCTTTCATTTACTTTTCCTACAAGCATGTTCCCTTTATGCCAAGAAAGTTAAAAATGTGTGCACTAGGAATTCAGGAAAATTTTGTATTGCACTTTCACGGGGTGCTCTCAATGCCATAGTCACTCTAATAAATCTGTTGAGTGTTAGAATTTAGCTGGTTTAAACTCTGAATTTTAGCCTAGTTTATCGGTGGCTGATAGGCCTTTTCTTTGGCTCAGAGAAGAAAAGTTCAACTGTCCAGTAACGTGAAGGGAAACACAGGGATACTTGTTACAAACTAAAAGCATATTATTTGCCTTTACATTCTTTCTCCAATGCAAAGTAATGAACAGTCAATTGTTTTCTAAAGTCAAACTAAATATATGTCTCTTTGCTGTTTTCTTTTATTTATTAGGTGACAGTAAACAAACAGGCAGTGGCTTTGCCTTATAAAAAATTTGGCTTGAGCATCTATGAGTCAGGCATAAATCGTGTAGTGGAAATTCCTGAACTAAAAATGAACGTGACCTACAATGGCTTGTCCTTTTCTATCAGAATGCCCTACAGCCTGTTTGGCAACAACACTCATGGACAGTGTGGTAAGGCTTACTCTTGTAATTTCTGTACTCTCAGAAAACCACAAACAGGTAAATGACAGCCCTGCCACAAAGATGAATGGAATTTGACAACAAATCTGTGAGTGAATTCTTTCTCCCCTTACCAATTTTAGGTACTTGCAATAACAACACGGCAGATGACTGCATGTTGCCGAATGGAAACATTGCAGAAAACTGTGAAACCATGGCAGATCATTGGCAAGTTGTTGATCCCTCCAAACCACAGTGCTCCCCAGGCCTAACTCCTACAAAAGCACCCAGCACAACCCCAACACAGCCTTGCAAAGAATCTTCCATCTGTGAGCTTCTTTTGGGAAGGTAGACGTTCCTCTGGGGTTTATAAGCCTTTGATCTTCAAATTAAGCAGCAATTTTAGGATTTGTTTCTCAATAAAAAGTGTTTCTAGCTATTGCTCCATTTCTTGTAGCTTTGTGGGTTGCTTCCATTCCTTTTACTGTTTCTAAGTGTAATTCTTTGCTGACAGTTTGCTTCCAACCTCTGGCTGCTACATTAAACTTCCTTGATGTTCTTATGTTCTTCCACGCTCTCTGCCCTCCACTGTCCTATGCTCTTGCCTTTTCACACACTCAGCAGAAAACAGAGTCCAACTGAAAACAGACAGCTTCATTTTTAGAACATTGTGTCAGAATTAAGAAAAAAAACAAAACAAAACCCCAAAATCTCTTTAGAAAAGTAGTTCGTACTTACACTTCATAATATTCATGTAGCTCCTGGACAGAAAATATTGGTGCCTGAGTGTTTTGTAGGTGAGGGGAGAATGCTTTAAGATATGTTGAAAGGTTACAATCTAGATTAGTGCTCTTAGTAAAAACCTCTCAGTAATAGTCCTTGTTCACACCTCATTAAGCACCATTGTTGCCATGTTATAATATGTTAAGCACATTGAAGAATTCATGGATCATTCAGTAACTAGTAACGATAAATGTTTCTGTTTCTAGTTTGTTTGAGCCGTGCCATGGTTTCGTCCAGCCTGAAAAGTACTATGCAGCCTGCGTTTTTGATAGTTGTGTACTTCCCAACTTAGACCTGGAATGTTCAAGTCTGCAGACCTATGCTGCCACCTGTGCTGATCAAAGTGTATGCATTGACTGGAGAAGTCATACCAATGGTGTTTGCTGTAAGTAGTTGGCCATTTATCTTGAACTATTAGGGAAGCTTATATGGAACTCTTTCGGCAACAATGTCCTAACGGTAAGCCATATTGGTTTTTGAGCAATGAAGACACCGATAAATCACACCAGTTGCTTTCCTCTAAGTAATTTTACAGGTAACATTTTTCACAATGGAAATGATAAATGAGCCTTCAAAAATATACATCTATTGACTGTGCCAGAAACATCTGTATCAGTAGATACTTTTTTGTACACAGGCAGTTTTGTGTTTTGCAGGCATAGGCAGATCACGCTGTATTTAGTGACGTATGCATTCATTTTCAGCTGTAGTAAGAAGAGGACAGAGGGTAGGGATACACTCCCCTTTGAGAACTTGTGCAAAAGAGACTGAAATTATGAAAAAAATTGTAATTAAGATGTAGACTCTTGGTTTTATCTCCTTAATGTAAAGTATGGTGCTATATCTCTACGGCTAAATTGCATAAAATAATTCCATTCAGACATGAGTCTGATATCTGTTTTTTTTTTCTCTTTGCTTCTCAAGTTGATCAAAGATACACGGAAAATGAGTAGTCAGTGTTTAATTTCTTGGCATAAGGTCAAGGGGCTTTTATATGATACTGTTACTGAGCTCTTCCTCCTTTTTATTCTCCCATTCCAGCTTATAAATGCCCCTCAGATAAAGAATACAGAGCATGTGGTCCTATTAAAGAGATAACCTGCAAATCAAGGTAAATAATTCCTTCACTGTTAGTTATAGCTCATACAACTGTTCAGTCATATTGAATGCACAGGTGGATGAGAGAAATCAACCTCCTGTTATGTCTTAAATCGACTGTCAAATTTGGTACCACTGTTCTCTTGATCCTAAATCTGGGTGCCTGTACTGTTGACATTGTTTAGCTATACCAAACGTGAACACTGACAATCCCTAAATTGCAAACATGATCATTTGCCACTGTATCTTCAGTGAAAAGTTATTTGACATAATCCTCCTCTGCATGCCTATGACAGTAATGGTGTTCCTCTGAACATTTTGTCTCCTACAGTCAACAAAACGAAACTTCAACTAAACAAGTGGAAGGCTGTTTCTGTCCTAATGGAACAATGCTGTATGACTCTGGTGTGGATGTCTGTGTGAAAACCTGTGGTGAGTTATACTGCTTCACTTGGATGCGTGTTTGTTTCCTCTTTGTTGTTTCCTTCTCACGTATGCAACACAGATCTGACTGTATGCAGTACTCATACAACATATTATAGAGATGTCTACTGTTATATGAGTGGTAATGGAAATTTATTTTGATATTTTCACAGGCTGTGTTGGAGTGGATAAAATACCAAGAGAGGTATGCTACTGTATGCTTTTGTATTTCAAGTAGAGGCTGGGGGTGGGGAGAGGAGAGTGGTCTCCACTGGTGCAGTCTTGTTTTATTGTCTCCCAGCTTTTCATCCCTGTTTTTGCTTCTGTTCTTTTAATTAGTAACCATGCTTGAGTAACCACTCACTTTATTTTCTTTAATGACAGTTTGGGGAAAAGTTTACAGTAGACTGTCAGGACTGTATTTGCCTGGAAGGTGGAAATGGCATTGTATGTGAGCCTCATGAATGTGCCAAACAAAATAAGACCCGTTGTGATGGAGAAGGCTTCTATGAGGTCAATGAAGTCAATTCTGAGGACTCCTGCTGCCCCATTGTCACCTGCAGTGAGTTTATACTTTTGTTTCTAGTCTTTCTATACCTTTTAGGAATAGAAAGGAAAAGAGAACTTAACTAGTTTAGCACCAGAGACCTGCAGCAGGGAGTCACAAAATAGTATCTTTCCTAATGCTTTTTAAAATCAGCTTGCCTAGCGTTAAGGAAAATATGGTTTAATATTGCAATGACTCAGCATAACTGAATTTACAATTATGGGACTCAACATAACTGAATCTATAGTTCATGAGTTCAGGACCACATTTTATTCAAGTAAAATGCAGATAGATTATGAAATTCTATGTGGGTTTTAATTTTGCAGCAGTTGCCTACAACCTTGGAGAGAGTAACTGTTGTCCACTACTTCTCTGCAAAGAATTGTGATACTTTTTTAACACTTGGTAATTACCTGGTAGAAAATGTTTCATAAACTAGTGCAGTCCCCCAATCCAGTGCCTGGATTCACTAGGAAAAATATGTTCTCTTTCTGCAATCTGTTTCTTTGGGGAGGATCTAGACTGTTTCCTAGCAATGGAAAGTCTATCCTAAATGCTTTGATAGATGCCTATTTCTAGTAGCCGTGATTTAGTGTACTTTCTGACTTATTTCTTTTTTTTTCAGAATGCAATACAAGCTTGTGCACAAGTAAAGCCCCCAAGTGTACACTAGGATTTGAAGTTCACTCTCATATTCCCAGTGGTCAGTGCTGTCCTGTGTACCAGTGTGGTAAGTCCCTTGAAAATATATTATAATGGTTAGCATTATATATTATGTAATTTAGCATCACACTTTGTTAGACTGTATGCAATAGCCTGTTGAAAGAGGTAATAAACACAGTCAGATTCTACAAATTGGTTACTATTAACATTGTTCACTACTGCTATGGTTATGACAAACAACTACGAAATCAGATATAGCTCAGGTGGCTCAAGTTCCATTTTCTGGTTGTAAGTACTTGTAAGAACAGCTACAGGACTAACTGGGACTGTGGTCTCAGCTTAATCTAGCAAAACGTCCCTGTAAGTGTCCCCAGTAGAAGGTAGCTTTACAAAGTCTGCTTTGTTCTCGGTAATTGAAACAAGGAGCTACTTGTACCTGTTGGGTGGACGTTCCTGGCTATGAACTGGACTGCATATATTGGGCCAAATCTTCCTCCCTTTTTGCACATGCAGTATTTGTTCTTATACTTTATATATGTCATATCTGCTACCAGAAATGGGGAATAACCGAAGTATTTGACCATATGCATTGTGATTCATTGTGGAAGAAATGAGTTTAACTAGAGTGGGGTGGAGATGTTTTGTTTTGGGTTTTTTTCCCCTAGTAGCCACCTAACTCCTTGCTTCTTAACAGTTCCCAAGAGGGTTTGTGTACATCAGAATGCTGAGTTCTTGGTGAGTTCGTATTTCAACAGTCTTCTGAAAATGCTTAAAACACCAGTTAGTATGCTTTATCAGAAGTACTATGAGGAGGTTTATCTAGTACAATCAATATTTTAGAAATTTTCAAATTCCTGTCAGGAGTTCATCAATTTCACAAAGCCTAAATCTTTTCTGAAAAGGTTACTGTGTTTGAAAGGGACTGAAAAGTTGTTTGTGTGTCAGTATCAGAGAGAGATTTGGGTTTAGAGTTAAGTGTGCATGCATTTTTTAAAAGTCAGTCCATATTTACTGTCAGCGTGTTATTGCGGTTTTACGACTGCTTTCAAAAATTAAAATATCTGTAAATAAGTATTATTCGAAACAGACTTAGATTCCTAATAAATTCTGTTGGGTCTAGTAGTTGTTTTATTGCAGATATTTGTATGACACCTGTCCTTTTAATATCTGAGTTTATCATTGCTATACAGGACTTCAATAAAGACACACATTAAATTAAATTTGGTATTTAAAATGTTGTCTTCATGAATGGCTAGCCAAATAGCTATCCAATAGTCTTTATGATTGTTTCCTTTTCCATAGCTTGGTTTACAGATTTTTTGAAAATTAAGAAATGTCTGTCACATGTCATATCTCATTAATATATGAACTTTTTTTCTTAAAATTTGTAGCCTAATTCCTCAGTCTTTGTTGATAAGTGTCAGAATTGTTTCTGTACTAATGAAGTTAACGTCAGCACTCAACTGAATATCATCTCATGTGAACATATTCCGTGCAACACATATTGTGAACCAGTAAGTGACAAACTTAAAACAAACAAAAAAACCCCACAAAATACCCATGTATGTGAAAAGCAGTTTGTTCAATGAGTGGTATAAGCAAAGGACAGGGAGCAGAAATCCAGAGTCCAACTTCAGTGTGGATACCAACTGTCCTTGAGCAATCTATTGCATGAAGCCTGACTGTGTAACTTACAGTATTCAGTTCACATTGGGAGGATTAGCTGGGAAATTTCTGTAGAGCACTTATTGGAGTGATATTTAATTATTAGGCATATTTATTATAGTGTTTTAATTTATTCCATCGATACCCAGTTTTTTTTACTTGTCTTCCATTGGGTTGGAACACAGAAAGGCACAAATCTAGAGTGCACTTCAAAGCATAATCAATTAGTGGGTTAGTATGTCTTCATTTATTTCTCAAAAATGCATCTATCATAGTGCTTTCATTTTTAATTAATTTTAATATCTAGGGATATGAACGTCAACCAGTGAAAGGCGAATGTTGTGGAAGATGTGTGCAGACTAAGTGTGTTATACATACATCAGATAATTCTGACCTCATCCTGAGTGTAAGTATGCTCTATATCTTACGTCTGTATCAAATTTGTAAAGTTCCCCCTTTCAGAGCGAGAACATCTCCTTGTCAGAGATAAGGCTTAGTGCAAGTTTGCACCTGGAAGGTCAGAGGCTCACCTAAAGCAAAGCCTATCTACAATTTTTTGGCCCGAAGGAAGGACTCATGAAATCAAATTTTCTGGAAGGCTCTTCCTGGAATGACAAATCCAATACCATTGGAAGGGTTTTTCTTGTAGTGTTGGGAAGCTTGGGGTTTTCTATATTATTTGATTTCTGTGTACTGAAAAACACCAGTAAAGCCTGCATATGAAACAATTTTATTGCCCCTGTAGGATGAAAATTTAGGATTGTTCTTAATTACCATACAACAGTTTAGCTTTCCCTAGGCAAAATTGATTGGCAAGGATGATTTTGTGAATGACTACTAATGCTCTCTACGTACTTTAGAGGATTTTTCTTTTCCACGGGAAATCCCATGTAAAACTGAAGATTCTCTCCACATATGGCATATGGCAATACATGTAATAATCTGTATCCAAAACAGCTATTAATCTAAAAATAATTGACTGGGAAACAAGAGGAAAGTCATTGTCAGAGGACAAGAAAATTTCTGTCTGAGCTCGTTTCAGCTTTCCTTATTACATTTTTTTTTTCGCTTGCAGCCTGGAGAGTTTAAAAATGATCCTTACAACAATTGCACCATTTATAGCTGTGTAAATATCCACAACCAGCTTATCTCTTCCACATCTGAGATTACCTGCCCAGCATTCAATGAAGAGAGCTGCAAACCTGTAAGTAAATATGGAAAATTCACCCTCTACTCAATGCATAGATTACTTCAGTTTAGTTCAGCCACCTAACTAGCAACAACAGTCAAATTAAGCTCTGATGGCCTTTCACCAAAGTTTCTCAGTCCCAAGGGCAAAAGTTTCTGCTGTATCCATGCACAGACCTATAGAGTGTATAAAATAAGATACCTGGGTGAGAGTTCAAGGCTTATAGCTGGCAGCTGTCTCTCAGTAGCCAAAACACTGGTCGGCACTGAGATACAAAGTCCTCATTGACTGCTTTGTGCAGGGTCCTGTCTGAACAAGAGCCATGTTTTCTTGAATGTTACAGAAATTCAAGCTGTTCAGTCAGCAGGCTGCCAGTAACGCCATGCATACTTCCCATTCAAATACATAAGTCTCTGAAAAAACATTTTTTGGAATTGTTTCTGAGGAAAAATTGCATTATGTTCACTGTAGACTTTCTTCAAAGCATTATCTTTATTTCCACAATCCTTTGTAAATTGATAGATATCAAGTCTGGAAGAAACCATTGTCTTTGGTTATTCAGATCAATGCTAGTTTCTGCTGGTTATTTCCAGCCATTGAGGAACTGCTCTTCTCAGTTATTGCCCTAAAAGCCTCTTCCATATAGGGAAAGAAAATAATATTATTTCTCCTGTTTCTTTGTTCTTTTAGGGAACTATTACATTCTTACCTAATGGTTGTTGCAGAACCTGTAAGTATACCAATGTACCTGAATCAACACTACAGAGAATGAATTTTCTTCTTAAACCAAACCATTTTCCAGCCATAGAGGCTGATATGTTTGTGTTTAAATAGATGCTTTTATATTTATGTTTGTTATTCCAAGCATTCACTGTCCAATCTCTCTGGGAAAGTTTAAACTGAAGCAGAAAGACCACTTACGACAATTCTT
Organism: Aquila spilogaster; assembly: GCA_024606505.1. Classification (NCBI taxonomy): domain Eukaryota; kingdom Metazoa; phylum Chordata; class Aves; order Accipitriformes; family Accipitridae; genus Aquila; species Aquila spilogaster. Next base: position 13,058,150 of record JANHGO010000038.1, read on the forward strand.
TGAGGGCACTAGTGAAGCCCAGAGGGTGATGAACAGCAAGGAACTTCTGGAGCTATTTCACTGAAAGTGTTTTCTGATCTTTCCCTATAGGTGCACCTCTGGATAGTCCCACACCCTGCTCTGTCCGTCAAAGAAAAGACTTTATCGTCTATAAGGGCTGCCATTCTGTGGACAGAGTTGTCATGACTGAATGTGAAGGAACATGTGGAACCTCCTCACTGTAAGTCAACTGATTGGAAAATGAGATTCAAATTCTGCTGGCACTGAGCTTGTTTATATAACAGGAACAATAAATAGTTAGACTACAGAATGGTAGAAGACCTGAAACTATCAGCTCCCCAAATCATGGGCACAAAATCATGAAATCTGTGACTGAACCTTTGATTTGTCTTAATACAAAGTAGAAAAGTGTATTAAATTGCCTTGGGATTCAGACAGCTATGATAAGGTCTATCCATCCATTAAGAACTGGCTTGTCTGTCATTTGTGTCAGACCACCTTGGCTGGAAATCATCACAAAAGATCATGGATTATTTCCTGTAATGGGAATGAGCCCAGAGAGCAGCCAGGCCTGATGCTCATAAGCTGAAAAGCTTCTCAATAATTAACATCTAAAATGAAAAACACATATATCTTTTAAAGGAAAATTGAAACATGCACAATTTTTATACAGTAAAGAAATTAAAAAACAAATGCTATAGGGGTAGAGTGCCAGTGTTAGTAGAATAGTTTCACTGTACATTTTTCTCTGAAATAAGAGAATCTACAAGAAACTGGCTATAAGAAAGTGGCTAGTAGGACACCTGGTACTGAGCTATTAAAACACTGGAAAAAAATGTAATTCTAACTCCCCAAAGAAACTGCCATTTGCTGCCTATCACTGAATATGCCACATGGTACCTTACATGGGAGAAAACTGATCTTTAGTCTCAGATTGAACCCCGAATAGCCAGGGGGTTTATTAGTATTTTGAAATACCTTATCATCTTAGAGTCTTGCTGTAGTTGCCTCTGCACACAAATACAAGTAAAAGATGGCTCTTGACACAGTTTGTAGCCTGATATTGACAGGTTCTGCAGGTTAGGAATGGTGCTTGGGAAGCTGATGAACACAAAGCTGCAAAAAATACTTTGCTGTGAGATAAGAACAGAAAGAGCTGCTGCTTTCCCTTCCTGTTAACACTGCCTGGTTTGGGATACGCACTTTGATTCACGTGATGCAAGTGTAGCCCTTGCAGCCAATTGATTGATGTGATGCCATTGTAGATGGCATTATAGCCACTTATCTATGCAGTTTTCTTATTTGGGTCAGGGCTTTGTCTGCCCTCAGTTGTTGATCTGGTGTATTTAACATCCATCAGTGCCAGGATGGTGAGAGGAATATAAGGAAGCTGAGCTCCTAGAACTCACTGGGTTTTTTTACAAGGACTTCCATAGTAATTGTTTTATCAGAAAAAATCTCAGCAAATGCAATGAATTTTAAAAGCATATTGTTATAACCACTGCTCTGTCAGATGAGCTTAGCACTTTCATTAGCCACAACTGTGGCTCTTCTACATATTATTCCAAACTTCTCACAGGAGTTCTGTACCTAATTTCACCCTCTCCTCTGTATGTTGGCTTCTGGCACAGAGTAATGTTGCCATTTTCCATGTTAACAGATACTCTGCTGAGGCCAATTCTATGGACCACAGCTGTTCCTGCTGCAGGGAATCAAGGACTACTGTGAGGGAAGTGGAACTTAAATGCCCCACTGGGCATTCAGTTTCACATAAGTATATATATGTGGAAAGCTGCAGCTGTCAAGACACTGAATGTAGCAGCTCACAATCCAGTGAGTTGCAGAGCACAGAAGAAAATGACAAGGCGAGCACTCTGAACCGTATCAAGAGGGCCATCAGCTTAACAGCAAAATGAAGGGGAAAAAAACTAGCAACTTTCAACTAAAAGGACAATTCTCATCTTCCTTGACTACTTTTGAACTTTGTGTTTCCCCATTACTGTACCCTGTTTGTTCTTCAATTATTTTTAACAGTGCTGTATTTATTTGTGCACAAAATAAGAACACAAATTTGTGTTCTTCCAAGTGCACAGCCTTTTGGGTCTTTTTATAATCAACTTATTTTCTCTGAATGATTAAAAGCACATTTCAAAAAACATGGGTTCCGTACTTATTCTCATGCTGTCTTGATAAGCCTGACTTTTAAAAGAGAAGAAAAGTTCTTTTTCAAGTTTTAGGAAGTCAAGTGACATATTTCCTAAATTTTTGGGTTATCTGTTTCTAGCTCCTTAAAAACTGAAATATCAGAAGGTATTGCCTGGAGGACCCAATGTGTAAGGTGGTGCAGAAGTTGATGCTGTCGGGCAGAACAAAGCTAAAGATGAATAATGCATCATGAAGTGATCCAGATGACCCGGAGAAACTTCTCGTTCAGCACTAGATCTCATTTTAGCAGGGCTGCTGTGTATGTTAGAACTGTCTTAGTTCATCACAATTATGTATTTTCACTAAGAAAGTAGTCCCTCAGGTATGAGAATATGAAGGGATGTATAGTTAGTACTATAGTAAGAGGTCTCCAAATTCCAACGCTTGCAAACCAGATGCCCATCTCTGAGCTAGTAATCCTAGGCTTCCTCTACAGGAAGTGGAGAGAAATAGCCATTTTCGACATTCATTTGTCTCACAACAAAGGACATATCCAAAGGACGTTAGCTGCATTGCATTCTAAAGTGCCTGTTCATCTGGTCTTACTGTAAGGGGAGCTGAAGGAGATTAGCTGAGATGGACATCTCTCTTGGATCATCTGAAGTACAATGAGGGTAATCTACACCTTCTGTTGTGTGTGAAAAATGCTTTCGGTATTATTTTGTCTCTGTTAATGAATACTAATTGTGCTTTACCCTTGTGAGCTTGAGCCACAGCCAACCTGAATACAAGCATCTTTGCTACCTAAAGAATTGGTGGCACCATTTTGTGCTACTATTAGCCCTGCCAAATGTATTGCAGCTTAGAATGCAGACGCTGGTAGGAATGCACAGAAAATGAAACTCCAGAAGTTTTGCATCTTTAGGATACTATGATTAGAGCTAATTTCTGTGGAGGGGGAGAGGTAGCTGATCTAAGAAGAAGGAAGTTTTGTCGGTTTACAAAGCAAGCTCCAGAAATAATGAAGCCTGGTTTCTGCTTTAGCATGGGTTTCAAAGGATTTCTATCTCTAGGTTCATTGTGAGATGTGACTGAGACTTTTCTCCTGGGGCATTTACAAGGTCACTCTCTGTGGATTCTTTGTTGTCTAACGATTTCTGTGCTGACACTACAGCCATACTTTTCTTTGAGTCATTTGCAAAAAACACTTTTCTCAAAATCTGTTGACATTTAGCTGTCTTTGAGATCTTCATTTGTGCAGTTAAATTTGGCTGAAGTCAACAATAGCTTCCGGAGACAAGCAGATACAAGGTGTGATCAAATCTTCCTTGTTTCCTATGAAAAAGAGATAAAATATTCCAAGCCACTAGTGGCATTTGCTGCACACTATATTTACATCGAAGACTAAAATCTCCCTTGCTTCTTTTTTTTTTATTTTGTTCTGTAGTTTGCATGGTCTCTTTCTGTCCCTTCTAGTGATGGGCAAACTACTTCTAAATAAGGAAGTTAAAAGATCCTGTATAAGTCAGTAAGGCTGCAGATTTTGGCTTCACCACTGCAGGGCACTCTATGGCTAAGAATGTAAAATCACTTCGGACACAAAAAAGCAAGCTGCCTCCAAAAGGGAGTTTGTACTTCATCAAGTAGAGGGTTTCACCTCTGAGAAGAATGAATGTTGGTATTCCCCCACAGACACTTGTATGGTCTTAGTAAGCACTGAAAAAAAAATATTCTAATAGGAATTTACATGCATGCACAGGATGGTGTTCCTTACAGTGCTCTGGATTATAGCAGCCCCTTCAGTTTTGGTGCTGGGTCAGTGCTGCCCATAAGCAGGTGCCATAAGCAGGCTCCCAAGCAGGCGCTGTCAGAGAATTCTAATTTACAAGTGCTTGGCAGTTCCAGGTCAAACTGTACATGTCAAACCTCCACCCCTTTCTGCACTCTTAGTCACCTTAGAACTTTGCAGTTCAGTTCACACCTGTATTTCCCTTGGAACTGGATGACAAAATTGAACAGATTAAACTTTTTCCAGCACAGAAATCCACAAATAGTCTTTTGGAGAGAAAGGAAGGAAAGGAGCTTTAACTGTGTATCCCTACAAAGCAAGTAGTAGTGGCAGTGAGCAGCACTTTTTCTCTTTCCCACAATCCTCTTGACAGTAAATGGAGACCTGTCCTACCTGATCCCATGGACCATTTTGTTTCTTAAGCAAGAGCTGTTGGGTTTGCAGGTCACAAACAGAGATTCATCTGGAAAACTCAGGGGACAAACTGAAGAAACGTCTTACAAGGCAATGTCAGCGCTTTAGGGGCTCAGAGGAGATGGTGGAAACTTCTGATCCCATTGTCTCCCAGGCAGGACCTCCTGCAAGGAGCACAATCATAAAAAGCATTGGTACTGGAAGGGAATAGGATTGACTCCGTCTGTCCTTCAAGAATGACTCCATTCTCCAAGAATTTCCTTGTCTCCTGGAGTCTAGCAAGAAGGGAACAGTAGCAAGAGCTCCAGCAGAGTTCAGCTGAGTGGCAGAGTGGCTAATACACTGTCACATCTCCACGCCTGAGTCCTGTGTTGATCTCCTCTTAGACTTTCTGTCTAGCCTCCCACTTTCATTGGTGGCAAAGGGATTCTTTTTGGTTTGTTTCTTTTTCATCTGCAGTTACTTAGCAGTTTTAGTTTCGCCTTGAAAAAGGAGGAAGCCTTCTTGGGAGGCAAGTGGGACTTCTAACCACACAGCCTTTGAAGGCACCAAAAACCAGGGTCCTAGCTCTTGCTCTCCAAGAGCTGCTTGATTTGGCCTCACTTTGTCACATTGTCCCTAAGTAAGAGATGAGCTGAGTTCCTCTAAGCATGGGGTTTGAACACCCTCAACGAAGTGCTTGAATCTCCTTGGACATTCGGGTGAAAAAACCAACCAATCAAACAAAAAACCCATGGCCTTATTGCTGCTTTCCTTAAGGGAAGGAAACACGGATACGGGCAGGCTGGAATTCCCAAGTACAGGCTGGAGCTGGGATTTACCTGTAGCGTGGTTATTGCCTTGGCTGCCAGAGGTTGTGATTTTGAGTCCTTGCCTTAGGTGCAGGCTCTGCCACGGCAGCTGGAAGCTCAAGCAAATCCTTCCCAGGCAGCTGCAGCCTTACAGAAAACTCCTCAGCATAGAGCTAGCTGTAGGAGGTCACTGCCAAATGCTGGAGCAAACCTGGGTGGGTTGGCTGCAGATCAGGGAGGGACCTGTTGCCACACAAGTAAAGAGCAGTGCAGCTGGGGGCCTCCAGTGCGGCTCTTGACACACTTGGCCACTCTAATAAGCAAAAAGAAAAAGCTCATTGTCTTATTGCATTGTGGGCCATTTGCAGGGGATACACACAAGTATTCCCTTAGATGCACCCTAAGCCTTCCTTACGGTAGGTTACATGCTTCCCTGGAAGCAAGGCAATTGTGCAGTGCACCTTAACTGTGGAAATACATGGGTTTCATTCCCAGTTGTAGTCTTCTCCAAGGTAGTTTGAAACTCAGAAAATTTCTTCCTACTTACCTGAAAATTCAATGTTGTTCATATGACTCTACAGTAATACCATGAGAACTTTCATCTGGAGTTAAAAAGGAGATCTTAGAAGATTTGCTGATAAAGTGAGCACAGTTGTTTTATGAACCGTTACTGGACAAGTGTTTTGAGAACACCAGGGACAGAAAGGAAAATGCTTGTTAGCAATATGGAAAAATAATACAAGGTAGGGATTTCTGATCTAGTAACTACCTTGTTTAGTGATGTAACTATGTATTGTAACATTATCATTTTGTGCTGTAGGAGAGGAAGGGTAAGATAAAATTTTCAGTATGGTTACTGTTGGACTGTACTTTGCTAAACCACACTTCACTGAACTAAGCACTTGCAACTCTGCACATAAGACCCAATGAAAGGACTTCAGCAAAGGCAAAGCCCTAAGTAAATAATCATGCAGTTACTGTGCTTGTTATACACTGAACTTGTCTAGCAAAGCAAACTCAGATACTGGGAAAAGAGGCTGAAACAGACTTACAAACTATAAGATCATAGAAAAGAAAATTTTTGTGAACTTTAGGTCCCACAAAAACTGAAATACCTTTAAATAACTGTAACATTGCTACACAATTTCTGAAATTTCATCTCCCAGCAGAAACTTTGAGGGGTAAGGGTATTTTAAGGCAGAACAAGTTCTTCAAGTTAAGCAGCCCTCTTCCTAGGCTTAATTTCCTCAATCTTAATCCTCAAAATTAACTCAATCTTTTCAGGCTACCACAAACAACTGTGTTCTTAACTGGAAGTCTCCCACACTAACTTTGAACCAGGCTATGTCAACATATTCCTGTCACTGATGTAGAAAATCCTCTAACTTCTTTTTCAGCATCACGCTTTTAAAATCTGGTGTGTTCAAACTGGATTTCCTTTAATGTTCCAGTTTTTCAGCATTCATATGTAAAATACTTGAATTCCTTTCACAAACTTGTCTCTAGAACAGTGAAAATCACCACTGTAGTTTTTCCCTTATTCCAAGACTTTGAAAAAACTCACCAAACATAGTAGAACTCATAATGTATTTCTGATATTGTTTCAGTTCAACAACTTCTATATCAGAACATCTTTCTGTTGCAGAATGGTTTAAAGACAGAAAACACTTTATGTCACCTTTTGCTATGCTTTTGGCTAGCCTCATCTCCACATTTGACAAAAAAAATGGGTTTTCCCGACAGTCATTGAGCTTCCTTAGCTCCAGGAAATCATGGATCTTCCAGTGATAAGCAATTACTCTTGTAAGAATCATTCTGGAGATTTGTTCCTGGCCATATTATATGGTATATTTGAATGAAAACCTTGTTTGCTTTGAAGGCTAAACAGAAGGACTAGTCATGAGAGCCTAATTCAGTTAGTCACACAAATGCTAACCTTTGCACATAGAAGAAGCTACCACCTGACCATATCAAGACTTGATCTCAGCCTAACCTAATGATAAGAGAAGCATCACAGATTTTCAAATCGTGCAAAGATTAGCCTGTATGTGAGGAGCAAGGTGGAGAAGAAACCTCGGATACTAAGTGAAGCAACATACATACAACTACCTTATTTGGCAGAAATCAAGTAGAAAGTATGGCAGATTTGGGGTTGAGAATGAGCACCTTTGCTTCATGCAGCTCTCTTTTAAGCAGTAACAAAAGGCAACAGGAACTGTGATCAAGGAATGTGGCTTTACACAGTGCCTGTGACCTGACACAGCAGTGAAATTTCAATAGCCAGTCCCTTTGGACTAGTGTAGCCAAGCACTTCTTGCACTTTGCTTGCAGCATCTATGGGAGCTGTATGCTCATTCTTCTTAAAAACACGGGAGCCTGAGCTAAACACAGCACACTAAGGGCAGCTAGCTATTGGGTGGCTAATTCTAACTTCCACAACATGCTAAACAGCGGCCTTGGGAAAGACTGTGGTCCAATTTGTCTTGGTTTTCCTCTCTCTGGATAGTAATTTGAATTTAAAAGAAAAATGGTATTCAGCGACCTAAAAAACTGCTTTGGTTTTAGTGGCTACAGCGTTCAAGGCAAGGCAAACTCTGAAATTTGGATGACATAGAAAAGTTAGCTGCTTACTGTGAAATACCATGGTTCATGTTGGAAGGATCACAACCTAACGAGTCCAGTAGAAAGGCTCTGACAGAATTTTAGATCAAGTCCTTAATAGGGACATAATGTAAGTCCAATTTAGGGGAAAAAAAAAAAAACAAAACAGGCCAAGGTTGCTTAGCTTCTCACCTCAGCCAGTTCTCTGCCTCATCTCTGCTTTTCTGTTGGCTTGCAGTAACTTTCACTCATGGTGGATATGGTTACCGGGTATGTAATTTCATGTAATTTCAGAGTTATACACACTTCAGTATTAAGTATGCAGTGGCCTCTTCTGAATTGTCTTGGCATCCATGAAATAAGAAATTGCTTTTAAAAAAAGGGGTGGAATCTGCTGTAGCCTGAAACGCATAAAGCTCTAATTCTTAAAGCAGAATGTTCATATCCTTCCCTACATAGGGCCCTGGGTTCCCTTTGTTCTGCTACTCCATATTTTTCACCAGGAAGGTTGTTTCAAGAAAAATCTTTCAAGTAGAAAAAGCTCAAGGGCCCAAGCTCCTGATGAGATGGCTTTCTATGCAGGCAGCCTTTCTTACATGAGAAAGTGCCAATAGGTCAATAAGACCTGTGTGCACAAACACCGATCAGCTGTGTCATTACTCCTTGTATGCGGACTTTGAAAGATCTACACCTTCTTAAAAAAAAAAAAACCAAAAAACAAAAACCAGAAAAGAGCAGCTGAACTGATTCTTTGCAAACAGGAGTAACTAATGCCCTTGATTAGTTCAGCAAAAGTCAGGGAACCCTATGGCAAGATGAGAGGTTAAGGAGCTTTGTGTTTCTTCTAAGGCAAAATGTAAGAAGACACCCAACCATCTCCTATCAAAATTAAAATACTGAAGGCATTCTTCATGTATTTTAATCAACAAGTAATGACAAAGATCCGTTCCCTGCTTTTCCTCTGCCTGTTACAGATCACCTTATACTTACTGCCAGCCATTTCAAACTGTGTGGTGGATGCAAATCTGATGGATCAAATAAATCTTTGATATGAATTTCCTAAATTCCATGGGATTACACCAAGGATAAAAATGTAATCCATGTTGTTCTTGAATTCTTCTGGCAATTTAGAATGTGCAAATTAGTGTTGTAACCATCAGTTATGTCAAATATTTTGCCAAATTCACTTCAGATGTTTTTATCATGTGGATTATCAGCACAAGAGGGCTTGACACCAAATCCAAATTAATTATTTTCCTAGCTAACATTAATGAAGTACACAGCATTTCTCCAGAGTTATTAGCTAGGCAGTGCTTGTAAAACACCATTTTATAATGGATTCAAATTTTAAGAAGCAGAACAAGCTTTGCCTGAAATGAGCTGGAATATCAGAGGATTTCCAAGCTGAACCCCACCAGTGCTTGGACTGACCTAGGATGGTGTGTTAGAAAAGTCTTGGTAGCCGTAATGCTTTATAGTGTGTATAGCATCACCTTTTGACAGAAGGGTATGGTACAAATGCAACTGCCAGGCTTCAGTACGGTGGCTGGCTGTGGATGGCATTAATCCACCAGATGCTCCCAATTTGAAGGCCTCTTTACCAAGTTTGTATCAAAAAACAGGAGATGTTATTGGCTGGTGTATTACATTAGCTTCATGACAGTTTATCTCCAGTGAGTCAGTGTCAATAAAGAAGCTGAGTTAATATTTACCTATTGTATTTATAAAATCACATACCCTTTAATGGCAAATGATCCATGAAATGGGCTGTAAAGGGGCCAAGAGGAATTGTTCTTTTTGCTAGTACAGCTGCAGCAGAGTGAAGGCCTCTTATGCTGCAGGGCCCAATAAAGGGAAAAGTTATTAATCCCAGTATGTCACTGCAGGGGGAATAGCTATAACTTGCGTGCCTGCAATAGCAATGATACAGTGGTAAGTGACCAACATATTCACAAGCTCCCTGTCAGTCTGAATTTCCATCTGAAAACTACCACATATTTCTTCTGAAAACTCAGTGTTGCCACACTTGAATATAAAACCTTCATTTGAATGTAAATCTCCTTCCCCCATAAGTAGCCCTGAAATCATTACAGGGCATTGAAGCATCCAGTGATTTCTAAGGAGTGTAGCCAAGCACTCTCTGTGGAGAAGCCAGAAGCGGCAGCTCTGGTTAGTCACTGACAGGAACTCTGCTCCCCAAGAAATGGCAAAGAAATGGCAAAAATGACTGAGCAGACAAGCAGAGGTAAGAAAATGGCTAGGTATGGATCAAGAGGATTGGGTTTCCTGTTTCTCTGAGCAGCAAGAGATGTGCTCTTGCTTTTCTCAGGAGACGATCCCAGATGACTGAGATTACTTTCTCTGCTGAGTGGAGCATAAGTGGATGGTGGTTCAATGAATTATTTGTTTTATTCTGTCTGTTCCTTGGACACAGTTTTAACATGTGCTGTTCATGTTCTTCCCAGGCCCCTAAGTGCTAAATGAGGCTTGCAGGGGGAAATCATGCCTTAGCTCATCCCTCCTGCCCACCCTGTCATGCCCCTGAACCACCCCACATGTAGAAGACAAAGGGCTGGGAGTTGCAATGGACAGCCTCACCATGTCTTTGTCATCTAAGGACTACTCCAACCTGAGGGGTATCTTTGGCAAGTAGTTTGTATGTGGTTCCTGCTGCTTTTGTGCTGTCTGCTGGTAATAAAGGGATTTTTTCCTAGGGTCAGGAATCATACTCCTAGAGTCCTATTCTTCTTTCTGTTCTCATACCAATCTGAATGAAATAGGTGCCTTGATTACCTGGGTGGAAGAGGACCATGATTTTAAAAAATGGACTCTATCTTAGCAGAGTTCTGCATTTGGATTTTGACACTAGCTTTGATTTGGGAAAATTAATAGGTTTCACCTTTCCATCTTTATCCTCAACTAAGCTCTCTTTGTCAGTGTCTGTGGTCTACTGACCTACGTGCTTTTTCTTCTGAGCTTCGCAGTCCTTCCCCACACCTGCCATTAACACTGTTCTGTAGCCTGAACAAGAACTCAATTTGAAAGTTACCATGGGAATCTGCTGAATTTGAGTGTTACTATTGCACTGTATTCAATTTCAGACCATCCTAATACCTACAATGTCATATTCTCCTGGTTTGGTTTATCTACTAGATATTCTGCTGGTTTACTTTGTAACTATTTGGATGGAGATCAGCAGGGTGCCATAAAGTCTGTTGGTTCTGTATTCCAGCCAAAATGGCAGGGCTTCAAGAACAGACTTTACCTTCCAGTGGTGCCCTGCCTCAAGTGCAACTGACAATGGAATTAATGGGGCACGGACAGTGGGAAAGGGGTAACATGAACTCATGTTTCATGTGCTGCACAATGCTCTTGCCTGCTGGTGCAGGATTTTCTTGAGAGCAACTGCAGCAGCAAATCTTAATCTGGCAGACATTTGCACCTGCAATTCTGTCAGCCACTGAGTAAGCAGCTCATAACTGTGTAGGGGGAACAGCTGAAAGAAGAAGTGGGCCAGCTTTAGGGCACTTAACTTTGTAAATGCCAGAAAGCTTGGCAAAGCAGTGGGCAAGATGCACCAGCTTACTGTCTGCCAACCAGTTAAGAGGACATGCATATTCCCCAGTGAGTGCATGGACAGACTCGACCTGAGGACTTGCAACAACAGTGAAACCTAATCCCACTTTAAACTATATTTGTGCCCACTTACTACTGGCAATCATTCCGGCATTAGTGTATTCCCAAAGGGGCATGGAGCAGTTGAAATTGTGGGAGCGTTTGTTACCCATGTTTCATTTGCTGGGACTAGGTGAGAGGCTTCCTCTGTGTCAGGAGCAGTTCCCCCATGGCAAGGATAAGGTGAAGAAATGCTAGGTCAGCTTGTGCCAGCAGAACAAGTAAATCTCTAAAAGAGATCCTAAAATTACTAACATCAAACATCTGTGACAGGATGTCT
>JANHGO010000038.1:13069944-13231638 GCA_024606505.1 Aquila spilogaster
AGGTTGACCTTGTCCGCCTGTGTTTCTTTTGCTGCTGTGATGTGTTGTCCTTTCTCGAGGGTGAGCATTCGGCTATGTTCCTGTGAGTATTCTCACAGGATCAGGTGCCCAAATCTGGTCCTGATGCTTGCAGTTTGGAGGTGATGAGGGTTTTTTTTTTTTTGGCGAGCGGTTTCATTGGTTTTCCACCGCATGTGTTAGGAGGCATCTGTTTGGCAGATGTAGGTTGTGTTCTTATAGGATGTATTGTTTTTTCTGATTCTATGTCTTGTCCTTTTTCTGGGGCGTGTATCTTCTTTTTGTATGCTCTTTTGCAAAGGTTATGGGCTTGTTGTTGTCGCAGTTTTGTTTGAAGTTCTGTTGGTACATGGCTTTTCGGACTTTTTGTCTTTTTTTTTCCAGCTGTTTTTTTTTTTTACTCTTATGTATGTAGTTTTTCTCTATCTGCCTTGTCTTCTTTCATTCAGTTGTGTGGGTGTGCAAACACAGACGTTCCTGCTTCTGGTCTCTGTGTATTATGGTGGACTTTTTAAATGCTTGTTTACAACAGTTTTAAAGGGTCCTGTCTTAAGCCTTATGTCTTGCTTACTTTTGAAAGAGTCAGCCTGTAAATGAGTTTTAGTTTCATGGCATGGCTAGGAAAATTCTGAGAGAGTGGTTTTGGAGACCTGAGAGAGGTATAGAGTGCTGTTTGTTCTTTCCGCTCCTCAGTATCATTTATACTTGTAGCTTGGATCAAAAACATTTGTGGCGGATACAGGTCCTGTGATTTCATGCAGTGGGAATTGTGATCTCTCTACTTTCACACTAATACACTCCACTTCTGTAACTCTTAACAGCTCTGTCCATGCCAACTGTTTTTAGTTGTCTAGACATGCTGTCTCATGTTTTGTTCTAGGGCTAGATGTCATTTTCCATGAACTCCCTTAGGTTGTGCTTTTTGTATGACATCAGAGCAGGTGCTAAGTGCTTAATTGTTTGTTTTCTTATGAACTTCTTCATACAGCACTACTATTCTTACAGGTTCTTTTAGCACCAAAGGTACAACCACTGTGACTGAGAGCTCTTCAACAGCTTCAGTTTCTACACCCATTAATACACAAACTGCTGGAACATCCTCTCCATTGTTGACTCCATCTGGCAGTACATCACTACCTTCAGTTTCAACAATCCCATCAACAGTCACGACATCTGGAACAACTCCTACTAAGTCTTTTACCACCACTTCAGGAACAACCTCTAGTTCTTCAAGTACTGTCACTGCAACCACCATTACCATGCCTGAAATTGTTTCCTCTGGCTCAGCTAGTACTTCTGGGACAACTCCAGCATCAAGTACAGTCACTGTTTCAGGAAGTTCTACATATAGCCCAGTTACTACACTCAGTACTTTAAGTTCAACTGCCAGTTCCGGCTCTAATTGTACTATTTCACCTAATGAAACTTATGCGGTTAGTGAATTTAATTTTGTTTATTTTTATCATTGTGCTTTGGAAAGAGTCTAGGTACTTATTTAGAGTGTGTATTAATCTGGATAGAAATTAACTGTCTGTCCATTTTGTTTGTTCCTGTTTTCTTGGGTATCAGCTTGACTTCCAGTAAATTTTTATTTTATAGTGTTTATACTTATATTAGTTCTTCAAGGATGGATAGTTTAAAAAAAAAAAAATCTCTTCAAGGTTTTAGATTACAGCTCAATCCTTCTCTTATCAAAAGCTTTTCTGAGGATGAAACTGAGGGTTAAGAGGCACTAAACTCTCTTTGTTTATTTCTACTTTTTAATAGGTCCAGTGTGTGATCAGAAGCGTGTTGTATTTACATTACAGCCCAAGAAAACAGACAAATGAAACTGAAAAAAGCAATTCCTCTTTTTGGTTACTGGCTTAGCTGTTATAATTATGCATTTCACTCAGCAACTTTGAACAAATCTAGCTTTCAAGCCTTAATGATGCTGAATGCTGTTCTTCCTTCCCAGTTTCAGACTTCTGCTGGGAAGAAAATTGCCAGTAAACACATGATGCTTTAAAACTTTTTAGAAGATATTCAGGCATGAATGTTAGTAGTGTGACTCAATCTCACTGCTTCATAAGTCTCTCTTTTTTTTTTTTCCTCTTATCTTTCCAAATACAGCCAGGTGAGTCATGGTGGCTGTGTAACTGCACCAAGGCTATATGTTTAGAAAACAATACTGTTGTGATTGTTCCAGTAATCTGTGAGCCACCTCCAAAACCCACCTGTTCCAATGGGCTTGCTCCTGTGCAAGTCATTGATGATGATCTATGCTGTTGGCATTGGGAGTGTGATTGTAAGTATAATATTTTGTGGAATGTTTTATTTCCTGTGGGAAGAGTACAATTGTAAAGAGCAGCAGTGTTTATTGGGGACAAATACTGTACAGGATGTGCTCCTGAGACTTCCAGTGTTGGTCTGTTTAGAGTGCTTCACTGGTTCTTTTTAGCTAACTGGGAGATTTTACTTGGATTTCTATCATTTCCACATAACTGTTTTGCCAGTAGAACAAATTGTTTTCCTAAGATAGGTTTTAAATGTCCAGATGCAGACATCCATAGGCTACAAATCTGCATGTATATTAGTCGTTTAAACAATCTGTAAAGGTACTTCTAGGGTGTGATTAATCCTATTCTCTGTTGTCATTCAGAAATAAGTTAGATAAACAGTTCCTTGCAAGTCCTTGGATTTTTTTCTGTTATTGATAAGTTTTAGAAAAGTGCTCATGCATTGACAGATATACTTTAAATATTTAAATTCTTAAAGATAGTGTAGATGAATCCCACACCTACGGATTTTGTCTGTAGTCTGATCAGATTCTGGATGTTACCATAAGTAGCTAACCTGGCTGTATGTTTTTGCAGGCTACTGCACTGGCTGGGGAGACCCGCATTATTTGACTTTTGATGGATTGTACTACAGCTATCAAGGGAATTGCACATATGTTCTTGTGGAAGAGATTGAAAAAAAAGTTGACAACTTTGGTGTCTACATTGATAACTACCATTGTGATGCACGGGATGTAGTTTCCTGTCCACGAGCACTCATTGTGAGACATGAGACTCAGGAAGTGCGCATTGTAACAGTGAAACCAAATACCCTGGAAGTAGAGGTATTGGAGAAAGTTACCTTTGATTTATTGACAGAAATATTAATAAATCATCAACCTCATAATTATATTCACAGCATTAGGAGAAAATTAAAAATTGAACATGTGTTTTAGATTTTAATCCATTTTGGTTTATTAACTAGTACTGCATTGGAGGGATGCTGTTCTGAATCTGAATATTGAGAAAAAATTTAACAGCTTCTTCCCTTTTTTATTACAAATCTTTGCAGTATGTTCTCTCTCACAAATGCGTAAACGGGGATGAATTGCTAAGAGTTAAGGTTATAAAATAAATTAATTTACAGTTGATATTTGTGTAAGAAAGGAAAAGATTAGATTTTGAATGGGAGAATACAATGTAAATTAGACATTGCAATTAAAGAACTGGGCTCAAGCATTTTATAAAACAATTCTTACTAGCTTTGATTGGTGTTAGTTCCTTAATTTTTCAGAGAAGAGACTCTTACGTGTTTAATTGGTAAATATCATTCCCAACTTTGAGGATTCCAAATTGAGTGAGAAGTGTTTGTTTTTAGACTTGTGTCAAGTTTGTATTGAACGTTACTGTGTAGGAATATTACAAATTAGGTTGCAGTAAATGCACCACAAAAGAAGTTAGTAGTATCCTGGACTGCGTTAAGCAGTACTCAATGCTGTAGTCACCCAAATAAATCTGTAGAGTGTTTAAACTCCGAAGTGTATTCTAATTTATTAATGGCTGATAGGACTTCTTGGCTTGGAGGAGGCAAGTTCGGCTTTCCAGTATCATATAAGGAAAAACAGGGACATTTGTTATAAACTACAAGTCTTTACATTTTTATCTCCAGTGTAAAGTAATGAACAATCAATTGTTTTCTAAAGTCAAATGAAATGTATATCTCTTTTTTGTTTTCTTTTATTTACTAGGTGACTGTAAACAAACAGCCTGTGGCTTTGCCTTATAAGAAATTTGGCTTGAGCGTCTATGAGTCAGGCATAAATCGTGTAGTGGAAATTCCTGAACTTAAAATGAACGTGACCTTCAATGGCTTGTCGTTTTCTATTAGAATGCCCTACAGTCTGTTCGGAAACAACACCCAAGGACAGTGTGGTAAGGCTTCTTCATGTTTTTTTGTACATTCAGAAAACTACAAACAGTTAAATGATAGACCTGCCACAAAGATGAATGGCATTTGATAATGAATCTGTGAGTGAATTCTTTCTCCTCTTACCCATTTTAGGCATTTGTAATAACAACACAGCAGATGACTGCAGGTTGCCAAATGGAAATATCGCAGAAAGCTGTGAAACCATGGCAGATCATTGGCAAGTTGTTGATCCCTCCAAACCACAGTGTTCTCCAGGCCTAATTCCTACGAAAGCACCTAGCACAGCAACAGGGCAGCCTTGCAAAGAATCTTCCCTCTGTGAGCTTCTTTGGGGAAGGTAGGCATTCCTCTAGTGTTTATAAGCATTTGATTTTTCAAGTGTGGTGACAATTTTGGGGTTCATTTCTCAATAAAAATGTTTCTAACAATTCTTCCATCTCTTCTAGCTCTGTGGGTTTCTTGGCTTTTTGCTGTTTCTTTTGCTGTTCCTAAATGTCATTCTTTGCTGATATATTTTACTCAGAACCCTCTGGCTGCCACATTAGCCTTACCTGATGCTCTCACATTCTTTTGTGCTGTCTGCCTTCTGCTCTCCTACCCTCTGATCTTTGTCCATGTTCACTTAGCAGCAAAGAGAGACCAACTGAAAAAAACATCTTAGTTTTTTGAACCTAGTGTCAGAATTAAAAAGTAATTCAAATAAAATCTAGTTTGAAAAATAGCTCATTACTACACTTCATAATATTCATGTAGCTCCTAGAGTGAAAATATTGGTGCCTGGGTGTTTTATAGATGAGAGGAGAATATTTTAAAATACATTGGTAGGTTACAATCTAGTCAAATGCTCTTAGTGGAAATCTGTCAGTAATAATCCTTGTCCACATCTCCTTAAGTGTCACTTTTGCTGCAGTTTAACGTGCTAAGCACATTGGAGAAGTTACGTATTATTCAGTAACTAATGATGATATATGTTTCTGTTTTTAGTGTATTTGAGAAGTGCCATGAAGTTGTTAAGCCTGATAGGTACTATGCAGCTTGCGTTTTTGATAGTTGTACACTTCCCGACTTAGACCTGGAATGCTCAAGTCTGCAGATCTATGCAGCTGTCTGTGCTGATCAAAATGTTTGCATTGACTGGAGAAGTCATACCAATGGTGTTTGCTGTAAGTATTTGGCCATTTATCGTGAACTGTTAGGGAATCTTATATTGAACTTATGTTTCAGCTATTTCAGTTCAAACCACAGGAAGTTGGTGCTAGCAGCAGCAGTAGCTGCTGAAGCTTGCGAGGTGCCTGGGGGGCATCTGTGGAGCTTTCTGAGCCACTGCCCTCCTTGAGCTGTGCGTGTAGAAGGACTGGCTGGCATGCAGCAGGTCTAATGAGAGGGCCAAGTGAGAGCGTGGGAGCGCTGGATGCCCCAGCTGTCAGTTCACAGGGATCTGCATAGAACCAGCCACTATGGAGCTACAGCAACCAGGGCTTTCTGAAAGTGAGTGGCATCTTTTGGGATGTCTGTCTTCTTACTGAACTGATATGCAAGTAGGAAATGCATAGGCAGTGGAACTGATATCACATGCCCTGGGAAGAATACAGGGACAGTGTCTAGATGGAATCAGGAAAGCTAAGGGATAATTGGTGCTGAATGTAGCAAGGAATGTGAAGAATAATATGGGCTTCTGTAGGTATTGCTGGTCAGAAGAGCCTCACTTTTCACTGGTAATCACTCTTCCCACATCTCTCAGTCCCTGAACCTCTAGGCAGGGACTGGGGTATCAAAGTCCTTCCCACTGTGATAGGAGAGCAGGTTTGAGACCATCTGAGGATATGGAACATATACAAGTCCAAGAGACCTGATGAAGTGTATTACAAAGGGAATTGGCTGATATAGTTGCTAAACCACACTCCATCAGATTTGAAAAGTTATGGTAGTTAGGAAAAGTACCAGTGCTAATCAATGATATAGATAGTGGGATTGAGTGCACCCTCAGCAAGTTTGCAGGTGATACCAAGCTGAGTGGTATAGCTGATAAGCCAGAGGGAAGGGATGCCATCCAGATGGACCCTAGCATGCTTGAGCTGTGTGCCTATGGGAGCCTCATAAAATTCATTGAGGCCAAATGCAATGTCCTGTACCTGGGTCAGAACAGTCCTCAGTATCAGTACAGAAGAGGTAATGGAGTATTGCATCTGGAGCGCTTGTATGAGAAAGATATGAGCCTGGTAGAGTGGGTCCAGAGAAAGGCTGCAAAAGTTGTCAGAGGGTTGGAGCACCTCTTTTGTGAAGAGAGTCTGAGAGAACTGGGGTTGTTTAGCCAGAAGAAGGCAGGGGGGAGATGTTATTGCAGCCTGTCAGTAAATATAGACAGTGAATAAGAAAGATGGGGAAAGACTTTACCAAGGCCTGTAGTAACAGGACAAGAGACAGTAGTTTTAAACTGAAAGAGGGTACCTTTAGATTGTATATAAGGAAGAAGTATTTAATTATGATTATGGTGAGACAGTGGATCAGGCTGCCCAGAAAAGTTGTGGATGAACTATCATTGGAAGTGTTCAAAGCTGGATTTAACATGACAACTTGATCTAGTGAAAAATGTATCTGCCCATGTTAGGGAATTGGACTAGATGATCTTAAAGGGTCCCTCCAACCCAAACCACCTAATAATAATAATGTCCTAATAATAGGCTATATTTCTTTCTGAGATATTAAGACATCATTAAATCACACCAATAATTCAAAGTTATTTGAAAATAATTCAAGTTATTTTCAAGTATATTTTTAACAATAGAAGCAGTAAATGAGCCTGCAAAAATATACATCCATTTACTGTATTAGAAACATCTGTATTAGAAGATATGTCTCTTTTTTTTCCACACAGTCAACTATGTATTTTGCAGGTACTGGCAGATGACTAATTTATTTAGTGTAATCAAAGGAGAATGGGAGGGTAGGAATACATTCCCCTTTGAGAACTTACACAAAAAAAGACCCAAATTATGAAAAAAAAAATTGTAATCAAGATATAGTTTCATTGTAATCAAGATATAGTTTCCTGGCTTTATCTCCTTAAATGTAAACGATGGTACTATATCAAAATTGCATGAGTCTGATATCTATTTAACCTCTTTGCTTCTCAAGATTGTCAAACATACATAGGACAATGAGTAGTTAATGTTTAATTTCTTGGCATAAGGTCATGAGAACTTTGTATGATATTCTTACTGAGCTCTTTCTCTTTTTTATTTTCCCATTCCAGCTTATGAATGTCCCAAACATAAAGAATATAGAGCATGTGGTCCTATTCAGGAGGCAACCTGCAAGTCAAGGTAAAGAATTCCTCCACTGTTATTTACATCTCATACAACCGTTCAGCCATATCTGAAGCATAAGTGGCTGAGAAAAATCAACCAACCTCCTGTCATAACTATATTATTTGTTACCACTGTTCTCTTGATCCTAAATATAGATGCCTGTACTTTTTATGTTGTTTGACTAAACTAAACACAAACACTGACAACTTCTAAACCCCAGAAGTACAAATTATTTGCACCTTTATTTTCAGTTAATGGTTATTCAGCTTAACCTTCCTCTGTGTGCCTATGACCGTAAGGGTTTTCCTCTGAACGTTTTGTCTCATACAGTCCACAAAATGGAACTTCAATTAAACAAGTGGAAGGCTGTTTCTGTCCTAATGATACAATGCTGTTTGACTCTGGTGTGGATGTCTGTGTAAATACCTGTGGTGAGTTTTACTACTTCAATTGGATACTTATTTGTTTCCTCTTTGTTGTTTTGTTCTGATGCATGCAGCGTAGATCAGACTGTATTTTGTACAACATGTAGTGAAGATGTCTACTGTTACATGAGTAGTAATGGAGATTTATTTTGGTATTTTCACAGGCTGTGTTGGGTTGGATATGATACCAAGAGAGGTACGCTGCTATTTGCTTTTGTATTCCAAGGCGAGGTTGGGTATGGGGAGAAGAAAGTAGTCTGCAGTTTTGTGGTTCCCCAACTTTTCATTCCTGTTTTTATTTTTTGTTCTTTTTGAGTGATAACTATGCAATCACTCACTTTATTTTCTTTAATAACAGTTTGGAGAAAAGTTTACAGCAGACTGCCAGGATTGTATTTGCCTGGAAGGTGGAAATGGCATTGTATGTGAAGCTCACAAATGTCCTGAACAAAATAAGAGGAGTTGTTCTGGGAAAGGCTTCTATGAAGTCAATGAAGTCAACTCTGAAGATCCCTGCTGCCCTATTGTCACTTGCAGTGAGTTAATGCTTTTTGTTTCCAGCCTCTCTCTATTTTTTAGGAACAGAAAGGAACGAACTAGTTGAGCATCAGAGACCTGAAATAGGGAGCCAAGAAATAATTTTTTTTTTAATCAGTTTGTTCAGTGTTAAATAAAATGCATTTTAATATTGCTGTGGCACAACATAATGGAATTTTCTATTCTGGGATTCAACATAACTGCATCTACAGTTCTTGAGTTTAGAATCAAATTTTTCCAAGAAAAATTCAGCTAGATCACAGAATTCCCTGTGGCTCTATGGGTTTTCATTTTGCAGCAGTTGCCTACAATCTTGGAGGAAGAGAGTACTGTAACAGTTATTCACTATTTCTTAGCAAAGAATTGTGATACTTTTCTTACACTTGGTAATTACATACTAGAAAAAAATATGAGTGCAGTTGCCTATCCAGTGCCTGGATTCACTAGGAAAAATGTTTCCTCCATGTGTAATTTGTTTCTCTGGGGAGGGTCTGAAATATTCCCTAGCAATGAAATATTGCTTAAATGGGGACTCTAAGAGATACCTTTTCCTACCCGTGATTTACTGCACTTCCTGGGTTATTCCTTTTTTTTCAGAATGCAACACAAGTTTGTGCACAACTAAACCCCCCAAGTGTACGCTAGGATTTGAAGTTCACTCTTACATTCCCAGTGATGAGTGCTGTCCTGTGTACCAGTGTGGTAAGTCCTTTGGAAATATATTTAAATGACTAGCATTATATATAATGTAATTTAGTATTAGATTTAACGAGACTGCATGCAATATCCTAATGAAAGCAGTAATAAACACAGTCAGATTCCATGAATTGGTTCCTGTTAACTTTGTTTACTAATACCATGTGAGATCGGATGGAGTTCATGTAGCTCACAACTGTGAGATCAGATTGAGTTTATGTAGCTCAAGTGCAGCTTTGCTGTTTATAGGTGCCTGTAAAAACAGCTACAGAATTATTCAGCTTAACCTAGCAAAATGTCCTTGTTAATGTATGCAGGAGAAGAGAGATTATTGATACAGGGAACTTCTTGTAACTGTTACATGAATATTCTTGGCTAGGAACTGGACTGTGTATGTTGGGTTAAATCTTCCTCCCTTTTTTCACATTTGGTATTTGTTCTTGTACTTTACGTATGCTGCATCTGCTACCATGAATGTGGAATAACCAGTGTATTTGAACATGAGCATTGTGATTCATTGTGGAAGAAATGAGTGTGACTAGAGTTGGAGTAAGGACTTTTTTCTGTCATGTAACTGCCTAACTCCTTTCTTGTTAACAGTTCCCAAAAAGGTTTGTGTACATCAGAATGCTGAGTTCTTGGTAAGTTAATATTTCAACAGTCTTCTGAAAATGCTTAAAAGACCATTCAGCGTATTTTAACAGAAGTGCTATAAGGAAGTTTATCCAGTAGAAGCAATATCTTAGAAATTTTCCATTTTTTTCAGGGATTTATCAGCTTAATAATATGTTCTGAAAAGGTTGCTGTGAATAGAGTTGTTTTTAAATGTCAGTACCAGAGAGAGATTTGGCTTTAGAGTGAAGGGTTTATGCATTTTCAAAAGTCAGTCCAAGCTTACTGTCAGTGTTTTATGTCAATTTTAAGACACTGCTTTCAGTAATGAAAACATTTGTAAAGAAGGATTATTCTGAACAGACATAGAACCCTAATAATTTCTTTAAGATCTGGTAACTATTTTCTTACATATGTTTACATGACTCCTTTGCTTTTAATATCTGAGTTTATCTTTGCTATGTAGGACTTCAATAAAGACATGTGAAGTTAAATTAAATATTAACTATATTGTCTTCATAAACAGCTAGACAAATATCTTTCCAGTGCTGTTTATGATGGATTCCTATTCCATTGTTTGGTGTAGAGGTTTTTTGGGAATTAAATGTCTGTCACATGTCGTATCTCATTAATATACGAACCTTTGTTTCTTTAAATTTATAGCCTAATTCCTCAGTCTTTGTTGATAAGTGTCACAATTGCTTCTGCACTAATGAAGTTAACATCAGCACTCAATTGAATGTCATCTCCTGTGAACATATTCCATGCAACACATATTGTGAACCAGTAAGTGACAAATGTAAAACTAACAAAACTAACAAACAAGCATAATACCCATGTACGTAAAAAACATTGTGATCAGTGAGTTGTATGTTATGTATGGGGAGCAGGAAGTGGGAATCCAACTAAAGCATGGACACTGACTGTCCTGGAGCAATCCATTTTGTGTAGCTTGACAGTGTAACAAACAGTATCCAGTTCACCCTGGGAGGGTTAGCTAAGTAATGTCTGTAGTGCACTTCGTGGAATGATACTTAGTTTTTAGTTATACTTACTGTTGTGCTTTAGTTGATTCCATCTGTAGCCTGCTTTTTTTTTTTTTTAATTTTTGTTTGGTGGGGTCCAGCACAGAAAGACGCAATTCTAGAGTATGCTTCAAGGCATAATCAGTTCATGGGTTAGTGTATTTTCACTTATTTCTCCACAGTACATCTATCAGAGCTGTCATTTTTATATAATTTTAATATCTAGGGATACGAACGGCAACACGTAACAGGCGAATGTTGTGGAAAATGTGTGCAGACAAAGTGTATTATACATACATCACACGGTTCCAGTCTCATATTGAATGTAAGTATGCTTTACGTGTTATCTCTCTACCAAATTTGTAAACTTCCTCTTTTCAAAGAGAAGGCTTTGTGTAACTTTACATCTGAAATGTCAACAACATAACTAAAGCAAAGACAGTCTACAATATTTTGGCCTGAAGGAAGTGTTGTTGAAATTTTCTGAAAGGCTTTTTCTGGAATGACAAGCCAGTAATATCATGGGAAGGTTTTTGTGTATTTATTTATTTATTTAGTGATGAGTAGAAGCTTGAAATTTTCTCTATTATTTAGTTTCTGTGTACTGAATATGAAGCAATTTTATTGCCCCTGTTTAGCTTTCCCCAGGCAAAATCCATGGGCATGAATGACTTTGTTAGTATTGCTAATGTACTCTAAGTAGAGAGATCTTTCTATTTCAAGGGAAATCCCATGTAAGACTGTAGATTCTCTCTGCTTGCAGCATACTGCGATGTACACAAAAATCTGTATTCAAAATTGCTATTAACCTAAAAATAATTGACTGAGAAACAATGTGAAAGTCATTTTTAGGGAAGAGGGACATTTGTTTGAGCTCCCTTCACCTTTTCCTATTACCTTTTGTATTTCACTTGCAGCCTGGAGAGTTTATAAATGATCCTTACAACAACTGCACCATTTACAGTTGTACAAGTCTCAAGAACCAGCTTATCTCTTCCACATCTGAGATTACCTGTCCTGCATTCAATGAGGAGAGCTGCAAACCTGTAAGCAGATGTGGAAAACTTACCCCTTGCTTAATGCATAAATTACTTCAGTTTAGTTCAGCCACCTAACTACCAATAATGTCTCATTGACTCTGATCATTCTCCAAAGTTTCTCCGTCTCAATGGCACGTATTTCTGCTTCATCTATGTGCAATCCTACAGAGTATATTAAATAAGATAGCTGGCTGAGAGTTTAAGGTTCTTCTGGCAACTCTCAGTAGTCAAAAAAGTGGTCAGAATTCAGATAAAAGTACTCGCTGATTTTTTTGTGAGAGGTCATGCCTAAAGAAGAACCATGTTTTTTTGAATGTCACAGAAATACAAGCTGTCCAGTCAGTAGGCAGTAACACTGTGTACCATACAAATATAGAAGTGTCTGAGAAAATATTTTTTGAATTTTTTTGGAGTGATGGTTTGATGGTTACTGTATACTTCCTTCAAAACTTCATCCGTGTTTCCACAGCCCTCAGTAAATTGATAGCTTTCAAATCTGGCATAGACCATTATGTTTGTTTATTCTGGTAAGTGCTAGAGTTTTAGCTAGTAATTTCTAGCCATTGAAGAATTGCTCTCCTCTGTTATTGGCCTAAAAACCTCTTTAATACAGGGAAAGAAAATAATACGATTTTTATTGTTGTTTTTTTTTTGTTCTTTTAGGGAACTGTTACATTCTTACCTAACGGTTGTTGCAAAACCTGTAAGTATTTTGATATACCTGAATTAACAATACAGAGAATGAATTTTCTTCTTAAATCAGCCCATTTTATTATTCAGAGGCTGATATGTTTGTATTTAAATAGATGCACCTGTATTTATGTTTGTTACTCTAAATGTTCAGTGCCCAATCTGTCTGGGAAGGTTTAAACTGAAGCAGAAAGACCTCTCAAGACAATTCTTCAACTGCACTAGCAAAGCCAACTGTACTGAACTTCAGGGAAAATATGGAGCTGAAATATTTCACTGGAAGTATTTTCTGCTCTTTTCCTTTAGGTGTACCTCTGGATAGCCCCACACCGTGTTCTGTACGTGAAAGAAAAGACTTTATCGTCTATAAGAACTGCCGTTCTCTGGAGAGAGTTGTCCTGACTGAATGTGAAGGAACATGTGGAACTTTCTCACTGTAAGTAAAATATTGGACAACGAGATTTAAATTCTGCCACTGACATTGTTTATGTAAAAGGAACAATAAATCGATGAGGTACAGAATAGCAGAAATCTTGAAACTATCAGCTCCAAAACTCATGGGCACAAAATCATCAATCTCTGACTCAACAGTTGATTCAGTTTAACAAAAAGCAGAAGTGGTTACTAGATTGCATTGGGATTAAGTCAGCTATGGCAAGTTCTATGTTAAGAGATGACTCGTCTTTCATTTGTGTCAGACTGTCTTGGATAGAAGTCACTGCAAGAGATCATGGATTATTTCCTGTACTGTGAATGAGACCAGAGAGCAGCCAATCCTTCATAAGCTGAAAAGCTGCCTCTCAAGAGTTAGCATATAAACATATACATTAACGTATAAAATGAAATAGACATGTATCTTTTAAAGAAAGTTTCAAACATGCACAATTTTTATACAGTAAAGAAGTGAGCAAACAAATGCTTTAGGAGTAGTGTTGGTAGAGTAGTTTCATTATATGTTACTCTCTGAAAATCTACAAGAAAGCGGCTAGTGTGACACATGGTATAAAGCTATTAGAACACATTAGAATAATGTAATTCTAAATCTAAATAAACTGTCATTTGCTGCCTGTTGCTGCATATACTATTGGGTACCTCTCATGAAAGAAAACTGGCCTTTCCTCCAGATTAAGCCCCTGTTATCCAGAGGGTTTTATTAGTATTATCAAATACCTCACAGTCTTAGAGTCCTGCTGAAGCTGCCTCTGTGTGCAAGCATAAGAAGAAGATGGCTCTTGGCACAGTTTATGGGATGATATTGACAGATTCTGCACATTAGCATTGGTATTTGGGAAGATGATGGACACAATGCTGCAAAAAACATCTTTATTGTGAGACAGCAACAGAAGAAGATGCTGTTAACACTGCCTGTTTTGGAATACACATTTTGATTCATCTGATACAATTGTAGCTCTTGTGGCCTATTTATATGATGCCATTGTAGGTGGCATTGTAGTCACAAGCCTTTGCAGTTTTCTTTCTCAGCTCAGGGCTGCATCTGCCCTTAGTAGTTTGATCCAGCAGTCATCTATAGGTGCTAGGATGATGAGAGAAATATAAGGAAACGGAACTCCTAGAACTCATTGCATTTCTTTAGTGGGACCTAGACTATAATTTTTTTTTACAAGAAAATCTCATCCAAATGGACCGAATTTTAAATGTGTATTTTTACAAGTACTGCTCTGTCAGATGAGCTTAGGACTATTCATTAGCCCCAACTATGGCTCTTTTGAATACAGAACAAAACTTCTCACAGGAGTCCTGTGCCTGTCATCACGCTCTCCTTTGTATGCTGGCTTCTAGCGCAAAATGATGTTGCCTTTCTCCATCTTAACAGGTACTCTGTTGAGGCCAGTTCTATGGAGCACAGTTGTTCCTGCTGCAAGGAAGTAAAAACTAGCATGAAGGAAGTGGAACTGAAATGTCCCTCTGGACGCTCAATTACACATAAGTATGTGTATGTGGAAAGCTGCGGCTGTCAGGACACTCAGTGCATAGTCCCAGAATCTAATGAGTCTCAGAGCACAGAAGAAAATGATGAGAGCACTCAGAGTCATAGGAAAAGGGCCATCAGCTTAACATCAAAATGAAGCAGAAAAAAACTAACAGCACTCAAGTAAAGGAACTATGCACCACTCCGATCTTCCTTGACAGCTTTTGAACTTAGCTTTTCCCTGCTACTGTATCCTGTATGTTCACTAATTATTTTAACAATGCTCTATTTATTTGTGTACAAAAGTACAGTGAACTTTCTTCCAAGTTGTATACTCCTCTGGATCATTTTATAATCAACTTATTTTCTCTGAATGATTAAAAGCACATTTAAAAAAACATGGGTTTTGTGCTTATTCATAATAGTATATGACAAGCCTGAGTTTCAAAAGAGAAGGAAAGTGGTTTTTTTTCAAGTCAGAGGAAGTTTGTTGATGTATTTTCCAAACTTCTGCAATATCAATTTGCAGCTCACTAAAAACTGAACTATTCCTGTCTGGAGGATCCTGTCCTGTGGGGCAAAAGTTGATTATGCCTGCTGAATCTGAAGAAGAATAATGCATCATAAAACGATTCGAATGACTCTGAGAAACTTTCACTCTAGTTTGGCACCAGGTCTCATTTTACCAGGGCTGTGTTAGAACAGTCTCAATTCATCACAGTTACGTATTTTCACAAAGATAGTAGTCCTTTGGCTTTGAGAATATGAAATTCATTCACATTGTTTGAACTTCGAGGGATGTATAATTAGTGCTATAGTAGGAGGTCTTCAAATTTCAACCTTCACAAAGAAGATGTCCATATCTAGGCTTTCCCTACAGGAAATGCAGTGACATAGCCATTTTCAGCATTCATTCATCTCATACCAAAGGAGATATCGAAAGGAGATTAACTGAATTGCATTCTGAAGTGCCTATTTATCTGATCTCATCACAAAGATAGCTGAGAGCCGGACAGCTCTCTTGAAGACAGCTGAAGGACAATTAGAGTAACATACACTTGTGTGTGGGAACTTTGTGTTTTGTGTTATTTTTGCTTCTACTGATGAACAGTAGATGTCTTAACCTTCTGAGAGCTAAAAGTAACTCTTCTTGTGCCACCAACTTGATTACAAGCATCTTTGCCACCTGAAGTACTAGAACTGTTGACCCCATTCTATGCTGCTATGAGCCCTACCAAATGTGTTACAGCTTGAAAGACAGAAACCAGTACGGATGTACAGAAAATAAGACACTGGACATTTTGCATCTTCAGAATACTGTCTTTAGAGAGCTGGGGGGGAAGAGAGAGCTGATCTAAGAACAAGGAAGTTTACTCACTTCAAGTAGCAAGCTCCAACACTAATGAAGCCTGATTTCTACTTCAGCATGGGATTCGAAGGACTTCTGTCTCTTGGTTCATTGTGAGATGTGACTGAGACTTTTCTTCTGGGACTTTTATCAGTTCACTTTCTCTGTTCATTTCTTTGTTGTCCAGCAGCTTCTGTGCTGACAATACATCCATTCTCTTCCTTGAGTTGTTTTTAAGACCACTTGTTTTAAAATCTGATGATGTCTAGCTGTCTTTGAGATCTTCATTTTTGCAGCTAAATTTGGCTGGAGTCAGCCAATAGCTTCTGCAGACAAGCGGATGCATGGCATGAACAGATTTGTCTTGTTTCCTATGAAAAAAACTATTCCAATTCTGTAGTGCCATTCTGATGCCACTGCAGGGTTTTTTCTTGTCCCTCTTCGTGATGGGAAAATGAGTTCTGATTACGAAAGTTAAAAGAACTTGTGTAACCAGTATCACTGCAGATTTTGGCTTTGCCACTACAGGGCAGTGTAAGGCTAAGAATGTAAAATGACTTCAGAGACAATAAAAAGCCTACAACAGGGAGTTTGTATTTTACCAGGTAAAGAGTTTTACTTCTGAGAATAGCAGATGCTGATATTTCCCCACTGAACTTGTAAGCTTTTAGGAAGCATTAAAATAAATTATTCTGCTAGGAATTGATACATATACACAATGTGGTGTTCTTTACAGTGCTTAGGAATACAGCAGCCCCTTTGGTTTTGCTGCTGGGTCAGTGCTGCCTCTAAGCAGGTTCCCAAGAGCAGGCACTGTCAGAGAATTCTTACTTAATGTGCTTTGCAGTTCCAGGTCAAGCTGTCCATGTCAAACTTCCTTTCTGCACTCTTTGTCACCTCAGAACTTTGCAGTTCAGTTCACACCTGTACTGAACTGGATGACAAAATCAAATCTTGAACAGTTAGAACTTTTTCTAGCAGAGAAATCCACGAATAGTCTCTTAGAGGGAGAGGAAGGAAAGAAGCATTAATTGTGCATACCTTCAAAGAGCGTAATAGTGGCAGTGAGCAGTGGTTTTGGTCCTTCCCACAGCCCCCTTGAAAGCAAAAGGACAGACTTTGCCCTTCCTGACCCACAAAGTATTTAAGTTCTTAAGCAAGAACTATTGCAATCTGCAGGATACAATGTCATACTTATTTGGAAAACCCAGGAGACTAACTGAAGAAATCTCTCACAAAGCTGTGTTAGCCTGGTAAGGGGCTATAGAGGAGCTAGTGGAATCATATGTCAAGCAAGACATGAAAGGGCACTGATTTTGCAAAAAGCATTGGTACTGGAAGAGAATGAGCTGTCCTCCAAGAATTTCTCTGTCCTCCAGAAAGTTTGCAGTCCTCCAGACTCTAGTGAAAAGGAACAGCAGCAAAAGCTCCAGCAGAATTCAGCTGGGTGGCTGATTGACTGAAACACTGGCATGTCTCTGTACCTGAGCCCTGTATTCCTCTCCTCCTATATCTTCTGTCTAGTTTTCCACTTCAGCTGGTGGCAAAAAGCTTCCGTTATGTTTGTTTCTTACTTTTATTCATCTCCACTTGCTTACTTTTGCCTTGAAAAAGGAGGAAGCATTCTTGGGAGGCAAGTGGGACTTCTTGCCACACCACCTTTGAAGGCACCAAAAGCAGAGCCTTGGTTTGGCCTCATTTTGGCATGCCATCCCTAAGCCAGAGACAAAATTCCATGAAGCATGGGGTTTGAATATGAACCTGAAGCCTTTGTTACAGCACTTGAGCCTGCACAGCCATTCTGGTGAACAAAACAAGAAAGATCAGAACTCTAGTGTTGCTGTTGCATAGAATGGCCTGGGTTGGAAGGGCCTTCAAGGATCATCAAGTTCAAACCTCCCTGCCACAAACAGGCTAGGGGAAAGAGGGGCAGATAGTGGCAGGCTGAAATATCCAAAGCGCGGGCTAGAGCTATAATCTAGCCACAGCAAGATCATTGCCTTGCTTGTCTGTGCCTTAGATGTAGGCTCCTCTGAGGTGATCTGAAGCTCAAGCAAATTCTTCCTAGGCAGCAGCAGTCTTACAGCATAGGCCCAGCAAAGGAGAGCACTGCAGTATGCTGAAGCAAACCTGAGTGGGTTGACTGTAGCTCAGAGTAGGTGCTATTGCCGCACGAATAAAGAGCACTGCAGCTGGGGACCTGCAGCACAGCTCTGAAACACTTGGCCACTCTGATAAGCTGAGGTTACACACAAGTATTCCCTGAGATGCACCCCAAGTCTTCTTTATAGTAGGTTACATGCTTCCCTGGAGGCAAGGTGATCGTGGCATGCACCATGTCTGTGGAAGCACGTGGGTTTTATTCCCAGTTGGTTTCTTCTCCAAGGCAGTTTCAATATTGGACAGTTTCTTCCCAGAAGCTGCTCTGGAAACTCAGTGCTGTTCATATAACTATCAATAATAGAGGGAGAACTTCTCAGAAGATTTTCTGTTAAAGTGAATACAGTTCTTTCATGAACCACTGCTGGACAACTGTTTCCAGAGCTCCAAGGCCAAAATGGCAAATGCTTGTTAACAGTGTAAAAAATCACTGCTGTTGTCTGAGGTGAGGTGCGTGAGATTCAGAAGTGGAGGAAAAAGCCCCATACAAAACAAGAACAACACCCTGCAGAGGAACACAAGGAAGAGATTTCTGATCTAACTGCTATCTACTTTAATGATGTAATTTAATATTAGGATGTTATCGTTTTATGCTATGGGAGAGGAAGGGCAAGATAGAATTTTCCCTATGTTTACTGTTGAACTGTACTTTGCTAAACCAAACCTCACCGAACTAAGCACGTGGAACTCTGCACATAAACCCCAATCAAAGGACTTCAGCAAAGGCAAAGCCCTGAGTAAATAATCATGTAGTTACGGTGCTTGTTATACACTGTTTGAACTTGTGTAGCAAAGCAAACTCAGGTACTGTGAAAAGAGGAGGCAGAGATAGATTGACAAACTCCAAAGTCATAGGAAAGAAAATTGTAATGAACTTTAGGTCCCACAAAAAGCTGAAATACTGTTGAATAACTGGAGAGCTGATATACAATTTTTTATATTTCATCTTCTGGCAGCAGTTTTGGAGAGTGGGGTGTATTTTAATGGAAAACAAGTTCTAATTAAGCAGTCTCCGTCCTAAGCTAGATTTCCTAAATTAACTGTCTTTCCAGGCTACTGTAAGCCTCTGTGCTCTTAACTGGCAGCCTCACAGATTACGTTCCAACCAGGCTATATAAGCCATATTCCCATCACCAATATAGAAAATCATGATGCTTTTTTTTCAGCATCACCCTTTTAAAATGTGATACGCTTAAGCTGGACTTCCTTTAAATATTCCAGTTTATCAGCATTCGTATGTAAAAATACTTGAATTTCTTTCAGAAACTTGTCTCTAGAACAGTAAAAAAAAAAATACTTGTACTTTTTTCTTATTCCAAGACTTAAACTTTGAGAAAACTCACAAAAAATAGTGAAACTCGATGTATTTTTGATATTTTTTCAGTGCAACAACTTTCACATTGAAGCACGTTTCTGTTGCAGATCAATAAAGACAGAAAGCATTGTATGCCACATTTTGCTATGCTTTTGGCTAGCGCCCCTCTCCACCTTTGATAAAGAAATGTGTTCTCCCAACTGCTGTCAGTCTTCCTTAGTTCCACGAGATCATGGATCTTCCAGTGAGAAGAAGTTCCACTTAAACGATTTCTGGGAGGACTCTGTTTTCATTTATGTAGTAGACAAAGAGTACCTACTAAGAATCATCCTGGATATATAATCCTGGATGTATTGTAGAATCATAGAATCATGAAGTTTGGAAAAGACCTCGAAGATCATCTAGTCCAACTGTCCACCTACCACCATGTCCCTAAGTACCACATCTACGTGTTTCTTGAACTACATAGTATATTTGACGGATAAAACATTCTCATTTGCCTTGAAGGCTAAAAGGAAGGAGTAGTCATGAGAATCAGCCACACTGATGCTGGTCTTTACTCATAGAAGCAGCAGAAAAACAGACCATCCCCAGGCAGCTAATCTCAGTCTGACTTAATGACAAGAGAAGCATCACAGATTTTCACATTCTGGCAAGATTTGCAAGCATGTGGGAAGGGAGGTGGAGAAGAAAGCTCTTTCTTACATAAGTGAAGCAATATATATCCAACTAGCCTACTTGGCAGAAATCAAGTAGAGCTGGGGTTGACGTTGCTCCACACAGCTCTCTTTTAAGGAGTAACAAATGCAACAGGAACTCTGATTGAGGCACAGTGCCTTTGACCTGGCACAGCAGTGACATTTCAATAGCCTGTCTCTTTGGACTAGTGTAGCTGAGGACTCCTTGCTCTTTGTTTGCAGTGTCTGTGGGAGCTGTACACTCCTGCTCCCTTTTAAAAACACAGGCAGCCTGAGGGCCTTGAATAAGAATGTAGTAAGTCAAATCCTGCATTTCTTTGGGCTTCTAGTAACTTTCAGTGTGGTGGAGATGGTGACTGCATGTGTAATTTCGTGTAATTTCTTGTAATTTCGCAGTTACGCTGACTTCAGTATTAAGTATGCAGTGGCCTTTTCTGAATTGTCTTGGCATCTGTGAAGGAAGAAATTGCTTTTACTAAGGGGAGGGGGTAGCGTCTGCTCTAGCCTGAAACCCATGAAGCTGTAATTCTTAAAGCAGAATTTTCACATCCTCCCCCAAGTGGGACCAGGGGCTCCTTTATTCTGCTACTTCACATTTTTCATCAGGAAGGTTGTTTAAAGAAAAATCTTTTGGATAGAGCAAGCCCAAGGGCTCCTGATGAGATGGCGTTCTGCGCAAGGAGCCAGTAGGTCAATGAGACCTGTGTGTGCAAACACCAACTGGCCATGTCGTTGCAATCTGTGGATATGGATTTTGAAAGATCTACATCTTCTTGAAAAGATGGAAAAGGAACAGCTGAATTCCTTGCAAATGGGAGTAACTTATGCCCTTGATTAGTTCTGGTAAGGTCAAGGAACCCTATGACAAGATGAGAGGTTAAGGAGTTTTTTTTATTGCTTTAAGACAAAAATATATGAAAACACCCACCTATCTCCTACCAAAATTGAAATACCAAAGGCATTCTTCATTTGTCTTGATAGACAATGACCTTTACCTGCTAGAGCTCACCTTATGCTATCAGCCAATTCAAACTGTGTGGTGGCTACAAACTTAATGAACCAAATAAATCTTTGAAGTAAATTCCCTAAATTTTACAGGATTATACCAAGGATAAGAACATAATCTATGCTGAATTATTCTGGTAGTTAGGAGGGTGCAAAACAGTGTTGTAACCATCAGTTATGCAAAATAGTTTGCCAAATTTATTTTAGATGTTATCATGTCAGTACAACAGGGCTTGATACCAATTTCTAATTAATCGTTTTTGTAGCTAACTTTACCTTCTTAATGCAGTAAATAACATTTCTCTAGTTATCATCTAGGTAGTGCTGGTGGAACACAGTTTCACAGTGGATACACTGTGTAAGAAATAGTACAGTTACTTTTGCCTGGAAAGGCCTGGAATGTTAGAGAATTTCTGTGCCAAACCCTCCAGTACTTGAATTCACCCAGGACAGAAAATTACAAATGTGTTGGTAGCTCTGATAGTTACAGTACATATGGGATCACCCTTTGAGAGAAGGCTTCAATTCAATTGCAACTGCAGACTTCAGTATAGTTGCTGGGTATGAGCAGTGTTGACCCCTAAGATGCCTCCAGTTTGACTGCCCCTTTACCAAGCTTGTATGGGATGTGAGTCACTGATGTATTACATTACCTTCATGACCGTTTATCTCCAGTGAGTCAGTGGCGATAAAGGAGCTGAGTTAATATTTACCAATTGCATTTACTAAAATCACATACCCCTTAGTGGCAAATGATCCATGAAATGGGCTGTAAAGGGGCCAAAAGGAATTGTTCTTTTTGATAGTACAGCTGCAGCTGAGTGAAGGCCTCGTGAGCTGGAGGGCCCAATAAAGGAAAGAGATATTTTCCAAGTGTTTCACTACAGGGGGATTAGTTATAACTTGCATGCCTGCCATAGCAACAATTCCATGGTAACAGACCAACATATTCACAAATTACCTGTTGGTCTGAATTTCCTTCCAAAAGCTACCATATATTCCTTCTGAAACTCTCAGTGTTGCCACATTTGCCTGCAAAAATTTCATTTGAAAAATGCATATATCCTTCATCTATCAGTAGCTTTGAAATGTTTACAGGGGACTGGAGCATCCAGTGATTTCCAAGGAATGTAGCCCATGTTCTCTGCAGAGAAGCTGACAGCAGCAGCCCTCATTAGTCACTGGCAGGATCTGTGCTCACCAAGAAGGCAGAGGAATGGCAAATTTGACAGAGCAGACAAGCAGAGGTAAGAAATGATCCATGGCAAGAGGACTGGGTCTCCTGGGTCTCCTTGTTTTTTTTTTTGCAGGAGAGATCAGCCAGGTGTCTGATGCTACTTCTGAATGGAGCAGAAGTGGATGGCAGTTCAATGAATTGTTTGTTTTATTCTGTTTGTCCTTTGGTCACCATTTTAACGTGTGCTGCTAATGTTTCTCCCAAGTCCACATGTGCTAACTGAGGCTTGTGGGAGAAAATCATGCTTTAACTCATCCCTCCCACCCACTCTGTCATGCCCCAAACCACGTGTGGGAGACAAAGGGCTGGAAGTTGTGGTGGTCAGTCTCACCATGTCTTTGTCATGGAAAGGACACTCTAATCTGAAGGGTGTCTTTGGCAATTGTTTTGTATGTGGCTCCTGCTGCTTTTGTGCTACCCATCAGCGATAATGGCATCTTGTTCTGAAGTTAGGAATCAGATCTCTGGGTTCTTGTTTTTTTTCTGCTTTCATATCAGTGTGAATGAAATAGATGCATTGATTGCCTAAATGGGAATTGGAAAGGAAGAGGTCCATGATTTAAAAAAAAAAGGGCTATATCTTAACAGAGTTCTACATTCAGATTTTGAATCTAGCCTTGATTTGGGAAAATCAAAAAGGAGGCTCCATCAATCAAAACTCAACCTGAAAGTTACCCTAAGAGTCTAATGACTTTGAGTGTTACTGCTGCACTGTGTGGAATTTCAGATCATCCTCATAACTACAATGTCATATTCTCAAATATTATTTGCTAGGTATCCTGCAGTCCTACATCATAACCGTTAGGGTGGAGAAGAGCGGGAAGGACAATTAAAAAGAAAAGAATCAGAAGTCTATTACTTCCATCTCTGGTGCCATGAAGTCTATCAGTTTGTACAGCAGCCAAAATGGCACAGCTTCAGGAACAGACTTTACCTTCCAGTAGTGCCCTGCCTCGAGTGCGTCTGACAATGGAATTAATGAGGCACAGACAGTGGGAAAGGGGTAACGTGAACTCATGTTTCATGCACTGCACAATGCTCTCACCTGCTAGTGCTGGACTTTCTTAAGAGCAGTAGCAGCTGCAAATCTTTGCCTGGCAGATGTTTGCACCTGAGTAAGTGGCTCAGAAATGTGTGAGGGGAACAACTGCAAGAACTCGGGGGCAGTTTTAGGACTTTGTTCGTACCGGAAGGCTTGGTGAAGCGGTGAGCTAGGCACAGTCCTCAAGGCTGGCTCACTGCCTGCCAACAAGATAAAAGTCCGTGGGCTTCTCTGGCCTGAAGACTTGCAAAAAGGCTGAAACCTAAGTCCACTTCAAGCCACATTCCTGCTCACTTACTGTTGGGCATTATTTCGGTGCTATTGCATTCCCAAAGGAGCACAGAGCAGGTGAACATATGGGAATGTCTTTTTTTGCTTGTTTGCCAGTTTTTTTTTTGGCTAGGTGAGAGGCTTTCTGTCCCTCAGAGGTGGTTTCCCCCATGGCACAGGTAAGATGAAGGACAGCTTGTGCCAACACAGCAAGTAAATGTCCATAGGAGCCACTGAAGTTCCTGGCATCAAACATCTATGACAAGATATTTAAGAACTATCCTACAGTAGAACATAGATCAGATCACAGAATCCTAGAATTGTTTGAGTTGGAAGGGACCCTTAAAGAACACCTAGTCCAAATCCCCTGCAGTGGACAGGACACCTACACTAGATCAGGTGCTCAGAGCCCCGTCCTGCCTGATCTTGGGTGTCTCCAGGGATGTGGCATCCCCCGCCTCTCTGGGCAACCTGTGCCAGGGTCCTTATATCCAATATAAATATTCCCTCTTTTAGTTTGAAACCATTTCTTCTTGTCATTTTCCCTTCTCCAGGAAGACCTGTTAGCGACCTTTCAGTCCCTAAAGGGGGCTGTAAGAAAGAAGAGGACAGGTCTGTTGTCATAGGACAAGGGGAAATTGTTTCAAACTAAAAGAGGGAAGATTTTGATTTAAGTGTCATGACTGAGCCCTCTGGATGTTTTATGGTTATGACTCTTTATGACTGTATGTAATGCCTGACCTTACAATATTTTTAGTTGTAACCTTTAGAAATATAGCCATCAAGACAGCAGAAGCAGCAAACACTTCCTTGAGCTGGAGGACTGTGCTGAAGTGCAAACCATAGAAAAACTGTAAAAAAATGGCAATGGTTGCTTGTTACTAACCCAGTGCTATAAAAAAAAAGCTTTCAGTCAAAGAAAAAGCAACACTGTAATGAAAGTGAAAACAAACATTTTAAGGAAAGGAGGTAAGAAAAGGACAATTCTTCATCCCCATAGAGAGGAGAGAAATGGATACTTGTCTCTTCCAAAAGACAGAAGGTTATTGGGTGCTGAACATGGACAACTGAAAGAAAAATGAATGAAGCTCCACCTTTCAGGTACTCTGCCATCGATGTTTTGTTCTCATGCCAAATTCCTGGACTATAAAAATCTGCCTATAAGCCAAGAAAAAAACACTTCCCTGGAAGGATTTTCAAGTTACCACTTCATGGCAAGATGGAAATAAAAAGGGGGAGGTCATTGTGGATCTTCTGCCTCATTTGGAGTTTTTGCAAGGGGAAAGAACCAGTTCAGATAGGTAAGAAAAAAATCTAAGATTCTCTGTTCACATGTTGATCTCCATAGATAACAACTGGAGTTGTTAAATGCAAAGATGTAACATATTCACCTAAGAGCTGTAGGCATGCCAGATGCTGTTTAGCATTGTGCCTTTACTTTCATCTTTAATTTAAGTCATTTATTGTCGTTTCATTATTTTTTTCTCCAACACTAAGCAGTGTATCAATTGCTATATGTCCTAAGTGACTAATCTTAAAAAAGCAGACTCTCAGCATGTGATTTGCACCATAAAAAGGGACGCCCTTTTTAACACATTTTGCATACGTTTTTTATATGATGCCTGCTGGGCTTTGTTGACCAGTGTGAATTACTCCATTAGGAGTAACCACATTGTTGTGCTCTCTTGCACTGTTACCTCCTGGTTTGGCTTTGAATGTCTTATACTTTTCCTAATCACTCAATACACAAACAATTGATGTGACTGCTACTGCTGTCTTAGTAATTCTAGCAATTACACTTCCAAGAAGGAGTGAACATTTCTGATTTCCTTTCATTATTGTGTAAAAAAGTGCTAAATTACACTATTCCACTTCATTGCTGTGAACACCTATAGCAAATTACAATCTCTTTAAAAAACTGTTTCTGTAAGAGCCTTTTGGCACTTGAGCTTTCGTTGCATGGTTCTGACTTCAAGATGCTGCTTCTTAGATATGAACATCTCATAACATTTTAGAGTTCTCTGAATATACTAATGGCTGATTCTGATTTGATCTTGAAAGAAATTGCTGTGTTGGTATTCCTAAATGTGCGCTGTCACCAATGCAAAGAAATTTGCTCATTTTCCTTGCTATTCAGATAGGCCCAGAAGAGATGCCAAAAGCACAATGTAGCAAGAATATCTTATTTAATTCTATCTGTAGCTTTCTTAGATTCATATTTGCTTTATGCATACATGGTATGAAAATTGCTTTCTTAAGTGATGTCTTATATGCATGTGAAGTATCTAGGTTGCTCCAAAAGTAATGCCTCCTATTTATTTCCATGGAAATGACAAAAGCTACAAAGATTGCAATAGCACTGTTTGATAGAGCAAATTCTTAGCTACAAAACATTCTTTTTCAATATAGTCACCACGAGCTATGCTTTTCCACCAGCGATGAACAAGAACCAGACGCCACACCTTTGCTTAACATGCACTTCCATGTCAGACGCCATTTTGTCAGACTGCTCCTCTGCTGCCATCTGTCACATGGCAATAAAATCTAAACATGGGAATATTGGTGGGAAGGTTCAACCTCTACTGCCATACCACCAACATCGCCTCTGACATCGTGGGCCAACATAATAAAATAGGAGGCGTTGCTTTCAGAGCAGCCTTCCTATCAACACCATTGACAGAGATACAGCTCAGCTCTAAGAAATAAGTTTGTCTGAGATGAAAAATAAGCAGCTGTGAGCTGATTTTTGAAGTTGATGGCAACCTCATCTGCTGAGACCGGAGGCTGCCATTTTTCTGAAAACTCAGGTGACCTGTGGTGTGCCCTGGTAGGCACTCTGTTTAAAACTTTAGACCAAATTGTTGACTGTGTTAAGGGGCAGGATTTCCAGGGCAGAAATGAGATTTAGGCAGCCAGGAGGGTACTGCCCTCACTTCACTTTAGATACCTACAACCGTCTAGAGTTATGTGTCTATCTAAGCTGGCACCCCTCAACATCATTCACAGGTAAGACAGAAATGGGCAGTGTTGGAGGGACTCCTAGACTAGTTAGATATGTAAAACAGGGATGCCAAGTCTCCTTGCTTCTCACTGTTAGCTTCAAAGGAGCCTGGGATTGTCTGATCATATTGGAGGTTTCTTTGATGTGAACTTCTGAGATGATCTCCTTCCCACAAGCTGCTATCTTCCTGGACTTCACGTTTTTGAATTCAGAAATCTCTCCCTTAACATTCTCAAACAGCAACAACAAAGTAACCGAAGCTGCTTGTGCAAGGTGAATCATTAACCTCGATGCTCTGAATCTCTCTTTAGTCCAGGTCTCTACTGTTGGTAGGAGCGAGTGTACCACCTGGGGCAACTTCCACTTTCATACATTTGACCATGTTAAGTTCACTTTTCCTGGAACCTGCACATATGTCTTTGCTTCTCACTGCAATGACAGCTACCAGGACTTCAACATCAAAATCAGACGCAGTGACAGAAACAGTCACCTGATCTACTTCACTGTCACTACTGATGGAGTGATCTTGGAGGTGAAGGAGACAGGCATCACAGTGAATGGGAACCAGTAAGTAAGGATGCTACTGCTGCTTTCTGGCGTTGTGGTTTTATTGCTAGGTATTAGCAAGGGGTGATCTAAAAAGGTATCGCATCATGCAGAGAAGCAAAGAGCTGTGAATGTTAATAGTACATTGAACAGTGTATTGTGAAAAGTCCAGTCCATAGTGGTGGAGATGGCAAGAAGAACATAAATGACAGCTCCCAAAGGTCAACAACAACGTGTTTAGAAAAGGCAGTGTGTATGTAACAAAGCATTAGGTGTAGATTTCCTTGATGCTTTATTCAATGAAGGGGAAAGGGGGTGGAAGATAAAATCTACACTTTAATTATTAAATTGATTTTGTAGAAAATCTGTATTTTTTTCTCAAAACATGATTTCTGTGATGCTAACCTTAGTATTGTTTGTTGCTACTCAGGAGCAGACCCTCCTTTTAGCAAAAGTTTACCATTTCCTGATTGATCAGTGTAGAAATGGCCCTCCTTTGCAGATCACAGCTTGCCTTGATGTCTTCTACACAAAGGGCAGAATTCTCAGAAGTCAAAATTCAGCTCTTTAATTTCCATCTGAAATAAACCAGAGAGCAATCTGAAAAAAAGAAAAAAAAAAACACGTTTAAAATACTCCATGATTATTACAGTGTCCTACTCCCAGCATTTGGGTATGACAGGCTGCGGCAGGTGCTGGCTCTGGGAAGAAGCCTCACAATGTTGTTGGAGAGAGAATCACAAGCATTATATGTACTGTCTTCTATTGATATGTGTCCAGAAACAACCAAATACAGAATAACATCACCCAGATGTATCTCCAAAATTGAAGGGACAAAAATCTCCCATGTTCTAGCCATTTTCTGATCTATTTTTCAGGCTTCAGGAAAGTGAGCAGTAATTGGCTTGGTAAGATCAAAAAGTAACATAGGTCTGAGTTACATCAATGCATTGATAGCAAAACAGACGAAAATATTGATGTAACTTCTAAGGGACAAGGAAAAGCTTGGAAAGATTGTGAGAACCTGTGGTTTCCTTACATGGAGAGTGATATCCCAGTATTGGGATCTTGCTCCTTGTAACACTCTGAATTAGATCCTCAATGCACGTAAAGCAGAGAAGCTACTTTGGTATCAATAGCGCGGCTAATGTAATATTGACGTGCTTATGACAAAAATCATGTTGTGGGTTATTTGACTGTCACAGTAGACAAGGTGATAATACTAAAACTTAATGCATTAGTGTGGATGAGGGCTGACCTCCATGGCTTATATGCCTCCTTTTGACTCTTATTCTTTTTTCCTGTATCTCTGGAAGGTTTGATTTTTTTTAAAATTATTATTTTGTTCTTTTTTTTTCCCAAAGTAATCTGTTTTGTTCCCTCCAATTTCCAGGATCCCTCTGCCCTTCAGCTTGAAGAGCGTCCTGATTGAGGATACCTGTGCTTACTTCCAAGTCACCTCCAAGCTGGGTCTGACGCTCAAGTGGAACTGGGCTGACACTCTCCTAGTATGAAAAGCCAGTTAGTTGTTTTTCTCTTAGTGAACCTCATCAATGACAAAAAGCAGAGTGGGGTGCAGGCACCATGTTAATATAAGAAAATGAGAGGCAGTGGTGGTTGGGAAATATCACAGTATCCATATGTTGACGGGGCATACCATAGTAGGTGATGATTTCAGAAGACAAGGGAGTGGGGTTGCAATGCTCAGGCCTCCCTAAGCAATTTTACATGACAAAAGGTGCCACTGTTAACACTGGAGACAGCATTTCTGTAGTTATCTGCTTCTTCCGTGGAGCACAGCTGGTGACCCCAGCTCTTTCTCAGTGCACGTCTTGTGTGGAAAACTCATCTGTGTAGTCATTTGAGAATACCCTGGCATCTCTCATTCCAAGGCATTGCTATGGGGCAATTCCCCTATATACATTCACTCTGAAATACCCTCTGCAGTGGTGGTGAGTTTTGAGCGTGAGCATTTATCCTCCTCAGGAGTGAGTTTAAATAAACAGATTTTTTTTGCAGTCCAGAGAGACAGAAAATTAGTAGAAGGTGAATGGAGAGGAAAAAAACGTATATATCAGGAAGCAGTCAGGTGGTGATTCAGGATCTAATTTAATGAAGTATTTGTCATCCCCCCTTGTACTATTTTATACCTGAGATATCATAGACACCACCTGTGGAGTGGACACAGTTTTAGCTTGACACACCTGTAGGAAAAGCACTGCCATTTATAGCTAGACCTGAGTGATGCCAGTATTACCCTCCAAGTATGTAAGAGGGTTAGGGTTAGGGTTAGTTACAATAGTTCTGTCTAACAAAGTGTATTGTGTTAACCTGTCTCTATTGTCTCTGTGTACGGGCAGAACGAGTGATACTGGGCAGATACCTCCATAGGGATTCTATGAAGTTTTCCATTGAGCCTATGAACTAGAAAAAAACTTAGATACTACTAAAAGCTGACCAGAAACTGATTCTTTGCAGCTTTCAGCATCAGGGTACAGTTATCTGTTCAGTAGTGTGTACTGGGAGGCACTGGACCAAGGATCAGTCCAGTATTCAGCATGCTTCAGTTGGCTGTTTGATAGGTAGGAATGCCAGTTGTTGGAGAATCATCTTTCTGTTTAAATTCAGCTTGTCTGTCAGTAGGTTTTATGGCAGGATTGTAGTGGAAAATGTTACCTGTTTGTAGCAGTTATAGGTATTTCTGCCACTGCTTTTCTATGGCAAGTCATGTGGTAATGTGCTGCTGATGGGAGAAGAAACCTTTAAACCCTGAGTTTTCTCTGCTTTTCTTTCTTAGCTGGATCTGGAAGAAACATATAAAGAGAAAATATGTGGTCTATGTGGGAACTATGATGGCAATAAGAAGAATGATTTAATTTTGGACGGTAGGCCGTGAACACAGCATGTTGAATGTAGGAGTGTGTTATACATGACCTGAAACTTGGCATCTGTTTCCTCTATGTGGGGTTTCAGATTTCTGGACAGATATCTTGAAATACCCAAACATTTCCATAGATGGAGCAATTTAAAAGTTTGTGGGATGATTTGAGATTGTCAGCTGCTTGCAAGCATCTCTCAAACTTCAGTGACCCAATTTAATTGCCCACTTGTCGTGAAGCAGTATTGCCAAGTTTCCCACTGATTGTACTAAACTGTAAGGAATTTGCAGTCTCAAATGAGGCATGATTGCACTTCTGCCCTTCTGCTTTCATCACTTTACAGTTGGGTATCAGGTGTGATTAGTTTTGGCTATGTAATGAAATGAAAGTGCCATGAGCGACCCAGGCAGATTTCACTGAGCATCTTTGCAGAAACCACAGTGCCATCAGTGACACCTTTAGATACAGCTCTGAGCTGGAAGGAGGGCAGCACAGCAAATGGCTGAGTCTGCTGCCCTGTCCTGCAGCAGGGCATGAGTGGCAAGAAACCTGCTCTCTATTCTATTTGCTGCGGGACTGAGGCCAAAATTTTAACATCATCCCTTTGTGAAATATCTGGGCTTTGTAAGTCACAAAACAAATAATGTCACCTACCACTCAGAAAGAATAATTAAATTTCATACTTTGTCAGAGAGATTTCTCAGATCTAGAATCAAGTGTCTGGTAATGCTTTGAGACTATAGAGACATATTTATGTCTCTATACTCAGTGTAATATGTACATTGTGTGCTTGTCTTCCCAGCTTCTCTAGCCTGTACAAAGCAGCAAGTTACTGGATGACTACGTATGCATCCAAAGCAGTAGTATAATGCAAACTGATCTGTATGACCGTTACACATAC
Organism: Aquila spilogaster; assembly: GCA_024606505.1. Lineage (NCBI taxonomy): Eukaryota > Metazoa > Chordata > Aves > Accipitriformes > Accipitridae > Aquila > Aquila spilogaster. The sequence goes on from JANHGO010000038.1 coordinate 13,100,816, forward strand.
AAATACAAAATTCCGTAAGATCAAATGTACTCATAAAGAACCAAAGTCTTTGAAAGTGATGAGATGTAATAGAAAGGTCAAGAGTCTCATGTGATTATCACTGCCAAGACTGTCAGCAGTTCTTGATAGAAATATGCCAGATTCCTGATCCTAACCCAAATGGAAGTTACACCAGGAAATTATATACTGTATTATGGTTAAATTGGGGCATTTGATAAAGATTTGGTAAAGATGAAGTACATATTTATAGCAAAATAACTGATCTAAAGAATTGTAGGCAGTTATTCAGATGAATCTGGGGATTTTGCAGGGTATAAAATGCACCCAAGGCAGTTTGGGAACTTTCACAAAGTTGAGGATCCATCAGAAAAGTGTCCTGATGTGAGGCCAGATGACCACACTGGAAGACATCCCACAGAGGATGACAGCAGATGCAGTAAATATGTAAGTATGTGTGGCTAAGAAGTATAAATCTTCCTGAACTACTACAGTCCTGGAGTGGCTGTGGTGAAACAAGGGTTATTTAGAGAAGAAAATGTTATATTTGAAGGACTATCTACTATAGTGTTAAAGAAATAAATAAGTGGGAAAATATGCAATTTTATGACCGCATCCAGTCCAAGAAAAAGAACCTCATAACAGAAAGTTAGACTGGATGACCTCTGGAGGTCTGTGTGATCACGGACTTGTGTCATCAGAAGTTAAGATTCACATCCATCAGCCTAAAGTTGGTAAAATGTCAATTATTGCTTTTCTTTTCCTCCTCCTCTTTTTTTTTTTTTCCCCTCAGAAAAAAATGTGCAAGAAACTTCTGTCCCGTTTTGGAAACTGCCCCAAAGTGGTTGCTTTTGATGATTATGTAGCTACCTGCACTGAGGATATGTGCAACTGTGTGGTTAATTCTTCTCATTCTGATTTGGTTTCCAGCTGCATATGCAGCACTTTAAACCAATACTCTCGAGACTGTGTCCTCAGCAAGGGAGACCCTGGGGAATGGAGAACCAAAGAGCTTTGCTGTAAGTAGTACTGCTCCGGGGGTTAGGATTTTAGACATATATGAATGAATCCTAATCCCAGCAGAGCAAAGATAGGAGCTCCTTTAATACGTTGACTCAATCTGTAGAAATACTTCGACAGAAATATTGTTAATGGAAAAGCTTAAACAAATTTAACTTGATTTTGCTCCTTAATTAGAAACTGTACCTTAGCATCTTCTCTCTTCTCCTTTTTTCAGTTCTTTTTTGAGTTTTACCATGCACATTTAATTCGTAACTAACCTTGTCTAAATTTTGATGTCCAGTCTAAAGAAGTAACACAGAAATGTAACATACCTGTTCTTAGCTGGTCCTTTGCTTTCCTACTCAGTTGTTGCAGCTACTGAGCAGGAAATCACTGTAAATCTGGAGGGAAGACTACAGGTAGTTCTTCCAAACAGCTGTTGTGGACTAGGATGGAAGATTAATGCCAGAATGAGAGTTGCTTGAGGCAAAAATCAGTTATTAGAGGTCCTGCTGTCTTTTGCTGGTAACAGGACTTCAGCCAACCTCAAGCTACTAAAATAAGTAAAATAATGTTAAATAACTAATATTTATCAGCAGTATCGTTTTCTCCAAAGATGAAGTAAAAGCAATCGTAAGACGTTCCCTTAGATGGTAACAAGACATGACACATCTGGATAGAAAGTTTTGCAGTCAAGATTTGGGGGAAGGGAGGAAGGAGTTGGGCAATGATGCAATAATTTTTGAGCATTTATAAATTCATTTAACATACCACATTTTTCTTTGGTTTTGCAGATCGGGAATGTCCAAGCAACATGGAGTACATGGAATGTGGAAACTCCTGTGCTGACACATGTGCTGACCCAGAAAGGAGCAAGATATGCAAAGCTCCGTGCACAGACGGTTGTTTCTGTCCTCCTGGTAAGGCAGTTTGCTTCTTCCAGTCAGTCTCAAATGGACAAAGGAGGGTATTTCCTTTCAGTTAGTGGGTTGATTTTTTTTTTCCTTTATGATTTGATTATGATCAGTGAATAAACTGTTTCTTCTAGTATAACTTAACAAATTCCTTCTTCACAGAATCATAGAGGTTGGAAGGGACCTCTAGTGATTATCGAGTCCAAGCCCCTGCTAAAGCAAGTTCCCTACAGTAGGTTGCACAGGAAAGTGTCCAGCTAGGTCTTGGAAGAACCAAATCTCTAAAGATTTAAGATCCTGATGCTGGAGAAGGGGATAGAAAGGACATTTTTTCTAAAGATGTGGAAAAAGGAGAGTGGTTCTCTAGGTAGTCGTGATGTAGATGAGGATGTCTGATGAAGTGCCTCCCAATTACAAGTCTGGGTGTATGTGTAGCCTAGTGTGGAATAAGACTTGCTGTAGGTTATGTCATACGTAAAATAAATGCATTGGCAGGTTCGTGCATGAGCAGTCTTGCACATGAAGAAGCTGAGGTTTGATCTGTTAGTTTCACTATTAGAAACGGATGGAAACTGGCTCATATCCTTCCAGACTGGTGCTTGGTATTCCTGCTCATTGTGTAGAAATGATGGATTATACAAGGTTTTTTACTTTGTTTTGATCTTCCTTCATGGTGTTTCCTAGACTTACTAAGGAACATTAATGTGTCTGAACAGGAACTATCCTTGATGACCTCGGTGGCAAAAAATGTGTTCCCAGAGACAGCTGTCCCTGTATGTTTCAAGGCAAAGTCTACTCATCTGGAGGGACTTACTCAACTCCTTGCCAAAACTGGTACTGTTGTGAACTTGATTGCATTAACAAGATAGAGATAGTTACTGGAGAGCATTGATTAGATACATTCTGCTCTTTTCCCCTTTTTGCTGTTCTTAAGTAATCATGGCACAAATGCAAAATCTGGAGTCTGAATAGCAACAGCATTCAGAAAAACTTTGAGGCAACCCTCAACCACACATTGCTATCACCCTCACTGGGAATTGCCAGCAAGTATTAAGCCTGGGATACCAGAATGCAGAAAAATGAGACTCTGTTGATTAGTTTTGAAGCATTGGCCACTGAAGTGTTGTAAGGAGTCATTCCATGCTAATGAGTAATTTTCCAGCCACCACTAGGTCTCTAAAGGGCTGTTCCAAAGTTTGGATCTCAAAGAATTATTCTGTGGTGCATGACTGGGTAGAGCAGATGTTCTGCACATCCCTTTGGATTAACTATTTCCTACACTATTCTCAAAGGCAGGAAATACTCCCCAAAACTCCCTGAGTTTTGAAGGGCTCAGAGTGGTTCCCATCTAGCCACAGGCTCAGTCTTCACAAAGCCTGAACTAACGTGGCCTGGCTGTTCTCCTGTTGCATTAACAGCTCTAATTTTTACAACTGCTTAATTCAGGTCCTCCTCAATGTGCCTCTGAAAAGTTGCAACAGCAGCCTGCTATATCATCAATCGCATGAAGTGATGTGAGATCCTCTTTGAAGAGGTTATTTCTTTGAAAAAGTTAAGTAAGCAAGTTAGGCCCTGGAAAATATTTATTATTTGACCAATTCAGTGTCTCTGAAGGATATAGTTTGAAGCCCAGTGCAATTAACTCCCACTGACAGACACTTAACTTTTTCACTTCAAGGCTCTAGTATAAAATCTTCCTCCCTCAGGGATTTAAAAAGCAGCTACATAACAAGCAGCTGATGAGACAAAGAAAGAGGAACTGATCAGATATAGATCTCAACCTTTGCTCCTTTGCAGCTATATTTATTCTAACTACTCATTTTTGTGTTTTGTACAGTACTTGCAAAGGAGGCCACTGGAGCTGTATCTCTCTGCCTTGTTCTGGAAGCTGCAGTATAGATGGAGGATTCCATATAACAACCTTTGATAACAAGAGGTTCAGTTTTCATGGTAACTGCCATTATGTCTTAGCTAAGGTAAGAACAATCTCCCATTTCACTCCTGAATCTCTAGAGTAGAATGAAACGTTAAGCTGTGCTGGAGCTTGGTATGACTTCATCTGATTAAATGGCCTCAATCCAGCAATGCACTTCAATACATACTCAGTGTTCAACCACATAAATTCTTCTGTTTGCAATGGACTACAGTTCAACTGTGATGCTAAGCATCAAGCTTTTGCATTTTCAGCACAGTTTTATATCCTTTTTTTTTTTTTTCTGATGAATTCGTTTTCTTACTGGATATATTAATGTAGGTTAAAGCATTTCTCCCGACGCTTGCTTTTATTGTGTGACTGTAGAAATGAAGTGGATGAACCGATTCCTTCACAAAAATGGACTGTTATGTGACTCTGCACACACACGATCCACACAGGTTGATGCAAGGAAAGAGTAAAGGGGAAAGGCAGTGAACATTATTGGGTTTGGAAGTGAAATTCAGTCATTTGCGGTTTGAAATTAAATACCCCAGATCTTTCACTCTTACATTTTAGCCTTTCAGAGATACATTTTTTTTTCTTTTTTACAGCATGCTAATGATGGCTGCACAACCCTTTTCTCACCTCTTTTCAGAACACTGATGACACATTTGTGGTGATTGGAGAGATCATCCAGTGTGGGACATCAAAGACAATGACTTGCTTAAAGAATGTCTTAGTCACACTAGGAAGAACAGTAAGTAACTTGCTCTAGCTAGCACACAGAATGTCGCTTTTATTTAGGTTCACGGAGTTCATTTATGTTCTCTCTAATACTGTGGACTCATTTTTGTCTGTTGCAGTCCTGGGACTTCAAGATTAATAGCAGCAGATGATGCAGTGCATGTGTTTATTAGTTTTGTTCTACAGGAGTTACTTTCTTTCCAGTTTTTTGGATTCTGGCTTTTCCATTTTCTTGAGAGGTGAATGGCTCAAAATCATCCTCATCAGCTTTCCCTGTCTTTTCCATAACTTCAAACCTTTCATTTATTTCTTTTTGAAGGATGGAGATTTCTACAGGACCCAGGTATTTTTACAAAAATTTTGATTCCTGAGGTTTTCCCCAGTGCAAGAAATGAAGTAATGGGTATGTTACATATCCAATGAGATGGATCGGAACCTACACTTAGCAACTTGAGTGCAATTCTCAAAAAGATAGCTAACTTCTTAGGTATGCAAGAGCACTTAGCCAAGGCTGTTGCCTGTGGAGAGGGTTTTGTTACCGTCTATGTATTTGTTCTATGCCACTGTTTGGAATCCAGACATTGAGTTATATTTGCCCCAGAAGTAATCATATTCTGAAGACATTGCTGCTTAGTGCTTAAGGAAGCTTGTCAGGTTGTTACTGCCTGTCTCATGTGCATTCATTACCATGGGCTTTTTTATTTTTCCCTACAGACTATAAAAATCTGTTCCTGTGGGAATATCTATATGAACAATTTCATTGTGAAGCTTCCGGTAAGCAAAGGTAAATGTCTTTCTCCACAACTTACTCAGAATAGCCTACATCAATTTACAGATTGATTCCTGCTCCTCTCTCTGAAGAACCTGATCCTGCCCATTATCAGGTCACTTTGATTTACGTGGATACAGTCTGGGGCTGCTGGGGAAATTCGGGGTGTTACACCGAATGCACTGGTTAAAGGGAGTTCCTGTTTTCTCAGCTTCATAATGGTTTGTAAGTACTTTTTTTCCATTTCACTTGTTTCCTCTTTAGATGGCATCACCATCTTCAGACCCTCTACATTCTTCATCAAAATCTTGAGCTCGACTGGAGTACGGATTCGAGTGCAAATGAAACCTGTAATGCAGCTCTCCATAACAGTTGATCATTCTTATCAGAATCGCACATCTGGTAGGACACGTCATATCCTTTCAGTTCAGTCTTAAACAAGTTGTAGCTGCTTATCTATCACTTGAAGTGAACAAAATAATTGATTTTATATTGACTTTTTAATGTTAGAACCCATGATTAAATCTATACTTTTCTGGAACAAAAGATTGGCCAAAACCTTCAATTTGCTGAAGATAAACTCTGTGATGTTTAGTGTGTACAGATCTTTTGGACTTTATCTGTAAAAGCACGCTGTCATCAGAGTCTTGTGAGATGAAGACAGTGTTCTTAGTTTTGCCACCAATCTCCCATTAACATCGTTTAAGCTTTTTGCGTCTCTGTCTCCTGTGTAATTGGTTAACATCTGATCCCTCCAACTCATTTTGTTTCACTTCTGCTATTTCCTTTGACTATAAATTTTGGGGAAGGGACTTCTCTGCCTGCTAGTGATTACTGAAGCATATTAAAGCAGCTTCCAATTTCTGTGCTGTCACTAATAATAAGTAATACAGGAAATAACAATTGTGCACAAAAGACAGGGTCCTGTCTGATTTTTGGGGACATCAGGAAAATGAGCTTCTTTCAGGCAAGCACCATTATAGAGTTAAGGGTATTTATCTTGAAGTCATTGCTTTTCCCACTTGTATTATGATTTCTTCTTCTTCCTCTTCTTCTTCCTCCTTTTTTATCCCTACTGCCACCCACTCAAGGTCTTTGCGGCAATTTCAATAACATCCAGACTGACGATTTCAGAACAGCCACTGGAGCTGTGGAAGATTCAGCTTCTGCTTTTGGTAACTCTTGGAAAACCAGAGCCAGCTGTTTTGATGTTGAGGACAGCTTTGAAGATCCTTGTTCAAACAGCGTGGATAAAGGTAGCAGGCTTTTCATCCCTGAGTTATCGGTGCTAAATAATTTCCATGTGAGAAAAAACTGAAAAAGCTTTAGAAGTCTCGAACATCAACTGTCTCTGCCTTTGAGGCTGTTTCTAGAGAGAACACGTTGCTTTTTGTGAGCCTCTAAGGTGACAGCTTTGCTGTTTTTAAAAAAAAAAGCCACAAAATATACAGTTCTGGAAGAAGAGGCAGCACCTTCTTTGCTGATAATTTGAAAAGCACACACACAGCTTCATTGACAGCAATTTGGGCTTAAGGCAGAGCATAACTGGCTGTCAGTATTTGAGCCCAATCTTCATCCAACCTAGGTTGCTACAGCTGTTCTGGACTTAATAAGTTATCATCACTACTGACTTCAGCAGGCACTGTGCTGAACTAGGTGCCCTGTCCAGATTCTCACTTTGACTGGATTTGAATATATATAGGATTTACAGTGTAGTCTCCTAGGTATGACCATATATAGTAAAAACTCACTTATTATGATATGCTTTGTGTAATTCCTTGACTATATTTCATAAAGAATTAGACAAGTTTAATTGAAAACTATGAAAATGGGGAAGTTTTTTTTCAGATTCTGAGTAAATCCAGACATAGTGATAGCATTAGTATTCAGAAAGATGAAACCTTTCTTTAAGGAAAATGACTTCACTCATCCAACCATGCTTAATATGTTGGTCTGTTTACGCCCACTATTTCCTTCCAGCATCACTGGAACACTTCAGGACATTTTAGGACTGTGTGATACACTGTAAGAAAATGAATTCAAGTAGTAATGTGGTTTAAGTGACTTTGTCAATATTTTTTCCCATTCAGAAAAATTTGCCCAGCACTGGTGTGCTCTTCTGTCTAATACAAGCAGTACGTTTGCCGCCTGCCATTCTGTTGTAGACCCTTCTGTGTACATCAAGGTAAGGCAGTGCTCTAAATCAGTGGTCTGTTCTCATCCAGAAGCTGATCTGCCAGGGAGATGGTCTGGTCTTTGGGAGTGAAATGGGTTATAGTAATGCGAGTTTGCAAAGAAGATCATTGATGCTGATAAGAAAAATAAAGTGAGAGTTTATGCAAGATATGGTGGGTCTTCCTGCCTGCTGTCCTGAAAATATTGATTAAGTGACTGTCTTCCATGAGCAGCACTGCTATTACTGACAGTCCTGTGGCATGATCCTGAAGAAAAATACGTAAAATAGGGTTTGCTGGTTTTGAAAACTGTTCAGTCTTTCACAGAATCACAGAATCACAGAATTGTAGGGGTTGGAAGGGACCTCCAGAGATCATCCAGTCTTTGAAAAGATATATCAGTGTTTCTGTTTGAAATCAAGCCAAGGGTTTTGATCTCATGATTTCATTTAAAATTCACATCCAGTGGGAGAATATATACTACTTCTACAATGTTTATATTCCATTTATTACTACGGAAGGATGTCACTCTATTTGTATTTAAAATGCAGGAAGCTGCCCAAAACAGCTCTTGGTGCTCAGCTGTATAATGTTACTGATGAGCTAGCAAGTTACCACATTTCTATGAGTAGTAAAGCAGTTCCTGAAAAAACTGCAGAAAATTCATGTAGCGTTTGTGTGAGATACAGGTTACTGAGAAAATACCTGAGCCTGAAATTTTGCATAAAATCTAATGTGTCTTCAGATACCTGTAACTATAACTCATAACTATGGCTTATCCTTTACCCCATTAAACTGCTGAATATTTCCTTGCTCCTTCTGTGAACCAGGTGTAATACCCACGTCCTTTTCTTTCCCCTAGAGATGTATGTATGACACCTGTAATGCTGAGAAGAGTGAGGTTGCACTGTGTAGCGTGCTCTCTACTTACTCCAGAGACTGTGCTGCAGCAGGCATGACCCTTAAGGGATGGAGGCAGGGGATCTGTGGTATGTATCCTATAATGTCTTGAGTAGGGATGTAGGGGAACATCTTCAGACTGCAGTCTGTGGCAGCCTGTAGCTTCTGAGCTCAGTCAAGCTCATAGATCTTTGAAAAATAGAATAATCATATATAAGCTCTTTAAAAACCTCTGCCTGCCAATATCAGTTAATGTACATTTCATGAAGGGGCTCTTAGGATGCCTGCTCCTTGTATATCACATTAGGTGAATTCTGCATTCAGAGGAGAGTATAAGTTGTATTAATCAAACCACAACGAAGAGTCACAGGTTAGTTTTGGATTCATGGGCCTCCCAATGCATAGTATTTCTGAAAGATTTCTTTACAGTTCTGCTCAGCCTTTCTGTCTCAGGCATTGGCCATGCACATGATATCATTCTCATTAACTGCATTTTTTCAACCTATAACTTGACTTTTAATAAATACATGGTGCTTTTTTTCTGAGATATGAAGGTGTTGAAAAGTGTTTTTCTCTCAGGACTATCTAACAAATAAAAGCTTCTTGGAATATAAGTGTATATTTGAGCACATACATTGTCAGTAAATCTTGGGTTAGGAGCCCACAACTATATATTTATTTGTATGATGCTGCCAGAATTAGTTACGGGATGCTGAGAGTAAAACTAATGAGTCATAGTTTCTGAATTTTAGCATGAAATTTTCCATTTTCCATTAATTACCAGATAGTTCAAATAAGATTTGCTTACTTCAGCATGAAAATAAATGTATGAGTTTCTTAATAACTTAACTGAATAGGAAAGATAACAAGAATGATTTTTATGCAGCCTTGATACAGCTATGATATATTTCATTACCTGAGTTAGAGGCTAGGTGGAATACTTAATAGAGACAATGCAGCTCGTGCTTTGTAGAAGGCATGGAAGATTGGAGTAAGAACAGTTTAACAAGCCTGTGCTGAAATAATTATAAGGGAACACAGTGCAGTCTACAGCATGTTATCCTGGAGTCATGCAGACTTATGCACTAGATACTCCCTGTCTATCGAGAGTTTGTTGTCAGTATAGAGTTACTGACACATTTTACACCAAAGCAAGACGGTTTTGCAGCATGGGTCTGAAACCTGACTCATGACACAATAGGCAGTATTAACTCAAACAGTGCAGTAACCTTGAGAAAAGTGCTAAAGATCATCATCATCATTTTAGGCTTTTTTTTTTTTTTTAAAGAGGAAGCAATCTTTTTGGGAACATGCCCGTGATAAGGTTGAAGGTTGTGCTATTCAGGTGTGAAGGAGTAAATGGGCCATAACAGCCACTCTCAGTGCTCTGTCTGCTGGTGGCAGCTGGGAAGGCTCTTTCAGCTCCTGCAGCTGTGTGCAGCTGTGCTGCGCTGCAGGCACCATCTGAGACAGGTTATATTGCACAGGGTGGCTACAATGCAGTCAGTAGAGCGTATGAAAAGAAAAACCCCACTAGCTAATGGAAGACAGTGCATATATATGACAATCCTTTGTGGAAGCACAAACCATTAGTTGAGCTACTCGTTACTGGATTAGTAGTCTCTTCTAAATCACAGCACTGTTCTTCTAGCTCTCCTTGTGCAAGCTGCCCTGAAACTCTTTGGTGTGCTCATGTGCTCTGCACTTACGCCTCCAGTTGTGATATACACATAATCTAAGGTTACAAATCTGTGACCGTGGGTACTATAACCAAATAACCTTTTTCTTACTGGACCTAGCTTTACCAAAATTGATCTTTTCCCACCAAGTAATTAAAGAGAGAAAGGAAACACAATTGTTAGAAACAATATTATTAATAATTAAAAATTGAAACACACATTCAGATAAATCTTTTGGTATATCAGATGGACTGTGGTATAAACTCGAGTTCAAGGACTTATTAATAATCTTTATTACTTGACCTATTGTAATTTATATATACCAGTTGCTGCATCCTCATAGCACTCCTATGAAGTATGAAAGTATGACCTGCCTAACTGGCACACGAGATATCGTACCTGCTCCAGCTGAGAGCAGGAAACCAACTGGCTTTTGTTGTTGGAGGTGGTTTTCCATGTATACACACACCTAGCACACAAACTAATCTAAGAAAGCGTCCAATGGTCATTGACTGGAAAACCATACAGAGCTTTGTTTAAGCACGGAGCCTATGGCTGATACGGTGATAATATTGCTGCAAAGATTAGCACAGTTCCCCATAAGCAACCCCCCTGTACCTTCTAGTACCTCTGTGCATGTCTGAAAAACAAAGCAATGGGTCTAATCTTTGGTGATCTGAGTCAAAAAGAGGTTCAAGAGGACTAGGTCTCCAGTTCTCATTGAATTTCAGAGGAATCTGGATGCCAGCCTTTCTTGAAAGTCACAGTCCTGATATTTCCTTACACAACTTGATCATCAGTACAGATCCCTACAGCAAATTTTACGGCAGAGTTTTGAAGGTAATATTTCTTGTTAGCACACAAATATCAGTCAGCTTTTCACTGTCTTACAGGTTTAGTTGAGATCTATAGATTTTTGGTATTTAACTGTTTGATCCACCCAACAGAGTGCTTAAAAAATTTGGTTTCTCATTTCTTTAAAGGATAAAAAGAAGAGCTAACATCAAATGATTAGCAGAGTTCCTTATCGGTGCCCATTTAATGCCTAAAATTAACCCTATGAAGTAGCTCAGTTCTTCCAATTTTGTTTCCTACCCAAATAAATCATTAGTTAGGGAGAGAAAACTCATTTTTATCTGCATGGAGAAGTGAGAAGTTACTGGCTTCAGTTCTTGACATAAGATGGAGTTGTAAATTTTGCAAATACAAAATTACACTGACTCTCTTACTGAGCCAAGATACACACTGTTGGGTATTTCACTATTGAATCTCACGTAGTTTTACGCAGGCTTATGTGAGCAGGCTTCTCCCAGACCACTGGGAGACAAGGTGTTCTGGTTAAGAAAATGTACATTTATGGATCTCAATCTGCAGAAAGCTGCATTAACAGCATGAATGATGATTGCACAGAGAAGGTCATACATCCATTTTATTTCTCCTGCAAAGATCCCTCTGAGGAGTGTCCTGAGACTATGGTTTATAACTATAGCGTGAAGTACTGCAACCAGTCTTGCCGCTCTCTGGATGAACCTGATCCGCTGTGTAAAGTTCAGATTGCTCCTATGGAGGGCTGCGGTTGCCCTGAAGGGACCTACCTCAATGACGAGGAGGAATGTGTCACTCCAGATGACTGCCCCTGCTACTACAAAGGCAAGATTGTTCAACCTGGCAGCTCTTTCCAAGAAGACAAACTGTTGTGGTAAGCTGCGCTAATGATGCAAAGGTTGAATACCTGGGCTCGCTGGGGAAGTCCCTGCTCTAATCCCTGAGTGGGGTCATTTTACTGTAAGGAATAATGATTAATTTCAGCTTGATTTTACCAAAGCAAATGTTCCCCTGGCAGGAAGGGCAGCCACAGTGAAGATTAAGATCCTATATTCCTGTTAGCAAACAAGAACCCTAAAACATGTAATGTTTGTGACCTATCTCTATGCAAAGTTCATTGTCGTGTAAAAAAATACTCGCTTTCAGTGGGAGCAAGATAGGGGCTGTGAGAGGGGAGTTTCTGGCTTTAAGATGAGAAGGAGTCCAAAACATCCCCCTGCACACCATCCTGCAGACTACTAACAAAAAAATTCCCCAAGGGAAAAAAAGCAAAATCACAGTTTTTCAACATAAGGACAAAATTGTTGGGGGAAATACTAAAGGTGAGGTAATTTTCTTGCATCTCCAGTGCAAAACAACTCCCTTTTCCTCATTTTCAACCAGCTCAGGGTAGCAAATAAATGCAAAGAAATATCAGGAGAGGGCTGAATTATGCAAACAATGTATGAATGGAAAATAAGTGCTCAGGAAAGACTTGATTTAGGGAAGGCGTACACTAAACTAGCGTCAGATGAAAGAAAAGAATTTCATCTTTAGGTCTTATCTTCCTTCTGGGGATAACAATTTGTATCTGTACCAAATATTAATTTTGATGGGAATTTGTTATTTGTGTTACTAGCAAAGCTTTGCAGAGGCTTTCTCTCTAGTGAGAGAGACAAGTGTGAAGAGCTGATGTGTTTCATTTTATGGAATCTCTTTAGCAAATGCATTCAAGGAAGATTAGACTGCATTGGAGAAACTGTCCTGGTAAAAGGTGAGATTGTGTTAAATAATAGCATTATGTTGTCAGCTAGTGTTTATCATGTTTCTCTGTACATCTCTTGCTTTCTGTAGCATTTTAGTATTCTGCACATTTTTTACTTTCTCCCTATAATGTGTGAGTTATTGGTAACAGTTGCCTTTATAAGAATGTCCCCAGAATTGCTGAATTCTTTAAAAGATGAAGATACTTCCCAAAGCTCAGAGGCTATGTGCCTCCATCCCGTTGGTAGACAGAAGGGAAAGCTAATGGAAACTGTAAATGAGAGACATATATTGCCCTCTGAAACGCTCTACTCGGTTGCAGAGTGGCTGATGACATCCTTGTCACTTTCACCAAATGACCTTCCTACAATGTTCTTTATCCCGTAGATTGCCCAGCTCCTATGTACTACTTCAACTGCAGCTCGGCGGGTCCTGGTGCCATTGGATCAGAGTGTCAGAAGAGTTGTAAGACGCAGGACATGCACTGTGTAAGGGCTTCACCTCCTATCAGGAGCTTGGGATGACATGATTGTGCATGTGTGATTGTCATGAACAAATGCTGGCGGTAACAGATTACACTGTTCACAAGACCAATCTCTCCACTGATGACACAGCAGCTGCAGCTACCCACCTAGCTGTGATGCTTGTAGCATGATTGTTACTAGCTTACTGGCACGGCATTTTGAAAGACAATCTAAAAAGTTTGGCATCCAGCACTAATGCTTCTGCTGGTTCCCTGTATGTTCTGTGCATTAACGTATTGCCTTGTATCATGTTTTTATATATGCAGTATGTCACGGAATGTGTCTCTGGCTGCATGTGTCCTGATGGGCTGGTGTTGGATGGCAATGGGGGATGTATTCCCAAAGACCAATGCCCGTGTGTCCATGGAGGGCACTTCTACAAACCTGGGGAAACCATCAGAGTTGACTGCAACACATGGTATGTTATTGCAGGGAGTCTTGTTTGGTAACAAAGGCTGTTAAAAATAGTGCATAGTACATCCGTGGACAGGATGTCTTTGAAGCCTTTCTCTTCACCATTAGAGCCATCAAACATCTAGTAAAAACAAATAAGGAAACATTCCCACTCTGCGCCACAATGCATGAGCGTGTATTTAAGGGAATGGGTACCAAATGTCAAAGAATTTCCATTGTTTTTTACCAACTGCTTCCACCTGAGCTTTAAAAATCCCAACTGCATGCAGGCTGGTTTGTGGCTGCTCGTTCTATAAGAATGGAGTCTATATCTGTGGGACTCAGCTCACCCCCAGAAAAGGGCTGAATATAGAAGAAGGAGGAACCACAGTGATCTTTGAGCAACCTCAAATGCTTTTGGGTGTACAGATCTCCCAGTAAGACAAATGAATACTCCAGTTGCTCCAACTGCTGGTATAACGCTGCTATAGTTCTCACATATACTATTTATCGTGTTGGGTAGAATTCTTTGAATCCTTACCCATTATTTAGTGAGAAAATAACAGCCAGAAACTCTAGTTTGATTATCAGTGGTACAAGCAATATGTTTAACATGTGAGGCCAAACCCTGATAAGCAGTTGTTGTTCTCCCAGAGGCCATTAAGAGGTTTTATTGCAGTGAGGTCTTTGTTTTCTTAGGAGAACAGATCGCACACAGGGGAAATAATTGCAGAGTATCTGTGCTAAGGGAATGACAACTAAAATTTTCTGTCTATGGTGCCCCTCAGCTGGAGGTGAAGTCTACTAGGGGAGGGTGGGAGGTAGGTAGTGTTGGTTTTCACACCATGATCAGGAACAGAACTGACCACAAGGTATGTCAGATATGGTTGAATTATCTAGTTCTTTGTCTTGAACTTAGGTCTTAAATCCCCACTGTGTGCTGTCAGGCCTTAATGATTGCAGTGATATTTAAAGGAAAAAGATAGAATCAAAATACACAATGTGTCTTGGTAGAAAACATGAATTTTGTAATTAGCGGTCCATTATATGGCATGGTCTCAGAGTAGATTACTTTGAAGCACTACAGAGGATTCAGCTTTCAGTTATTCAGCCTATGTTTGGAGTTAAGGAAAAAACATACTTCGTACAAAGATGGTGAACCTTTGCATTTTACCCCCCAGCACCTGTAACAAAAGGCAGTGGAACTGCACAGACAATCCCTGCAAGGGAACCTGCACTGTGTACGGCAACGGGCACTACATGAGCTTTGATGGTGAGAAGTTTGATTTCCTGGGAGACTGTGACTATATCCTAGCTCAGGTATCTCACTTTTTGTTTTCTTATGCATGTGCTCTAATCAGCTTACACTGCAGGGTTCCATTTGAGAAATAATTTGATAGGACAAGGGAAAATGGTTTCAAACTAAAGAAGGGGAAATTTAGACTGGATTTAAGGAAGAATTCTTTTACAATAAGGGCAGTGAGATACTGGAACAGATTGTCCAGAGAGGTGGTGGATGTCCCATCCCTGGAGACACCCGAGATCCCGCTGGATGGGGCTCTGAGCACCTGATCTAGTGTAGGTGTCCCTGTTCATTGCAGGGGAGTTGAATTAGATGGCCTTTAAGGGTCCCTTTCAGCTCAAATGATTCTATGATTCTATAAAGGCTGCCTCATGCAAAATAGTGAACACTGGTGAGTTGAGCTTAACCCCCCTGCTCTTGTACTCAGAGCAGATACATATCGTCCATTCAAAACCAAAGCAATTAACCCTCAGAAATGACACAAGAGGGCACTGTGTGATCCTAAATGATTAACTCCTGGGCTGGGCTGCCCTTTCCTGGTATAACTCCACCATCTGCAAAAGGAGAGGATTAATGTATTATTGAAAACTAAATGTTTTTCTGGATCATTCAAGAGTGACAGTAGGGACAGTAAGTTGACAGAGCATTCTGATCTAGCTGTAGGCGTCCCTGTTCATTGCAGGGGAGTTGGATCAGGTAGCCTTTAGGGTCCCTTCCAACTCAAATGATTCTATGATCCTATTTTTTTTGCAGCAAAATCATGTAAAGGTTATCGTTCAGATCTCAGTTTATGTACAACAATTACATATAATAAGTTAGTACTGAATGAGACACTTTCTCATCTCCAAATCACAGTTGCTTTGGTAATATTGAGAAAAAAAGTAACACCACCTCTTGACTGTGCAAGACTGGTGTTATGACAGGCTCTTTTTTTTTTACCTCAGCCTTTTTCTTTGAAACTCCTGGCCAAATGAGTATGAGCAGTTCAGCCGCTACTTCTTCTAAAATGCCTGGAGTTTTAGTGAACTCATGACAAAATAGCAGAAGTCAGACTGACTTATTTAGAGCTCTTGATAATGTTTAAGACTCCAGTAATTACATGAAAAGATCTGATACAATGTTATCTTTTTTTTCTAAGGATTTTTGCCCCAATAACATGGATGCTGGCACCTTCCGAATTGTAATTCAGAACAATGCCTGTGGGAAGTCACTCTCCATCTGCTCCCTAAAGATCACACTGATTTTTGAGGTTTGTCCAGAATCAGTTCTAACTGAGGAGCTGTAGTCTTGATTTTGCAGCAGTTAAATGTAGTTTGTCCTTATATTCCAACTCAGTTGTTGCTATAGAGTACCTATGTTAATCAAATAGCTGGAAAGCAAAGGCAGACAAGCTGGGAAGGGTGTAGGTAGTTGGTGTTACCAGGGCTGGACACTTCTGCAGGGAAGGGGGCAGGTGCAGGGGGTCAGCAGCACTCTGTGTACATACATGTGTACGTGTGCATCTGTGATATTAGTGGTGCATAGATGGGAAAAATATTTTTAGAGGAGCACGTGCATTTCTGTGCCATGGTTTGTGCACAGGGCAGATGTCAACCACAGCGGGAAGAGTTTCTTCCTTCCAGCTCAGCTTTAGTGTTTTCCCAAAGCAAACACAAAAGAGCCGAGAAATTTATCCCAGAGTGGGGGGTGAGGGTAGGGTGAAACAAAGTGGCGTGACAAGGAGTGTTCTGGCATGCCCCATTACCCGTGCACTCGGGAGCTGTCATGCCAGCAAAATAGATTTCATCTAGAATGAGGACAATTTATGTGACCATGAAGTAAGACTTGTCATGCATGGGCAGATGTTTCCCATTGAACTCAATGGGTCTTGTCTGTGGCTCACGTGTCCTGGGATAGGCCAAGATGTCGTGCAAGAACTACAGAAAAAAATGAGATGAAGGACAAGAGACAGAATACCAGAGCTGTTACTCTAAGTTTTCTGTTTGCTTTCTTTCCATGCAATATGTTTGTTCCTTGCAGAGCAGTGAAATCAGGCTTTTGGAAGGAAGAATTCAGGAGATAGCCACTGATCCAGGAGCTGAGAAGAATTATAAGGTGGATCTCAGAGGAGGTTATATTGTGATTGAAACAACTCAAGGGATGAGCTTCATGTGGGACCAGAAGACGACAGTTGTTGTTCACGTGACACCATCTTTCCAGGTAGGTGCAGAACAGACTGAGTTACAATTTCAAACTCAAAATCAGACACCCAGAACTGAAACCCCAGTTTGAAATTCAGGGCTTGAGAAGTGTTCAGTTCTGTGGGCAAGAAGCAGCGAGTGGGCCGTGCTTTGTGTTTTGTGCCATCGTTTAATTGGTATGGAATGCTCCAAAATACTGGGAGCTAGAAGTAAAGCCAGACATTTTGCAGTACTGGTGGGCTAAAAGAGTAATCTTGTCACTTCCTGTACAGCTTTTTCTAAAACATATTTTGATGGCTGTCTAGAAATTCGCAGCTATTTTTCCTTGGCTTGTTCTGTAGTTTATTTCTGTCAAAGAGTGGGCTACACT
Source organism: Aquila spilogaster (assembly GCA_024606505.1). Lineage (NCBI taxonomy): Eukaryota > Metazoa > Chordata > Aves > Accipitriformes > Accipitridae > Aquila > Aquila spilogaster. Next base: position 13,118,248 of record JANHGO010000038.1, read on the forward strand.
TAAAATAACCAAACCACTTTCTGCACCTACACAAATTACTCAGGGAAAAGTCTGTGGTCTTTGTGGGGACTTCGATGGCCGCTCAAGGAATGACTTCACAACCAGAGGGCAGTCTGTGGAGATGAGCATCCAGGAGTTTGGAAACAGCTGGAAAATAACAAGCACCTGCTCAAATATCAACATGACGGACCTGTGTGCTGATCAGCCTTTCAAATCTGCCTTGGGACAGAAGCACTGCAGCATCATTAAAAGTAGTGTCTTTGAAGCGTGCCACAGTAAGGTAATCCTGTTCTCCCATCATCAGTACTTTCACACCAGGCATTCGTTGCTATTATGCAGCACATTTGTGCACAAATTGTTACTATTAAAGGCTATTACACAACATCCTTGAGAACAGGGGCTACCTCTCTCAAAACCTCTCCTAACTACTGTGGCAGCTAAATCCTGTTGTATGGCACTGGGGAAACAGTGGTGCCTGTTTTGAGTAACCAAGGACAAAGAGGATAATAGTTGGCTACCAGACGTAAAAAGCTGGGTATCAGTTTGGAACATCCAGAGATAACAGCATAGGGCTGTTTTTATGAGTATCCTTGGGAAAGTTTATTCAAATTACCAAAAGAAAGAAGTTATTCTGTTTATTTTAGACACCTCAAATTAAAATGAAACAGAGCTGCTAATTCTTAATGAGAATGCCTTCAGTGCAGTGTAATAAGTCACTTAAGGAGTGAACTTGGCCTAATTTCCTTGGTTAGCTCATGCTGATACAGGTTAAAACACAAGAAATGTGAAATTCAGTGGAAATATAATTTCATTTTATACTCCATCCCTATCTGTCAATTAGAAAGCGCAGGCACTATATAGTTGTGCTAACCCAACGCCAGGTAGTTTAATTCTGAAGGAATTACCCTAGGAAAGACACTTGATTGTAAGTGCCAGTACACAAATAAGAAAGAGAAGATTTGAAGTCCAAGTCTACCAGACAGGTGAAAATAGAAAAGTGCCTCTTGTAAAATATCCTAGCTCTGTCATGACAAGCCCAGACTGTCACAGACAGTTCTGCTGAAGAAACTGCCAGGGATGGCAGAAATTCAGAGCCCTTTCATTAAAACGTGGAGGAAGAGGTACAGCTGTGATAACAGATCTGTTGGTATTTTGATAGGTGAATCCAATACCATATTATGAATCTTGTGTTTCTGACTTCTGTGGCTGTGACAGTGTGGGAGACTGTGAGTGCTTCTGTACCTCGGTGGCTGCTTATGCAAGAAGCTGTAGCACAGCTGGTGTCTGTATCAACTGGAGAACACCAGCCATCTGCCGTAAGTATTGCACTGGAAATGCACACAGAAAAGAGTGCATGTGCTTGGGCACATGGGAGAGAAAGAAGAGCAGAATTCTGATATCTTGACATGTTTGTGACTTAGTAAGATCTTGTTTGCAAGAATTAGAAAATAAATCCTTCCCAGTGTCTGAGACTCAGAGATTTTTAATTTCTTTCTGTCCCAGCTGTGTTCTGTGATTACTACAATCAACCCGACAAACACGAGTGGTTCTATAAACCCTGTGGAGCACCTTGTCTGAAGACCTGCAGGAACCCACAAGGAAAATGTGGAAACGTACTGTACAGTTTAGAAGGTAATTCTTCTTTGACTTTGATGCAGTTTGTTGAAGATTTGTCTGATTTTAAATGCCTTAAGCATCAAGATTGCTGTCTTACCTTGGCAGAATACCTCATTTGCCCTAGAAACTCACTGACCATGCCTTGCCTGGGGCTAATTCCTCATGGAGTAGTACCATTTCTAGCAAAATTTGCATGTTACTTTCAAACTGGGTAGAAATACAAGGTCACTCAGTCTAAATTTGTGAAGAATAATCATCTGTTGACAGAGTTAATTAAAACTTTCAGAGGAGAGGGAAGAAGAGGACACAGAAAATGGCAAAATGAAGAACATTCATATTGGATCATAAGTCAGATTGGGATAAAATCTGCATCTGATAGAGGTGTTTATGTGATCACCTTGAATCTACGTAAAGCAGACTAAAGATGTTCTGTTTTCTTGAATTTTCCAGGCTGTTACCCAGAGTGTGGCTCTGACAAGCCGTATTTTGATGAGGAGAGGAGAGAGTGTGTCTCCCTCCCTGACTGCACTTCATGGTAGGTCACTTGATGGTAAGGGAGATGCAATAGCACTGGAAAGCTATGCACTGTATGTTCACAGGAAATCATGGCAGTAACCATCATTAAAACCTTAAGGAGCAGGCTTCTTTGTAGAAGCAGATACTGTTTGCATACAGATACCATTTCACACACAATTCCACATACTGATTCCAGTCAATAAAACAAGTCTTCTCTTTATCTTCAGCAATCCCGAAGAGAAGCTGTGTACTGAAGACTCCAAAGGTAACATTTGACCATCTTTCATTGAGTGATAATAAGACTGGAACACCCAGTATCACATATTGATAAATCTTCTAGAGGTGTTGTTTTCTATCCTCTAACTACATAAGAAGCCTAGACAGCTAGCTAAAAGCAGCCTTATGTGCCTCAGGGACACACTTGCTTCAGAGTCCATTCCCATATATAGGAGAAGCCACATCCTCAAAACGCAGGGTGACTCAGTCAACAACACTTCTTCAATTTTGCTGATTTTTTTATAGTGATACAGATGCATCTCCTTCTGTTTCTTGAATACACATTCTCAAAAAATTGCAGCTGCTCTTATGTACTTAAATGAAGTTCTTTGTTGCTGCACATTCCTCACTAGTGGATGGGAATGGATGTGCCAGTGTCTTATCAGTCATCAAAGCAATAGTCCCAGCCATATTCCCTGCCAAGAGGGAATGTCCCTGTGCTCTAGGCTGGACAAGGACAGTGCCAGTTCTGATACTTTCACCAGCCAATAAGCTGCCTCCAAGAAGAACCAGCAACAACAAAAATCCAACTCACTCTAAAGAAATGAGGTAGACTTCCAGTGCAACTTCTCAAGTAGAAACCGAGAGTGTTTTTCAGACAGGTAGTTCACTTTTGCATATATCAGCTACAGAAGTGTAAATCCAGGGTTAGATTTTCTTCTCATTTCTATTTACATTATGAGGCAGTGTTCTCTGGTACAATGGTATTTACTCTTTTGTTGCCTCAGATTGCCTTTGCTGCTACAACGGGAAGACCTACTCTATAAACAAAACTATATACAGCCAAACAGATGGGACTGAGTGTGGTAATGCTTTCTGTGGCCCTAATGGAGTGATCATTAAAACATTCATCCCTTGCAGGACACCATATGCACCAGCACAAGGTACTACATTTATATAAGGTTGGGTGGTTGATTTATCAAATCTTGATTTCATGTAATTTTTAAAATCCTTACAGTCATTGTAAAGATAGCATAGAGAGTTTTAGCCATTTTTCAACACAGCTTTTCCAGTATCTTTGGGCCTTCCACAACTGGCACTCTGCTGTTGTTATTCTCAAAATTTCATCGTTCTAAACCTTGTTTTTCTCCTTCTCGTCACCTATTATTTCACACTATTGAACTTATTCTACTGTTTTCTACATCGGATTAAGTCAGTCTCCAGTGACTCATTGGAACAAGAAAATAGAGCTACCTTGCGGTTTAATCTCTTCACAGAATAGCAGTTGCAGGGCAAAGGGGACAGAATAAACAGAAAATAGAAAGAAAAAGATCAAAAGAAAAGATGAAGCTGTGCCATGATTATAGCAAAATAAATAAATCAATGATTAAAAAACTATTATCCTTTGGTAGCAAGTTGTACAAAATAAGGCAATCAAAACTAACAGATAGCTTCTCTATTGAAGCGAGTGGATGAACTGAAGAGTTGATGGTAAGCTTATTTGTTTCCTGTTTACTACATTTGGTAACATCTGGAATAAGACATATGATGCTGTAATAGCTAGAAAAGGGAAGACTATTTAAAGCAGAGTACAGAGTGGCCTCATTAAATGTCTAAATGATCCATCTGTATTTAAATCAACAGATTCTTCACAACTAGTCTTTACAGAACAAAATGGTGTGTCATTGGAAGTCACCTCTTCAAAATCAGGTGAAGTCCTGCAGGATTAGAAAGTCAAGGAGACTTGGGAAAAAAATAAGAGACCGTGGAAGGGAGGCTTACTCTCTTCTGTATAAAGATACCTGATGCACATGCCTGGAGGAATGCGTCCATTACCCTAGTAGCATACAGTGTGTGTGTATGGGGGCTATTAAAATATAGGGAATGTTTTTACTGTGAACCTGTACAGAATATGGTGGAGGTGTAATAATGATTTTGTTCCTCTTCTTGTAAATGTAGAGAATGTGACAGATGTCATCGAGCTTGAATATAGAGTAGCAGAGGCTTTGGATATTAATTGGTTTCATTTCCTGCAGAGCAACTTATGCAACCTGTAACATCTGCACCACCATTATCAACAGTTGCCACTCCCTGTTTCTGCACTGACAATGGACAATTGATACAAATGGGTGAGAAACCAAGCAATTTATTTTTTCTGCACCACTGATGTGGGAAGATGTACTGTTAGATAAATGTGCTCCAGCAAGTGATGATTCAGCCTGCTGCAATTACACATTACCAGAAGTTGTTACAGCTATGAACTGTAGCTAACACCTCCAAAACTGCTTTTCACCTGCATCCTGTAACATAGTCCTGGTTTGGATACCCCTGGTGTAAGAAAGGTTATATTAGATGTTAACTTTTATGTACTCCAGAACAACCCCTGAATCGCAAAACCTGAACACAGGTTTGTAATCCACATTCCTATCTCAAAGTTACAGGAGAGAAGGCTCCTCTTCATCTCTTCGTAGCTCCTGAACACGTACTATCATGGTCTTTGTGAATACCAGATACACTTAGTGATACACTCAATATTTTCTCCTTTTGAACTCACATTCAGTTCCCACCAGTGTACTTACTGAAGAGCTGTAGAAATGCAGGTTTGTCACCTGTAGCTCTCCCTCAGCCTTTTCCATTTGGATGAATTGAGACCTGATTCAGTCATTACATTCAAGGAGCTGCAGGCAGACACACTGAATGTGGCCATCGGGTGCAGGCAGACCCAGTTACTTCCATGCAGGGCTGAGTATGTGTCTGATCTGTGATCCATAGACCTTGAGGGTTCACAGCAAACATTTACCAGTTTTGAGGGCAAATCAGTGCTAACTGTTTGGTTTTGGCCTTACAGGAGAAAATGTTTCTCTGCCAATGAATATATCAGGCCATTGTGCTTACTCCATTTGCAATGCATCGTGTCAGATTGAATTAATCTGGGCAGAGTGTAAAGTCTTTCAAACTGAGACCCTCGAGACCTGTGAACCAAACTCTGAAGCCTGTCCACCAACAGCTGCTCCCAGTGCAACAAGCCTAGTTCCTGCTACCACGCTGGCTCCTGTGAGCGACTGTCTTGGGCTCGTTCCTCCCAGAAAGGTAAGAGACTTGAAAGAAGATATGGTTCTTTAGCTAGAGCATTGTAGGCAGGCAGAGTTACCTGAGCTGAAGAACAGCTAGGAAACCACATCTAGCCCTGTTACACCCTCAGAAGCAGTCAAGACCTTATTCCTGAGACATGCACAAAATGTTGTAGAAAAGAAGATGATTTCGAAGTTGTATTGATTGCTATATGCTTCAATTTTTCTGGTTTGCAGAGAAAGAGTAGATAGTAAATAATGCCATACCAGATAGGGATCTGAGTGGAGTGTGGTTGGTGCATGTGATTGTTACATTACTTTGCTATGTTCCTCTCCATCTCTCTTTCAATCTGTCAATAGTTTAATGAATCATGGAACTTTGGAAACTGCCAGATTGCCACTTGCTTGGGAGAAGAAAATAATATTAAACTGTCCAGCATCACTTGCCCTCCTCAGCAGCTGAAACTCTGTGTCAATGGCTTCCCATTCATGAGACACCATGATGAAACTGGTTGCTGTGAAGTCTTTGAGTGCCAGTGTAAGTACTGTTGCAAGTGAATTTGTGAACTTTTTGTTATGTTCAGCTGGGCCTCAAGAAAGATAAATCTATGTGGTCAACATCTGTATTATGTTTGTATTGGTTCAGTAGGTGGAATGGAACAGAATTCCTACCTAAAACATTAGGTATTAAGAGCAGATAAAACTGTGCTTGCTAAGCTAGCTTTTCTTCTCCAAACTAGTGTTTTGAGATCTCAATGAAAGACATTAAAAGAATTACAACCAAATTGAAGCTGAGAAACTAAACTTGAAGCGTGTGTGTCTTCCAGGTATTTGTAGTGGGTGGGGAAATGAGCATTATGTGACTTTCGATGGAACATATTATCACTTTAAAGAAAACTGCACATATGTCCTCGTGGAGTTAATTCAGCCCAACTCTCAAAAGTTCTGGATTCACATAGACAACTACTACTGTGGTGCCACCGATGGAGCAGTTTGTTCAATGTCCCTACTGATTTTTCACTCCAGTTCTCTTGTTATTCTGACACAAGCGAAGGAAAATGGAAAAGAAACAAATTTGGTAAAGTATTTTGTTAAAATGAGCTCTCGTTACTTTGCTGTAGTTCATTACTCTACTGCCAAATGCCTTGCCATTTCAAAGGATGAAACTTGAGAAGAACAGAACTGTAGGAAATGCAGTTACATTGCTTCCTCGCTCTTTTTTCTCTGTGTCAGCAAAACTTTGTATATTCCAAAAGCTTGAAATCATCACACAATGTAAAGTTATTGTGTTTTTCTTCCTGACATAAGTATTTAGGTGTAAATTACAACATATTAAAAAGGAATAATCAGGAACTGCCTAAATGACTGCCTTTTTCAGATTTCATTTTGTGCACCTGAGAGCTGAATGTGTGCTCTTGTGAGTTCCATGAATTGTATATCTTATTCAACAGAAGAATGTCCATAGAGACCTTTTGTTTCTCTTCTTTTTAGGTTTTGTTTAATGATAAGAAAGTTGTTCCAGACATTTCCAAGAATGGAATCAGGATAACCAGTTCTGGCCTTTACATCATAGTTGAAATACCTGAATTAGAAGTTTATGTCTCTTATAGTCGACTTGCATTTTACATAAAACTCCCTTTTGGACAGTTTTATAACAATACCATGGGACTGTGTGGTGAGTATGCTCATCAGCTGACAGTAAAGATTGCAATATATGTTCCTCCTTCTTTCTCTTGTCCCCATGTAAATGTCCCTAAATTCTTGCAACTCCAGTGATTTCTGTGTTACACAAATCTTAACAAATTTATCTCTTTTGATGGAGAGACACTCTCAGAAGACAATGTTTTGAGTCACTTCCTTTCACTCTGTATATTTACTGGAGACATGCTCTTTCTAAGCTCTTACTCTTGATCATACCTACTCATTATGGAAGGTCTTGAGGTAGACAGAACCACCTCAGTTGCTTTAGCCATCTGGAGGAATGCAGTAGGCAACACCTTAGCTCTGGTTTTCATGAGTAAATGGGAAACTATTTCCTCTAGCCTTCTAGTGCAAAGCTGGTGTGAGCCCACTCAGGACCCTGTATGTTGTTACTTTGTCACAAGTACTTCCCTCTAGGTATTGCTGTTTTATGTAAAAACAGCTTTATCAGCATTAAAACAGCCTTGAACTGACACTTTGCTTATATTTTGCAACCAGGTACATGCACCAACCAGAAGTCTGATGATGCTATGAAGAGGAATGGTGAGGTCATTGAGTCCTTCAAAGAGATGGCATTAGATTGGAAAGTCCCAGTTTCTACCAACAGATACTGTAATCCAGGTGTCTCAGAACCAGCTAAGATTGAAAATTATCAGCACTGTGAGCCTTCTGAGCTGTGTAAAATCATCTGGTAAGATAACTTCCCAAGAGGCCAAATAATAAGTCCACAAGATAATTTTGTGCTTAACTATATGACTTGGGTGAGTTCCTCATAGGACGCAATGGAAACGTGAGTTTTAGCATACTGTAAGAAACTGAGCAGTGAATTGGTGTATGAATGTTCCCAAGTTTGGCAGATGTTTTCCAGCTGCAGCAGCATCAGACCTCCCTTAACCGTGTCTGTTGCTTGGCACTCCTTCTGCCTGTCATTTCTTGCTAAGTTAAGCAGAGACTGGCTATCGCTCAGCATCTATCTGATTGCTCTGGATGAAAAGGAATACAGTCAGAATATAGCAGGCAAATGTGTATGTCTGTTTTTTAAATAATGTTGTGGTTTACAATAGGATTGCCAACCATGTTGATATTACAGTGTCAACGTACAGAATTATAATTGTGAGCTGTTCAGAAGACTCTTCTTTGCATATATCAGTCCAATGTAAAATTACTTTGTTTCAAAACATTGTTAAGAATGGGAGGTAAAGCTCATTCTTAATTAAACCATAGAATTATTAAAGGTGGAAAAGACCTCTAAGATTATCTAGTCCAACCATCTACCTACCACCAATATTGCTCGCTGAGCCATGTCCCTCAGTGCTACATCTCCACAGTTCTTCAGCTCCTCCAGGGATGATGACTGCACCACCTCCCTGGGCAGCCTGTGCCAGTGTCCCACCACTCATGTGGGTGTATTGCCAATCACAGCAACTTGTCTTTGTATTTTTCCCTTGATGCTTTCTCTGAGTGGAGATCAGTTCAGCTGTGAGTTGAGTTCTAGCCCAAGGAACTGAAATGGTCTATCTGTTTCCTTCCTTTGCAAAGGAACCTGACTGAGTGCCACCGCGTGGTCCCCCCGCAGCCCTACTACGAGGCGTGTGTGGCCAGCCGGTGCTTGCAGCAGCACCCAAGCACCGAGTGTCAGAGCATGCAGACGTATGCAGCCTTGTGTGGGCTCCACGGGGTCTGTGTGGACTGGAGGGGGCAGGCGAGCGGGCAGTGCGGTAAGCCTGGCAAAGACCTGCTGGAGAAGTGGCTCCAATCTGTTCTTTCCTAACCTGCATAACCATTTCTGTTCCTCCATATCAATAGTTGTTCAGCTGCTCAGAACGTGAGAAAAATGGGAACAAATTAAAAAAAAAAAGAAAGCTGCAGTGTAGAAATAGTGCAAACCAAGTGGGAATCAGGTCCACGGGCTCTCCTGAGAAGCTCGCAGAGGAATGGGTTGGGACATTTCTCACTTTTCTCCTCTTTGTGTTAGCTACAACTTCATCACTAGATGGCAATGCACAGCTTCTCACTGTCTGCTTGGGGGACTGTGATCCTGAGTGAGCACCGCTGGTACTGTTGCAAGCACACGGAATGTATGAAGCTCCTCTTGCTGAAGATGCAGGGACCCCTCGCTGGGCAGGAGCTTGGGCTGTGTTGGCTGCCTGTCCATCATGCATTGAAGGGTACGAGTGGTCCTGGGCTTTCTAACCCCTGTGTTGTGATGCTCTACAGAAGCCACCTGTGCTCGGGATCAGGTCTACAAGCCATGCGGGGAAGCAAAAAGAAACACTTGCTTCAGCAGGTGAGTCATTTCCTGTGGCAAAGGTCCATAACTTGAAAAGTGCCAAGGAAAGCTCAGAGATAACATTCCCCTGGGTTTTAGGTGTCTGCTTGTCCCTGTGCACATTTCTGCCTCTCATTCATTTCTGTTTATATTTTAATTGTGCAGAGAAGTTATTATGGACATCCCCCCCTCCCGAAACAACACACCAGTGTATGTTGAGGGATGTTACTGCCCCGATGGGAATATTCTGCTGAATGATCATGATGGCATTTGTGTTTCTGTCTGCGGTAAGAAATAATGTAAACGGTGGGATGAGGTGAGATGATAAGACCCTGTGTAGAAGTGCACATAAGGGAGATGTTCTGGGTACAGAGGAAATGGGGGAGGCCTTCATACGGACCCTTTCTAGCTAGGCTGGAAATGCTTCTGATTGACAGTTTCCTCCTACTTTTACACATAACATGAAACTTTTGAGAGATCAAAGATAGGGATATTTAAGATGTTTTGGCTACATAACCTGTGAATTTGCACACTTAATCTTTCTCTTTGTGTCCGTTCCTCAGATTTCAAAAGCCTCCTATTCCCGTCCTGCTGCTTCTGTTGTTTTCCCCAGTTCAGTAATCACTAATGGAATCTGATTTGTTTTATAGGTTGCACTGCACAAGACGGATCAGTGAAACAGGTAAGGAAAAGGAAAATGCTAACTTTAATACTAACTTCATACTTTAACTTTATGCTAGCTGGGTGCTGTGACCTACTGTAAAATTAATGCATGAGTTTCTTCTTTTAATTCTAAGCTTAAATACCAGTGGACTGTGATGACAGCAGGGAAGAAAGCAGCAGATTTTGTTAACTCTAGAACTTTGTTAATTACTAGAGATATGGAAAAAGAATTTGCAGTTTGTGGGAATCACTTTTCTGGTAGAAGTACCGCACTTCCCATCCGGTAACATGTAAATCTGCAAAGGAAAGTGGCAGAGAGCATTTTTTCTTCTGCTCCTCTGGAATTTGATCTCTGATTTTCCTACACATGGAATAGGGCAATCCAGATCTGTACATCATAGCAGGCAAGCATTCATTAATCTAATGCTTCTAGTTTTTGTTCTCTAATGACTATCACTATTGTTTTCACAGCCTAGAGAGGCTTGGGAACATGACTGTCAGTACTGTACTTGTGATGAAGAGACCTTGAATATCTCTTGCTTCCCCCGCCCTTGTGCTAAATCCCCACCTATCAACTGCACCAAAGAGGGCTTTGTACGCAAAATAAAACCACGTCTGGATGATCCATGCTGCACAGAGACAGTCTGTGGTATGTCAGTGATTCATGTGCCGTCATGTCATCAAGTAGCATCATTTGCCTCACATTTGCCAACAGCTAGCAGATTCAAATGAGCACGCTGGAGTAGTCACTTATTCTTGCTGTCAGAGGAGACCTTCTTTGGTTCAGCTTGTATTCTAAACTGGTGCTATGACCTACTAGATATCTCCTCCTCATAGTCTGAGACCCCAGACATTCATTCCTAACATTCATAGGAGGTGGCAGGACAAGGGATCCTGGCAGTATTGGGATGTTTTCCTCTCTCATTCCTTCATACTTCCAAACAAAGATCCATTTGGGCTTCTTTGGACGCTCTGCCTTGCATCTTCCTATTTTTATGTCTCTAGCCCTCAACCACTGCCTCGTCATTTTTTTCCACTCTAACTCATTTGCTTTTAACCCAACACTTTTCTCTGTCATTCCTCTTTTTCTCTGAGATGACCATGTGTATTTTGTTAGAGATGACATCCAGTGGGGGAAGAGAAGTAGAAACGAGGGCTAGAACTGTATGCCGACAAAAGAGCTTTACAGTAGATCAAGCTTCAAGAAACTTAACCTGAACAAATCCCAACCTCCAAAAATGTTTGGTTTGAGAATCATCTATTTTGTGGATGTTCAAGCTTTAGGCTGTGAATAAAACTACTGGACAGGATGATTTTGCTTACTTTATCTCCATTGTCCGTTGCAGAATGTGATATAAAAACCTGCACTATCAACAAAACATCATGCGACTTAGGTTTCCAGCCAGTGGTAGCTATATCTGAGGACGGTTGTTGTCCTATCTTCTCCTGTAGTAAGTACCATGTTTCCGTAAGATGCCTTTTTGAAATGTTTCACTGAGAGAGCAGTGAGGCTCAGGCACAGGCTGCCCAGAGAGCTGTGGATGCCACATCCCTGGAGGCACTCAAGGCCGGGTTGGATGGAGCCCTGGCAGCCTGTACTAGTGACTGGCAACCCTGCCCACAACAGGGGGTTGGAACCAGCTGATCTTTGAGGTCCCCTCCAACCCAGGCCATTCTAGGATTCTATGATTTTTAATTCCTTCAACTATTTCAGTTTTTCTAAATGAGTCAAAATGACAAGAAGTAGCCTGTCCCCTTCCCTCCCTGGTACATTTTGTGGAGCAAGAATAAGCACGGTAAGTTCTCTGTAGATAATATTCAGTGAAATATCAGTGTGCAAGTTATTGATCAAATACTGAATTTGTATTACATTGAACCTATCCAGAAGTTCTGCTGCCAAATTGTGTTTCTGGAATTGCATACCTCACCCAACTTCCCGTTTACACAGTAACTAGCAAGGTGGCTAACAATAAAGAATTTCAAGTATGGGTAAAACTATATAAAGTAAATTGGTTTTGCCATATGGAAATTACCACGATAAAGAAGTACCCCATACTTTGTGCATAACATCTGAGCAGATGTTACATGTGGGTTTCAGAATAACAATTAGCAATGTGTACTAGCTGTGCTTTTCTTTCTATTGTGCAGGCTGTGGAGGCTTAGCAAATAAACTCAGTTCTACTCTCTGTCTTCTCTAAAACACCAAGAATTCAGAGCTGAGAACTATAACTGGTTATATCATTCCTAGCACCTCCTTTTCATTTTCTTTTTCTTACAGTACCAAAAGGTGTATGTGTTTCTGGAGGAGTTGAATTTAAGGTAGGTCTTCTTCCAGACACTTCTTTCCACAGGTTGATGCAGCCTGAATCAGAATTTCATGAACTTGTTGTTGTCAACAATGACATAAGAAACAAGATTAAAGTGGCCTGTAATTTTTCCCTTCCAGTAACCTTATGTGTTACTGAAAATAATAATGAATGGGTAATCCTAGAGACCAGTAGCTTCTTTAGTGAACGAGACAGTTAGAAACCTTTAGATTTTAGAGTGTAAAAGTCAGAAATGTGATGGAACACGGATTTAAAAGCTCATTAGATGCTGTAAGATTAATAACTAGATCAAACTGAGGAAAAAATGAAGTATGGAGTTTATGAGATAACATAACTCACGCAGTATGTTCAGTGCACTTGGGTGTGTCAGCCTCATGCACATTCTGTCATACTGACAACGTCAGTTTCGTGATTAAAGATCTGAGACATTCTTTCCAGGAAGTTCTGCCAAAAATAAATACTGAGCATAATCATTAATTTTCGGTAGTCCAGGTGACATACATTTCTTCACAGCCCACCAATTTCTTGCCATTGCCTGTTTTCTCCCTCATTTTCTTTATCTTTTCAGCCTGGGGCAGTGGTGCCAAAAAGCTCTTGTCAAGACTGTGTGTGCACAGACGAGCAGGATGCTGTGACGCTAACCAACCGCATCCACTGCGTCCCAGTGAAATGCCAAACCACCTGCCAGCAGGTCAGTGTCGCACACAGCCCCCGCCACCAACAGTGGCTGTTGAGAGGATGAACTGTAAAGCTGGGGCAGTACAAGTGCTGTCTCACTGAGGGATAGCAGGATGTAATCTGTTCAATTTTTATCAAGTCCTTTTTAGAGTGCTGGCCATTTTTGCTCTAGCAAATTGAAGAGGTTACCCTTGGAGAGATGCCCTGAAGATGAACGGCTGCAGAGCTGTTAAGGAGAAGCCTGACTGCTGAAAGATGGTGTTTATGCCATTCTGTTGGTGTTGTTTTCAGCTCAAGAATTAAGATTATAGAGAAACCACATGGCTGTTCATGTGTTTCCAGACACTATTCAGTACTCAGGAGCTGAGAGTCTGCAAACAAACTGCTCAATCTGTTACTGAACATGAGCAAAGAATGATTCCTTCTCTTTCTCAACCTGATAAGGCTAGACTCTCTACCCATCCTAAAAAACGGATAAAACCATTATCCTTTATCTTGAAGCCAGCCATGCCCACGAAATGACTGATGGATACCTAAAGTGCAGGGAAGAAAATAACGGATGCTTGATGTTCATGTGTTTGACAGTGACAATTCTGGTGAATAATCATATCAGATCAAACATTGGTGGTAGATTTTGCAAATAATCTTATGATGAATTAATTTATTTGTTTTAACTTGTGTGTTAGCAAAAAGAACAGTAGCCGAAAATAGGGTCTACACTGTAAGTGAAACACCCCAGAGGTCACTATTCAAAATGGGGAAGAAATTGTCAGCTTTAATTGTCAGGCTTAAAGTGCTTCCAATAGCTTTCTAAGGGAAAACAGAGGTGGGCTTGTTTCCCATGATATCTCCAGTGTGGCTTTGATCCAAAGATGCTTGATCATGAACAAGGTAACACAGCTAAATGGTGGCCTTATTCCCACAGGGTTTCCACCACGTAGAAAAGGAGGGTCAGTGCTGCAGCCAGTGTGAGCAAGTGGCTTGTGTGGCAAACTTTCCATTTGGCAATGTGACCATCGAGGTGAGCACTCCCTTGCTTTGCATGCCAAACTGAATTGATTTCAATGCTTTTTGAAGTAGTGTCATATATTTGGAGGCTGAGAAGACCTTTAGGAGGTTAAAAAATACCTGTATTTCCAAAGTAAATGTCAAAGTTTATATGGCTGCTCTCTTTGCTGTGCCCATTTTGCAGACACTGCTGTCTTGAAAATAATTTGTCAGGACAGGAAATCGTGTCACTCCCTCTTCCTGGCATGCAGCAAAGAGGAGGAATTTGTGTGTGACACCATTGTGTAATACTGCTTTTGCAGAGATAAGTGAGCTGGCTTCACATTGTACTGCTCCAGTACTGGAAACAGAGTCATTATCTTGCCCTGGAGATACAGGGCTAAATATTTTGAGCAAGCCATGTAACTGTAGTAGCACTTGTTACGAATTTGCTGGGGCAGAAATCGAAAGTGTCATAGCTGCTGTAGTGGATGTAGTGTGCCTTGGTAACACACCCAGGTAATACACTAGGTCTTCTTAGCTTAGTGCTGCATAGATGTGAGCTGAGCCTCAGGCTAGCTGTTTGCTTTTATTACATCCTGCTATTGCTGTGAACAGTTAATGATGCTGTCACGCCCACTGGCTATTATGTGATATTTCTTCTCTGGTAGCTCTTGAGGTCTTCATCTCTTCTATTTCATCCTTTCATTTCTTGATAATTTATTTGGCTTCTCCTGTGCCAATACAGAATTTTTATGATTCCACTTAAAAGGTGGTTACCATGAGGAGGTTTTGCTTTTATCCATTAACCTCTATTCTGAAGATTATTTTCCTCTTTCAAACTATTTGCTTTTCTTCCATCTATTAAAAAACAGTTGAAATCCTGTAGAAGAACTATTTTTCTTCTGTTTATGTTTCATTCCACCTATATTACCAGATGTATCTTCTGTACTTCGTGGTGTCTCTTAGCATTTCTGTTCATACCTCCACATTCATTCTGCTACCAGCTTGTTCTTCTTTCCACGTAGGTGACCAGAAAAGGGATTTTGTGGAGGCTGGTAGTGAGTGAGCTTGGCAGATGTGAAATCGGCATCTCAGCACTATCAGATTGATTTGAACATTCCAGCCCCTTTGCCAGTTCATTGACTGTATTACTATTGCATTATGCTGTTGGTATTGTCATACTGTGTTATGATTTACTTATCCTTCCTATTGTTTCTCAGGTTGGAAAGAGCTATAAAGCACCATATGATAACTGTACTCAGTACACATGCACCAAATCAGGGGGCCAGTTTTCCTTGACAAGCACAGTAAAGGTCTGCCTACCATTTGAGGAATCAAACTGTGTCCCAGTAAGTATTTTAGAGGTAGAAAAAAAGCCTTCTGAAATGAGCCATGCCATTGCTCTGGGAGATTTCTTTACTCTTTTGAATGGGTCACTTTATTTTTTCTTGACCTTTGTGAGCTGATCATCCTGTTTGAAGGAAACGTTCTGTTTCAACCCTGAATGGACTGTCCCAGGAAGCATTTGTGAGCAATGCACACACTTTTTGTTAAGTACAGCACTAGAACTTGAAAGAGAAGAGTAGTGGGGCAATGACAAAGTGTGGTTTTTCATCAATTAAGAAACACCAGAGTTAAGAAATGAAAGTGAACAAATGATAACTTACTATAGAGCCTTGGGGGAACTGATGAACAGTGTCTTCTGCTATGTTTTACATCGCTAAGCAAAGAAACAGTAGATGAATGAGTAACGGGGATCATTTGTGACATGGCTGTCAGTGATCAGTGAAACCAGTAACTTTCAGAAAGGTCTTGATAGCCATTGACTTGAATTACCTTTGGGGTAGGTTTTGTGTGGGTTGGGCTGTTTGATTTCAGGAGCAGGTGTCATTCCTTGGCTTTGGAGTTGCCTCTTTTGTGCTGGCTTCAACAGAACCTAGGTGAAGTCAGGCATGTGTTATAGAACATCCCACCTGGCTCATGAGTGGACTTAAAGAAAAATCACTCCCTGATGGAATTTTTTTTATAGCTGTTTTGTATAAGACTGGTACAAAACACACAAATGAGTCTGATGAGGAACTGGTGTATTGGTTAAAGATAAGGGTACATTTCTGAACTCCCCTTGTTTCTACCAGCTGCCTGACAATATGTGTATGCTAGACTTGAGTATCTGAACTTCTCTGGTTTGCTTTCAATACAGGGGACTGTTGATGTGACTTCAGATGGCTGTTGTAAGACATGTGAGTGTGTTAAATCACTGATTCCCTTCTCAAATATGGCCAGGTTCTCCACTGCTTGTAGCCCTTCTGTATGCACTGAGGGCTTGCACTTTCCACAGAATGGAAGGCTGTTCATATGTCAGCAGAGCTATTTTATATCTCATAGTTGAGGCTCAAATCCTGCTGTGTTCTTACAATGAGGACACCATAGCATCCACCCTGAAACTAGAGGTTGTTATAGAGTCTTAAATGTTAAAAAGCACCACTTGAAGCAATTATAATACAAATTAACTAACTAGCTAACAAAACACTACGTTTCCTTTTCACCTGCATTCAGCAGCACCCTTACATGAACTTCAGACATAAGTCATTATTTGAGCCACACTCCAGAGAAGTATCTAGACAAATTGGGAATTGTTTTGCTGAATTAGTGCCTCTTTGCATTCTCTTTATTTTTTTTCTTGTGTTGTTCTGTATGTGTGTGCTGTGTGTTTTGTTTTCTTACGTTTTGCATTTAAACTGCCAGAGGTTTTAGTAGAATGATTTGCCCTTGGCTTCCCAGCAGATGTCTTTCCAAATTTGTTCTTCTCCACCGTCTGAAGAAGTCTAACAGCAGTGTTCTCTCCCACAGGTATTGACCTGCCACATAAATGCAAACGCAGCATGAAAGAGCAGTACATCGTTCACAAGCACTGTAAGTCTGCTGCTCCGGTCCCAGTGCCATTCTGCGAAGGGACATGCAGTACTTATTCTGTGTAAGTAGGAAATCTTTTTCTGTGTCTGGTCTTCCTGGCTTCTTGCTTAAAGAAGTTTCCTGGTTGGGAAACTGGGTGTGTAGAGCAGCAGCTGTTAGCAATGTGACAAAATGTCCTTAGTATGATAGGAGTGCCTTATCTTAGTCACGAAAATAGGCCCCTCTGAAAAGAGACCATCTAAACTTATTAATTTCCTGTCCTTACTCATTTTTTTAACAGTTTTTTAACCTCAAACAGGGGTTTGATGGAGTTTTTTTCCTGCTCTATGATCTCCTCTGCATGAATTGTTCATTTCTATGTTGCAACAATGGGCTTAAATCCCAAATCCCCCAGGTTTTTGATGTTTTCCTCACTGATTGCAGGGAATCTGGCCCTGCATGGCTAGTAGGATCCTGGGGAAAGGCTGTTATGAATAAGCAGAAAAACAGATAGTAAAGTTTGTTCCTTTGCTCATTAGAAGTATCTCTATTCAGAATGGCAAATACAGACTGGTTTAGGAAGAAAACAACTGGTGGACTGATGTGCAAATCTCATTTCTATAGGTATTCCTTTGAGAACAATGAAATGGAACATAAATGCATTTGCTGCCATGAAAAAAAGAGTCATGTAGAGAAGGTGGAACTGGTTTGCTCTGAGCATGAGACACTCAAATTCACATATGTGCACGTGGATGAATGTGGATGTGTGGAAACCAAATGTCCAAAGAGAAGAACATGAGTATAAACTAAAAGAGACATTTCAGCTCCTGATTCACGCTTCTCTAGTACGTGGGTAGTTTAGAAAACAGCTGTGAGTAACCTTTAAGTGACCATCCTTCTCTCCTGTGCCTTTTCCTTCTGTTTTGCAGGCAGTTATGGAAATTAGCTGAAGATTTTGCTCTAAATGTTTGTAGAATAAACTGCATTTCAAAGAGGACTCGTTCTCTTGTTTCAGAGATGCTGCTAAAGGAGCGAGGTGACTAATGGCTTTAATCCCAGAGTGGTGTATAAACCAAGGCTATCACAAGGCACTCCAGAGAAAGGTCATGCCCTTCAGAAGTCCTGCCTTAAGAAAGTGGACATCACAAAACCATAATGAGATGCTTCAACTAATTTCCCTCAGAAGGGAAACAGCAATCACTTCTACAGGGGTGGTTCAATCAGAGATGCAGGTCTCAGCGCAGTGGTACATTGCTGATCTGCTCCCTAGTGGTCCTGTGCCTACTTCAGCAACAAAATCAGGGTCACTGGAGGAAAGCAAGGTGCTTTTTAACTTCTACACAGCAAGCACTACCTCAGGAGTGTAAAAACACGCTTTAAGTGTACACTACAATACTGATATATTCACATCTTCTTTGTGAGCCCCCATCTCACTGTTTTTTCATTATTAGCCAACATCAAACTCTGAGCTGTGTGTCTGGTGAGAGACTGATGTTTTGATCCACTGCTCCTTGTATGATTATGATTTATGTTATAAGCAATGTATTTATTTCCAGATAGAATGTTCTACGGGACAGGGTATTTGTGACAGTATCTTATCTGGACAGGGGTCAAAATAGCTCAGTGGTACCTTCAGAGCATGCAGGTAAGGCGGATGTTTTTGCTGCTTGAGCAATTTGGGCTTTTTGTGACCTGAAAGAGGACTAAGGGCTGGACTTAAGAGCACAGTGTCCTACAACCTGCTGAGCAGGGGGTTGGGAGCTGTTTCAGAGGACATAATTTTGAACTGACACAGTAGCTAACAAGTGCACTAACTTTTAGTTTTCCATTTTAAAACACTGCAGCTATAAAGCTCCAACTAATCTCTTAATTAATTTCTTTTTCATAATAAATCATTGTAGTTGATGCCAGGTTACTTTCAAGTGTGCTGTTTCATTATGGTGTAACCAATCTTAAAACTACTGGAATCCTTGACTTTGAATAGGCACAGGAATTGAATAATATAAATTTTTCTTCACCCCTACCTGACAGGTCCATGCTTATTGGATCATCATGGTGATGCAACAGAGCAGCCCACATTATGTTTCTGTGGGATTCAGCACAGCTGGTTTTAAGTAACCAGTTCTCCAGCCCCTTTCTGGAATGATTTATCTCCACCGGAAACTGGTGTGTCAAGAGCCTTAGGGAAGACGCCAAGTTTGTAGCACTGGGCATTTTGAGAGCCACTGGAGCCAGAAAAGGTAGCTGAACTCAGAGGAGATTATTTCATCCTTTGTCATTATTCTATTTCTTTAAAAACAGTGAAAGAGGGGCTCGGTGTTCCTAAGAATAGCAGTGGGAACAGTTGATTGCAATGGGAATAACACAGTACAGGCATCTGTGGTATACATTGGCGAAAAAAAAATTCATCAAAACATTTGTGCTGGTAACAAATTGCAACTAAACCTTCCATTCCCAACTTCTGTCATAATCACCAGATTATAAATGATAGGAATCCTCAAATAATTCAGATAACCGTCAGTGCAATGCACCTCCCTTGGAAGGCATGTGTTGCACTTGCCTGCAAGTGAGACTCATGTATAAGTTGCACATTAGCCCAGATAATGTTCTTACTGATACAAATCAAGCACAGGCCTGCTTTTGCAATGCAAAGAACAGCAACAAGGAAGAGGAACATTCCTTCCTTCCTTCCTTGCCTTTCCCTGAGGGGGAAGAAATCATTCTTGAGTGTTTTTTGTCATCAGAAGACTAAACAGGTTTTTAAGTATTCAGAAACAAACTCATGTAAGCCCTGCAAATCAGTCATTCTCAATAGGACTGCTCAGCCAGAATACTACTAGAAACCCTTTCCATCTCTGCTTTATCTTCATATGGGCATAAAACACAAATAAATCTTACCAGGTACACTTAGAAGTCCGCTCTTACTGGTGCTGAGACTTCATCCAGGAACTGAGAATGCCATTGATTGAAAGGTTATTTTCCTGTTCATTTTTTGGCATGCATTTTGCTTTTTAGGCAAGTGAAATTATTTTTAGCTTAGACCTGGAACAGCTTATTCCTATTTGCAGTATGCTTTCAAACAGAGGAACATGTGAAACTTCACATTCCCCTTCCCCCTCCAAACTATCCCTGATACTTCACTTCTTACTCACTCAATCTGGCATCAGTCTGGTCCATGTTGTACTGTCTACAGCTCTAGTGGCCAGGTAATGAACTCATTGATCCTCTGTTTTCAGATGCAGAGTCCTAGTTAGATGAGATGTAGGGAGCAAGGTGAAATCACTTTAATGCAAACTTTCAGGTTCCTCAGCTCAGAGACAGTCAATGGGTCAAACCCCTTCCCTCACCCCACATGCACAAACACATAGGAACAAAATTCAGCCTGAAAGCCCCACTTGGTGTGTGGGGTATGACCAGAGTTGACCAAGGTATGACTACAGCCAGCTCTCCCAGGAAAAAACCTGTGTAGCTGTTTCTCATATGTGCATGCTCAACAGCTCATCTGTAGCCCCAGGGAACCTCTTCCAGCTAGCAACCAGTCTGCAAGTCTAACATTTCCTCAGCATAATGCAAGAAAAAATCAATGGCATTGCTCCAAGTATTGTTTCTTCCCTTCTACGTGCATTCTTTGCAGTGGCATTCACTTTACTAGAGTACCCCAGGAGAACCACCCTTGGGTTGAGCCAGCCAGGCCAGGGCTCAACTGGTTTTAGCTTGTAGCCATTCTCTTCTTATTATGAGAGGATGGTAGTCCCACTTGTTGAGCAGTTCCGAAAAAAAAAAATATATCAGGAAGTACTGTCCCATATTACTAAAATAAATATTTGCCAGAGATACTGCCTTGTGTCAGCTAAGACACATTATCATGTCACTGATGTGAACTGAACTGATGTCAACTCTGATTTGCCTGTTGGTTATGTGGCTTGGAAAGCTTAATGCCTACTTTTACATAGTTTAGCTAATTTTTTGTTTGGGTTTTGTTACCGATGGTTGGAGTTTGCAAAGAGGAAAAGAAAAGTAATGGTCTACTCTGAATATTTATTTGAGTAGAGGCGCTGTTCTTTTACAGACTTTTCCACTGAGTGAATCCCCTGCTTGTAGAGTCAGACCTCTAGTTTTATCTACAGTGTCCTGTATCAATATCAATCTATTCTGGTATCTATAATCTTGAGTTGAAAACAAAGACCATGAACTGTACATACTTTCTAATACAGAAGGGATTGTTTTAAAGAATGCTGCAACTATTTTGTTTCAGTGCATTAGCTTAACAATTAGAATGAGAAATTTGCAAAGTAGAAGTGAAAAAAATTGTCTAAGTATCACTTGGGAAAGTTACCTGATTAGTAACGAACCAGAAAAGAAAATGGCATGGCAAATTCAGTGGATCATCCTGCAAGTAAGGCAGAGACCACGCATTGGGCGAGAGTTGTGGCTGACTCTTCTACCAATTTGTGTGCTCAAGTACATGTTCTTGGCCTTGTTTTTATCTTCTTTATGATCTCAGATAACGATGAAGGTAGGGCCCTGTAACATTTCAGTTCATAAAACTTATGCACTGGTATATAACGTTTTCTTTGTGAATCTGAAGGTGCTACACTTGCTTCTGTCAGGCATACTAAACATGGTCTACAAGAAAGAAGTGTGACAATTTTCCAAAGACACCAAAACAAAGGTATCACTTGTGAAAATCTTTCTGGTTTTCACACTTCAAAAGATCTGATCATTCAGTATCTTTAGGGCAACAATGGGTTTTAAGTATCAGCTTACCGTGTACAAGGCTATTCTCACATCAGTTTAATTCTTTGACAACACCAGTTCCTCTCGTAGTAAAACAACACCACCCTCAGATGTGTGCCCAGCCAACTGGCTTTGTGTCAAAAGTAGGCCAATGTTAGATCAAGAAGCTACAAAGTTTTAGTTTCTTATGCACTTTATGTTTCTCTAGCTATGAAGACACACTTTTCATCTCTATGACAGTTTAATTGATACTGGCTGTAATTTAATGTGTTTTTGTTGTTGTTTTTTAATTCATGGGGAATTTGGTGGCTTCCTGTCAATCTAAGTTAAGTGTTCTGTTTATAGACAGCCCCACTTCACTCAAGCTTGCTTTCTGTGAAGGTGTGTTTTAAAAATAATCTTCTTGTTGGGAAGGAAATTATTTAACTGTCATCCCCCAAAGGATCCAATCCTTTGAGGTCTCGCACTGGTATGACTGGGTAGAAGTAAGACAGGGTAGCTAGACCATAGTTTATCTCATCTACCTCTAGGCAAAATAAATATGCACCTAAACAGAGACTTAAGGCACTGTAAACTTGCAGTATAGTTACTGATACTTTATATGCTCTTCACCTATGAACTCAGCTGTCTCCTGGAAGTGCTCTCACCTAACTCTTGCCTTCATAAGCAGTCTAAGGTAAGCATAGCTGTACACTGTCTAAATCCTTTAAAGCAATGTAAGAAGTTGATTATATACATCAGCATATACATTTCTAATGAGAAGTGCCTCAAAAATTACCTCAAATTCTTACAACTGCGCATCCTACCTTGAACATCACAACCATCCTCAAGACTTCTAGTGGAAGATTCTTTCACCCAGGTGTCCAACAAGAACAATATTGAAAATGGTTTCGTCATATTCAGTACATTCTCTGGGGTGGGCTTCATCTCACTTACATTTAACATTTGTAGTGGTCATGAAAATTTTACCTTTAGTCCCTTTTGTGTGTTTTATTTTAATGTCATTTGTAGTAATTTTCCTTATGCTCATCCTTGCTACAGAGTCATATTTTGTACTACCTCAGTGTCTCTTAGCATCGCTCTTGCAAATCAAAAGGAGCTTAAGATTGGGATAGCTTGACAGCCAGGGAATTTGTTGCCATTCCTATGTGTTTTATATGTCAGTTAGATTTGGCTTGAATTTCTGAAGATCACTGAGGAAGTGTATAAACTCTCTTGTGTTCAAGCTCTGAAATGTTTATTTTTTCTGTGTCACCACCTCTCCCTACACTGCTGTTCAAAGATAGTCATGAGGCAAGTCCCTTGCCACTCCGTTACAGCTTCTTGTCTTCATTCCTTTGTGTATCCAGACATTTTTCTGTATTGATCAATCCATTTCTTGCTATACCATAAAATTCTGGCTGAAAACCAGAGTTTAATCTGACCCTCAGGGAGCATTGTTCTACAAACAAAAGGCCATTGCAGTGCCATGTAGCCATGCCAGCAAGTCATTGCTCTACACTGCCACTTAATTGCTTGGAATTGACTTTTCCCCTACATCTGTTTCTCTTTACTTCCCAAGTGCCCCAACTTACTCGTAGCTCTCCAAGTTCCACTTCTTATTTTCTGTTTTTATGTTCTCCAGCTTTCTAAGATGCAGTCATTTTAGGCTTAGGCATGGAAAAGATTTTCTGGGAATGTGGTGTAAGCGGTAAATTCATTTTTCTTTACTGCTACCTGGGAAAGTTTTCAGGACCTGCTACATTCATCATGCCCTTCCTATACTGGGACTTGGACAACCCTTCAAAGAATCGTTACAGTCTGCAACACTTGCTCTGTATGATGAAGTGCACGTTTAGAGGCTACTTACTGAGAACCAGGTCAGCCCTGTGGCATCACTGTGGGTGTTTGTTCTTCTCCAGTGCCAAGTGAATACGGTTGGACATCTGTGCACTTCCAGCAACAAGTAGTTAATTCGGTGACATTTTCATAATCTGTGTTGTTCTGCTCACACTGTGTTATAATAATGGTCCTTTAAACCTTCCTGAAATGAAAAGCAGTTTCAGGCACATTCTCACCCTACATCCACACTTGCATAATTGGATAATTAGGTATTCAATTACTGGTCATACAAAGATTTCTGGCAGAAACAGGAGCTATGCCCATCAATTCACCTTTCCCTCCTTCAAGATCAACGAGTGGAAAAACCTCTGAGAAAAAAAAAAAGTTTTCCCAGCAGTCTCATATTTTGCTTTCAGAGCATTGCACGAGAGAATGCTCGACTTTCCCTGATGTTTATATTAATAACTAATGAATTAAGTGGCTTGCAATTGCTGATCATTTTTCACTTCAGAGTAAGACGCAGACTCGAGGTCTGAGAGCAGCGTCCAAATGCTCCTTGAACTCCAGCAGCTCAGGGCCATGCCCACTGCCCTGGGGAGCCTGTTCTATGCCTCTGGTTCTCTGCTGCAGAACCTTTTCCTAACCCCCACCTGACTATCCCCTGATGCAGCTCCATGCTGTTCCCCTGGGCCCTGTCACTGTCACCAGAGAGCAGAGCTCAGTGCTAATGATGCATAGATCCACCTGGTGGATATCATGGCACCTGACAACAAAAGCGTTCTACAAAAATCCTAAAGGAATAAGTCATTATTTTATTTGATGAACAGCCCTACCTCACTGGGAAAGAGACTGGGAGTTCCACAGTGTGCTTACATCTCACTGGTACTGAATCACTTTAAATTCTCCTTCCTAATATCTTTGGGCTGATTCTCTTTTTAGTTTCCGGTGTATAAACCTGGGATAACTCAGGAGCGTTTTGTTTAATTACAGTATTACAGGATTAAAAGTGAACTACGTTTCATTTTTCACTTCCCTCGTAAGGTGGGCTACTTTGCATTAGAAAGATTCTCCTAACAAAATGATACATAAAAAAGCTTTTCATTACCATCAGCAAAGATAGATATTTCATACACGGAGCAAGTAAAACACTGCAGGCTCCAACTATGTGAACAAAATAGTCTGTCAATAATGCATGCAAAGGATTATTAGTAATTAAGAACCGTTTCTCCTTGTTCCCACAGTCAAAACAACAGAGAGAACATTGACATATGTAATCTTTGTTGTTAATGGATCCTAACTGGACTAGCAGGTCGTGCTTCAGCTACACAGCTTACCTTGAAGGAAATACAAATTCACTATGCGTTCAGTTCACATCGCAGCTGGAGAGATAGGGTGGCTCAGGACAATCCTTAGAGTGAAATTAATGCTTGCACCAGCAGGATCGCAGAGCAAGAAAAGCCCTTTCTCTCTCTGAGTCTGGCATTTGGTATGAGCTGACATGGAAAGCAGCGTGGTGATGTGACAGAAATGGTACGACAGCATCCCCAGACAGCCAATTTGCTGAAATTGAATGTTTTTAAAGCAAAAAGGGCTCTCCCATGCCAAAAAAATACCAGATGCTTCCAGTCCACGGAGCTGGAGTTTAGTAAACAAAAAAATAACCTGCAACAGGCGAGCCCCTGGGCCAAGCTGATTTTAAAAGGTTGGGTTCAATAGATTCCCCTTCAGCTATGTTGAGGAAGAGTGGGTCCTTCCCTTGGCCCAGCTGTGGTGGCCAGCCCTCTGCAGAGCCCTGGGAAGCCCTCCTCACCCTCACATCTGAAGTCAAGCTTTGGGTCAACTGAAGGTCCCTGCACCTCCTCTCCCATCTGCACTCCCATTTCAAGCTCACTCCATGTCTCTCATGCTCCTCTAGCTCTATTAGCCCTCCCAAACCTTCTCCCCACCAAGGCTGTGCAGTTACTGTGAGGGAAGGAGCCATCTCCTCCAGAGAGGATCCCCTGCAGCTTGCAACAAGCATCCTTCCTCTCTATGGAGACACAGTGAAACAGAGGTGTTTGTTCAGCTGATTTTACACACATCTTGGTTTTCTTTGAGAAAAGATTTGCAACACCGTCTCAGAAAATAACCTTCATCTGAACCATCTGCAGTATTTTTAAATGAGACAAACTGCCAAGGTGAAAAAAAAGTCCAGAAGTGTTTTTTTTTTAACTGTTTGACTTAGATTAGATTATTATATTGCTATATTCATAGTATTATTTGTGCTCTGGCTTTGAAATTGTACCAGGGGTACTATCAGCATTCCAGAAATGCAACTTTATAAATTGCTATTTCATTCACTCTGGCAGGCCTTGATCTTTCTTTTACAATATCAAGAGAGTGCAATTATAACAACACAATCAACAGAACAAATTAAAAGCCAAAAATTCATATTATACTTCATAGTACCAAGATGCATTCTCATGTTTTGATAGAGAGAGAGAGAGAGAGACTAAACTGCAACCATGGATGTGAAACTTTAAGGAAAAAATCCAACCGTAGAATCATCGAATCATTAAGGTTGAAAAAGACATCTAAGATCACTAAGTCCAATCGTCAATGCACTTCCACCATGCCCACTGAGCCACATCATGGTTCTTGAACATCTCCAGGGATGGTGACTCCACCACCTCCCTGGGCAGCCTGTACCAGTGCATCACCATTCTGAGAAGAAATGTTTCCTGATAACCAACTTGAACCTCCCTGGCGCAACTTGAGGCCATTCCCTCTTGTCCTATCACTGTTACCTGGGAGTAGAGGCCAACCATATGTCAGTCCTGGATAAACGTGTTTGTCATTTACCGGAAATTAGTTTTGGATGTAAGGATAACATGGAGAAAAATGACTTTTAAATCAGTCCTGAAGATAAAATGCTCAAAGACCTTCCATTTCATTAAATGTCAGAATGTTCAGAATGATGAGAATTTCATTCTAATTATTAAAGCTATGCTAAGTTACTTTTAAATATTTCTTCATTCTTTTAGACACAATATCTGATTTCCTCATGGTGGTGTATTTTTTTCTTCTGCTTGCACCAGGGTCTGCTGATGTCAACAACGGCATTCCCCCAGTGCATTTATATAATTAGTTACGGAACATCTTTATCTTTTTATGAATATCTTTGCATTGGTTTTAGCATAGCATATGCACATCGAGAGAAAATATTAAGTACTGATGATTATTTTACCCTTAAAGTCCATTTGAAGCAATGCTTTATTTCTATTGCAGATGTTACTGGGTGCTTGTCTGTTTTTACTTAGGTCAACATAAACTAGGACAAAATTAGCTCAAATCAACAGAACTTTAGTGGAGAAGAAAATAAGAAAACAAAACGCACCTGTGTGAAGAGAGAATTAGTCATTTGTTTGCAATAAAGCATTACATTCATTAGTAATACATCCGTGTGATTGCGTAGCAATCGTGTTATTCCATGCAACCCCTTTTTCTAGCTCTTCTGATTCCTACATACAACCGTAATCCTCATGACTGTAAATAATAATGTTTGTTGAGAACCAAAAACATCTGGTGTTGAGAGCGCTTTTTTTAGGTAAAGGATATAGAGCCAATATGCATATTTTGGTGCACACACCATCTACACCCAGAAAGTCAACACAGTGTGGGTGGAATGATCAACAGCTTTCGCAAAGCTGTTTGCTTTTCTTTTTCCTTAATCTGGAAATCAGATAGAGTTTGTAAGCCATCAAACTGAAAGGCTCTGAAACAATTTTTCTTAGGGAATGGCAAAGGCAAAAAACCTATTGGGCTCAGGATGGAGATCAACAGGTTTTTGAGAGATTACCTACTGTGATTCCTTCTGGATGCCAAAAGGGGATCCGGTGGCTTGAGAAATTGCTTTGTTTGAGGTTCTTAACAAAACTCACTTGTAGACCAGACACAAGAGTTTTAGTGGCATAGGTCAGAAGGGCCATGCTGATGCTTTTAGGGCCCATTTAAGTCCATCTTCCCTGTTTGAACAATATGTTCATGGCTGTTGACATATTTCTATATGATCAGCCAAGTTAAACTTCATCGTCTTGCCTTCAATATATGATTTGACATACACCATGGCTGCAAAAGCATGTCCAGGACCTTTGCCAGAGTGAACATTTAGCATAGCTTACGTCCTGAGTTAGAGTTCCTCACCCAGCTGCCACATGTTTTTCCAGTGCTAGCTTTATAATTTCTACTTTAACTGAAGCAATGTCAGCTTATCTTATCTGTGACCTGTTTTTCATCACAACACTGCAGATCTCAAGGCCTGAAGTTAAATCAAGCAACCTGGCTTTTTTTTGCTGGGCCTAACAAGATGTGGAGGCTCTCTATTTTGTGGTTCATCTGTTGTTTGAAATTCAGTCAGGAAATCAGAGGCTCCCTTCAAGTATTCATACTGCAGAGGAGATGACTGCATCTCCTTCATCCTAGATTGACCTCATGGTTTTTTTTTCAGGAAAGCATAGCCTGTGTGACCAAGTGCTACCGCAGTGGTATTCTGACATGCTTTGAGAGGTGTCAGAGGAGAACATTAATAAAGCAAATTGCTATGCACCTCTAATGGTGTTCTTGCAATGGACTGTGTTTGCTTTTCAAAACCTGCATTCAATAGATTTAATAAATCATTAAATTGTTTTTCACAGGTCTGCTGCAGCATAGCTAACCTCCTGCTTAACTGGTCAGGCAGACTTCAGCAAACACTGTACAGGGGGCAGCTGAAAAGGGGCCCAAACATAATGGCAGGGGTGAATTTGTTTCTGTGTTGATCAAAACATCTATTTCTCCCTAAATCAAATATACCAGCACAATGGAATCACCCCAAAATACAGTATATTGTGTTATTCTTAGGCTTTAACATGGGATTCCGTGCTCTCATTGTTCTTTCCCCTGTGCCAGTAAGCAGTAGTGTTTACTGTACAATTTCCATGGGCTCAGCTTCTGTGCTTGGTTAATTACAAGGAAGCAGCTACAGTTTAAAGTCATCGCATTTCTGAATCCAGGACAAAGTGCTACTAGACAAAACTTTTATGTTCTCTAACTAAGCAAGTGTTCTTGAACAACTTTTTATGGCACCAGAGTCTTCTTTCTTCCTGCCCATGTCCAATCCCAAGTCTTTTTCACCATGTGTGAGTGAGCTTGACATCAAAGGTGAATGAATTTAGTTTAGTACGTGTGTGGTGTCAGTGTAAGTGACAGGAGCTATCTGGGGAGCAGCAGATCTGCATGAGGCTGGAGAAGTCCTGTTCCTCAAAACACATGCAGTGAAAGACAAAAGGGACAACACCACGAAAAGGTATTGATGCAAAAGAATTTTCATGTGTTCATTTGGATTGCTAACAAAGCACTAACGAGACAAACCAGGTCCAATAAATATGGTAATTCCTGTGAGAATGACCCAGACTTAAGGAGCACCTTCACTGCAGTCAACAGACCCATCTCCTCCCTTTTGAACCGCACCTCAGTTTCACAATCTGGAAAAGTTCCTGCACAACAGACTTCCTAAGTGACGGGCTAAAATCAGGCTGCCTCCACATATTCTCCTGGTGATCTTACTAAGGATTCCTTAGAGCATTACAAGAATTCAGCTTCTTTTGATGACCCGCCACAGGTCATCATTGGGCTCTGCAGTCAAATGTTAGGATAACTCCTCTCATTTTACCCTTGACTTAAATTAAATGTAAATCATGGAAAATAAACTGAGCAGCAAAATAACACCTCCTTTTCTGCTTTCTCCACTCATGCAGGTTGATTAGGGAACTTACTGCAAGCTTATCTCCTCACGGAAGTGAATTTGGATTAAGGGTGTGTGTACGAATTCAAACTGTGCTGCTTGTCACTGATTGGCTTCCTGGATGATTGCTCTTATCTGCAAATAAAGAGTGGTCTATGGACAAAGCTAACTCAGAAAAAGACACTTTCCAGCTTCAGAAAACATTTTTCTGATTTACCTTCATCTACAAATGTATGGTTATTCTGCGGTAACAGTGTCACACAGGGAGTAAAGTCGAGTCTTAGCACGAGATGCTCATAAGAGGCAGGAAGGGAAGGAGGGCAGGGACTGTGCTATTGGCCCTATAGAGCATTGAGCACGAACCCTCCTACTTTTCCATAACCACAAGAGCCGATAACAGTGGAGATATGAATTTGCTGCTGCTAAGTTTCTGCATGCCTTCTGTGAATAATACGAGATCTCAGGCAGCATTTACCATTCTTCCTTACGTGCTGGATGTTACACCATTTCCAGCATTTTGAACAGAGGTAGAAGTGCTAACAACTTGGCGTCCTGGATAGATGCCAGCATTCACACTTCCAATTTTGCTTACCCATGTAGATTCAGCTCCTGAACCCAAAGCATTTATGTCTGTTTGTCCTGAACTGCAGATAATAGCCACGTTGTCAGTCTGTGGACTCACAGGGCAGGGTATTTGTATGACTTGTACTGCTATTATATCAACCACACACAAAATGCTATAGCTGACACCATTTTTCCCTTCATTCTTTTAACTACTGAAACATTTTACTAACAAATAGACACTTTCATTCCTTGACAACAAAAGATTTGTGTTCTGGTTTGGTTTGGTTTTGCTGGAGAGGTATTTTCTTGACTTTGTTTTTCAGAATGCAATTTCACTTTATCCTTCAGCATCAATTTAACATCAGTATTTCTCCTTTCCTTACTTTCTAATCTTTAGACTTGGTGAAGAAAGCCAATAAATTTAATTTGCATGCTAACGGTAAGATAATTAATAGATAAAAATGTACTTCAAGAAGTACAGAGATTGATTAAATTTTGACACAGGGCTAAAGAGCCATGCCAATATTGATTACTTCTACTGTCTACCTTGGCTGATGATAATATAATCACAGATTCTAAAAGGAAAAACACATTCTCAGCACTCTCAAGCAGTAGCACAGATTCTGTGCACTTATCCCTATCACTCTGAGATATTTCAGCATTAATCCAGGTTGGATGGGGCCCTGGGTAGCCTGATCTAGCGGCTGGCAACCGTGCTCATGGCAGGGGGTTGGAACTAGCTGACCTTTGAGGTCCCTTCCAATCCAAGCCACTCTGTGATTCTATGATAAGGGCAGCGATGGGGCACTCTCAATTCACCATTGCTAAGAAATATCATACCTGCTGGAAAGAATTTCACTCCTCCAAATTCTACACCTCCAAAGCACCCTCGTTTAAACCTTGAGCAGTAAGAGGAACCATTCATATTAAGTTTGTTGCAGAAACCTTTTACTTTTGAATTTATAGAAAGACCAAGGTCCTTTAAACAGGTCTCCTTACATTTTAGTTTCTGTTGTGACTCTTCCAGTGAACCCAAACAATACTGTAAGAGTTTTGCAAGCTTACTGTGTCAAGAAGGCCGAAGGTTCCTTATCCATAAATTAGTGAACTATTTATTTAGATCACAGTTTTTAGTCCCCCTGAGTTAGATTTAAGACAGCTTTTGTTCATCTACATAAAGATGTAAGGATTATTCATTTATTTCTAATTGAGACACCTAGCCTAAATCACCAGGACCTGTAGTATAATGGCTTTAAGCAACAAGTGCTACTTAGGGTCTTCTGCCCAGGACCGACATCAGATAGCTTTCTAGAGTCAAAAAAAGCATAGATCTTCCTGCTACACTCAAGACTGAACAATGAAGCCTTACCTCACATTTTCTGCACACCCAAAGTGTCAACAGTAATGGCGGAATGAAAGCTCTGAAAATGTACTGTTGTCCAATTAGCAGTCTGTCTATACCACCAAGTTTTCTCTTGTTTTTATGAAAATCAAAGAAAATCAAACCTAAATGGAATGGAACACTGAAAAGAAATGAGGAGCTCCCTTAGGA
The DNA here is from genome assembly GCA_024606505.1 of Aquila spilogaster. Classification (NCBI taxonomy): domain Eukaryota; kingdom Metazoa; phylum Chordata; class Aves; order Accipitriformes; family Accipitridae; genus Aquila; species Aquila spilogaster. Next base: position 13,149,623 of record JANHGO010000038.1, read on the forward strand.
AGACAGTCTAACGCTGCAGATTTTCTGCAGATTTTATTTGGTGGAAAGCATTTTATAAGCTCTACACTGGAATGAGCAGAAGCATATTTTTACAATAGAAAATGTATTGAGAGTGCAAGATGAGGCAGGAAAGTTAATTTTCCTGTGTTTTAAAGAATGATTTACAGGAAGAGCTGTGATGTTGGATGTTTTCAGTTAAGACTGCATATGTGCAGTACTGGTTTATTTCACATGCATGTTAGGATTCTTGGTGAAGAAAGGCACTATTATTAATGCAGTACATAATTATCATTATTAATACATTAACAACAGTAATTACTGCAAAGGAAGTGAGCTATTTGTTCAAACAATATAGCTTTATCATCAATTCCTATCCATATTCAATTTAAATGGGATTAAATCCAGCCCACAATAATGTCAAAAGTCCAACTGAATCTAATTTACAGTGCATTAAGTAGGAAAGGAAGATAATTTGGGAAGTGTGGGTTGTTTGGATTTTGCTTACTTTGGCTAGACTCATTCCTGTATAATACATTCTTGGCTCACCCATTTTTTGCAGTTAAGATTTCCTTTTCCAGTGCTAGCAGATTTTTGAGCTTCTTACAAAACAAGGCTACATACTGCTCCCGGCATGTGAGCCAAGGGGAAAACCCTCTCTGTTCCACGTCCTATGGTTTCAAAGGTGGTGATAACATTTTTCACTCTGCTGCCATGTGGCTAGCATTTTCAACTGCCTGCAGGTGAAATAAAGAAAATAGACCAGTGTCTTTGTTGTGTGTCTCAGAAAGACGTAGTTCCCAGCCCAATGCTTTTGGACACTACGTTGAGCCCATTTGGCTCTAAGCTTCCCCAGGTACACGAGGATTTTACAGATAGCTTTCCCCTTCATCCCTCAGTTACATGTCCTTGGCACAGCTCCTCTCCCAGAAGCTCTGAAATAGATCAAGTGCTGCTTTCTCATCACCACCCACAGAGGCACCATCTGCTCTGAGGGATCTCCAGCTCAATGCATACTCGGGATTTATGGCAACCTGAGTTAGGTATCGATAAGACTTGTGAACACATTTCCTCTTTATACAGCACAAAAAGCTACTTGGTGAGGGCAGGGAGGGAGCTTTGGCAGCAGTGTTTTACAGGTCTGCACACACTGCCCATTCTCCTTTTCCTCACCAGCTGGGAGCACTCTCTGAGAAAAATTCATCCATTCCAACTGCTTCATGGCCACATGATAGGGTGTTTGGTGTGGAGTCCGGGGGGGGGGGGGGAGAGGGAGAGCAGCAGCCACACAATGATCCACATTATCCAAGGACCTCATTCCAGACCATGGATTAGTTGCAGATAGCCTCATGTGTAAATCAGGTAAGCCACTGCCTGGAGTCCTGACTTTCATATAAACCTGCGGGTCATCTCTGTCCCTTACCAAATCACATTAGGCTATCACATTCACAGCTGTGAGTCTTATGCAGCCCTGGACAAGTCTGGCCAGTCATACTGGTGGGTCACTAAAGGTTGCACCCCTGCTGTAGCATGATCTGTTACCTCTTAATCACAGACTTTCACCCCTCCATGTATATATATATTTTATCTTAGCTAAGTTTGTAGTAAGAAACAGGCTTCTGCACCACCAAAGTTTACTTCTGCTTGGCCCTCTATCCTCTGGCTCTCAGTATTATCTAAGATGTCTTCCACCCATCTCAAAAATTCTAGTTCTGTTTTAGGAAATTTCAATTTCTCCAAACTCCATCCACTTTCAGAAAAGTAAGTGAAAACTGACTACCATTAAATTTTAGTCATTTCTCATACAGGTTTTGGACCGGTCACCAACTGCTAGCTCTTTACACCTGACCTCTTTGAAATCCAGATTCATATCTGCCACTCCTTTACTGCTTAGTGCAAGAAGCAGGAGTCAGTAGGAGGCGGTAAAGGCAGTTATAAGACAAAAATAAAAGCAGCCCCATTACATTTACAGAGAAAATTCTCAGGAGGGTCATGTTGCAGATGGAAACAACTACACTACACACTTCACTCATAAGAGAGAAGCAGGAATACGTTCATTGATATTATATAGTTATTTAACAGCAACTGAATGAGATTCGAGAGGGATGGATACACTTCATTATTTGCTGCATAGAGAGAGAGTAGGGTTAAACACACACATATAGGAGACCCTCCTGTTGAGTCACGAGGTTCAGAGCGGACCTCATTTGTTTCTAAACTCCTTGAACCATGGAAGGAAGGAGCCCAGGTGTGGCTGGATCCACTTCTTGTCCCAGACTTAGACAATAGTTTATGTCTAAAGGATCAAATGCACACAATCAATCTAAGATGTAATCTTAGCAAAGCTAACAAGCTTAAAACAAACTATGAGCCACTTTCCAAGGATCTGTATTGACAAGGTGTCTTGACAAAGCATAAGGGATCTCTGCACAGGCATAGCCTCATGAAGCATCCCTATTCAAAGGGATATCCTGTCATGCAGCGTGCTGTCATGCAGCGTGCTGCCATGCAGGAGAGGTTGAGGGACTTTGGGCTACTCAGTATTTACAGGGTAAGATGATATGCTCATATGCATACCTAGCTTTTATGCACACACTCAACTGGCCCTCAGCTATTGAGCCAAGTGTCTGCTATCATTTCTTTCAGTCCCCCAGTTTGAGACAAGTTTGTGGTCATTAATCTGTATTAGTGAGAGTGGAGGAAGTTGGGGAAAGAAGGGAGAGAGCAGGGAGCACACTGTCACAGGTCACAACGTGCAGTTTGGTGACCACAAAACACAGTACCAGAAGTTTTTTGTTGTTGTTGTTGATTCCATATCAGAAGTATCAAGTGCTTGAAGGACAATATCTGACCTAATAATCATACTTAGTTTGTCAACCTATTGCCTATATAAAGCTTTAGGATCTATATATTTCAGGAAAAAAAAAGGGACATTTTTCCTTTAAAAAGACAAATTACTGTGCTCCTAAACCATTCTCTCTTGATTGAGTTATGTTCTAGAGTCATGGAGGGCTGGCCTTAAGCAAATATCCTAGTGGGTTTATTACGTCAAAGTCATGTTCTCTCCATTGTGTCTAATGCTAAAGGTATTGAGGAAATTCCATCAGTAAAATCATTTTCCAGCCTCTCTGCATTCATTGCCAAGAACACCGTCAGAACAGCTTATAACCAGAGTTGCTATTGGTAGGTAGCATTCATTTCAAAGGAAAACAAGAGCAAAAAGAGCAAAGTTGCTGAAATATAATACAAAATGAGAATAAAAAAGCTAAAAACATCACTTTCTGGTCCCCAGTTGAACAAGACTTTCTGTAAAGTCAGTGGAACACAGTCTAACATGAAACAGATATTAAAATATGCATCTTGAATAAAGATTCAGCTCTGGTTGGGACCCATCCGTCTTCGGTGTAAACTAACCAGTGTAAGGACATTCAAAAATAGTCTGAAGGTGAAAGGTCCCTCTGGGTTCAGTGCCTTTCCCAAGTCATTTCATGCATGGTTACCCTTACATGATATGAGATCTCCCTTCAATTATGGTTCTCCAATGTCTATTCCTGTTCTTGTTTGGGTCACTTCTATCTTTCAGGAGGACAAGAAGTCTGGAATGAGCAAGATAATCCTCCTATCATCTGAGATTTCTCTCTAGGAAAATGAAGGAGAAGACCTGCAACTTATAAAGTTCTGAGTCAGAGTAATCAGAATTTCTTAAACTACGCACCATCTTCAGTTACCAAACAGAGTCTTGTACATACCAATGCTTCTCCATAACGCTTCAGGCCAAAACCCATTCTCTCTCTCTCAAACAAACCAGAAAGACTTCAGGTGTTTCTCAAACCAGATCCTCAAAGCAAAACCAACCAAACTTGGAAGTTATTCAAATTCTGCATTCTGATTTTCCATATGAGATCCTTTCCTATTTCACTGAAAAAGCATAGAAAGATAGGGATCTCCTACACACTGCAGAAGTTAAGCTCCTTTTGAATTACTTCTCCCACCATTTATCTTCATTTGTCTACTCATTCCTTCCCACACCTTGTGCCTGTGATGCGAATTCAGCAACAGCATGTGGCCTGGCAGCCCATTCTCACAGTAGAGGTGTTGTAGCCCCAGGAGTACAGCACTTGTGGAGGTAGAGGAGTTAATGAAGAGAAAATGGCAATAGGCAACTTGAGAAGAGGGAGAGATGTTAAGAATTGAGGCATTGTTTTCTGGATTAATGGTTTGTACACAAAGAGGAAAGTAAAAACTTTTCCTGTTATAGGCAGTTGAGATTGGTACATAATCTGCTCACGCTTTAAGAAGAAAATATTTTAGTAATTTTCTCCAAACAATTCCAAGTAAACTGAAACTTTTCAGGTTGTTTAGTCTTCCTCCTGATATACCTTATGGTGACAGTTTAACTCTGGTAATCAGAGCTGTAGTGTTTAATACCTGTGATCAGATTTGTAGAGCTGCGAAGGGAGAAGTGTGCTAGATGGATATATGAAAGCCTCACTCATCTTGCTCTGCTAACGGTAGAAAAGGACAGTAGAAGATGAGAAGGCTAAGTGTTTAGAAAAGTAGTAACCAAAAATCAACCTCAGCGGTGAATCACTAAAAATGTCTCTCCACTGTGTTAAAGCCCTCTTCAAAGAAAAATGTTTTCAGCTTTGTCAATATAGCAGTAGCTGTTACGCATAACCATCTTCAAAAAGAAATTTATCTCTAGAAAAGACAATGAGCATAGCTAAAAGAAATACCTCCAGAAACAGCAATACAGAGTCCCCAGTACCAAACAAAACATGACAGTCTGTTCACTGACTTGTTGACCAGTAGATCTCGGTCTCTTTTCCCTCCCACACCACAGCTTGTCCTTCCCTAGATGATTGCTTCTTCCTAAGGTCACTAAGATGATTTCTAAGTACTTACATTCTTCATGAAGGTAGTCAGCAGCTTAGTTCCATGGGAACACTGATTTAAACTCATTTAATGAGAAAATACAACCTACTGCTTGACTTACCCTGCATAATCAAAGGCTGGCATAAGACCAACATTAGACACAAATTCTGTGGAGTCTGATGTACAGTAACACATAGATCTTTACTCCATCTGCTCCTAGGTTTATATGAGCCAAGTGCCTAAGAAGAGCTGGAGAACAAGTTTGCTTGGCAGAGGTTAGGAAGGGGCAGTCTAAAAAATGCATGAAACAGAACATATTTTAGGTCTATTAATAATGCTTAAGCATGAAAGAAACTCCTAGTTTTCAGGTCTTAGGCAGTAGCTTACAGCTGCAGATCTCAAGGAGGCTTCTCAAGATCAATATGATTTTACATAAATACAAATTTTCTGGGCTATCAAATTACATTTTGGTTCCTGAGATCCCCTTCCAGTTCTAATCTGTATAGGAGAGGTCAAAACTTGAATACCTCGAACGTTACCTGAGTTTATACAACCTAATTTCAGTCATTTAGCCATATTAGTGAGTTAAGACTCTTAGGTTGCCCACCAAGTCAATACACTATCAAAGCAGCTCAGCCCATTAGAGATACAACTCTCCTTGTGTCACACTCCACTGGCTCAAATCCTAATTTAAGTATCCTCATGTCAAGTGCCCACATCAGACAGAACATACTTACAGCCCTCATATTTTATTGATATATAAGTTCTGGCATCCACTGAAACTAGAATTTGCTCTCAGTAATATTTAAAGATACTTGGCAGGGCTCCAATCTGACTTGCAGAGCACAAAGTATTTCTCAGCCTTCAAACCAAATGACCATGGTCTGATATTGAGAGGGACTCCATCAGGAGTAGACCCTGAACTTGATCTTCCATTCTTACTCCTGCCATTATTTTCCAGATAATGTGCAAATTCTTTTGCATGTTCCCTGGAGAAAAGGCATACTTTATAACCCCTTTTATCCACAAAGCTCATGGTCTAACCTGCACCTACATTCAGTGATACAGCAGTAAATACAACAAATCCTGAGATGGGTCTGTTTTGAGATTACAGACTCTGACTGAAGATTGGAAAGGCAACATAAAAATGCCAATATCTTCCTGATCGTGGAAATTTTCCATAACTTTGGGAAACTAGAGCTCGGTTGTACTGTTAGCAAACGTCAATTTTAATATTACTTTGATTTCTGACAGCATTCACTGCTGCCATCTCTTAGTCCCATAAAGCTGTCCAATCCTAACTATCACAGCAAGCTTACACTTACTAGAATCCTTTGTCAGTCTTATCAGGACACTGAGCATCTTTCTGCTCTACTTCCTATTACTTCATAAAGATGAAATGCCACTTGATGAAGGGTAACTTTTTTTAAGTACAGTTCCTACCTACTGAGTTCTTTCAGCCTGCTTTTGACCTCTACCAGTCTACCAACCTTAACAAAACATTTGAGTGCAATAGCAGAGACAGTCAATATTATACAACCCAGGAAAATGAAACCATTCTTTATGGATTAGATATTCCAATGAATTCCGGGTAATAATAAAGAAGGGTATTGTTCAACTGCTGGACTTAGAGGGTTAATAGTATTGTTCTCCATCTTTACCAATTTGTTGTTTCTTCAGCTACAGTTTCAGAAGAACACATTTCCTTATTTATTTCTTAGATTAAAAGCATCCTGATTAAGTATTGTTTAAGCAAACATTATATGTTATGCAAAACTAAATGTGCATTGATGAGTGCTAATTAGTTCCTTTTAGTGGTAGGAGGGAAGATTAAGTCATAGATTAATACAGGGAATAGTCAGATAAAATTTCCACAGTAATGAAACAATGGATTGCATATTTGCATATCTGTATTCAGACAAGGATATTTCCTTTGTTGGGATGACATTACCTGTTTAAACATAAAATTGTTCAAGTCTATGCTAAAGATTCTGCTTTGACTGACTGGATGAAGCATAGATGAGGCAACCCAATGGGCTGATATTGATTGCTCAGAGCGGCCTCATCAGACGTTTGAACTAGCCAGGGAAGCGGAGGTTTAGTATGGTCAGCTCTACCACTTCCACTCCCTTCACTGTCCTATCTATGTCTCCAATTCCTCATGAAGGTACACTCTACCCTTTCTATCCTGCATATCTTGTGTTTTTTTTTTTTTTTTTCATAGATTGGAGAGAAATTAGAATTTACTAAGCGGTATGTAGTAGGTTTCTCTTAGTGGTGAATATCCCTATATAGAATTATTTTCCTCGTAGGTATTTCCTTAATTTTTAAGATCACATTTGTGCTGTCCATAGAGGGTACAGCAACGTTCATCAGATGGACGGGCAAGGCTAGGATTCTGTTTCGCAGCATCAGGTTAAGGATGAAAATCCTACTGATACAGAAGGGCTTGAAAAGACTTGAGGAGTATCAGTTAAGATGAATATAGAGCTCACTGTGAGAGACTTCCACCAGGAAGGAATCCTTAGCTACTCCTGCAGGAATCATTTCAGAGCAGGAGGGCTGGAGATGAATAAAAGTATGGACAATGATCAGTTATTATACAAAAATCCATCAAGCATGTGTCCTAGAAAAGGAGAAGTGAAGGTACGTGATCAATTGTAGGTTAGTGAGGTTGCTTTTTCCCCCAGGGAAACCTGCCCTATAGCCTAAGTAGTTAAGATGGACAGTATATTGTTTGCATCATAGTTGCTACTTACGTGACAGCTCTCAGGGTCAAGGTACCATAAATCATGTCTTTTCTTGGCCAGGATACTTAAATCTGATACTGATATAAGGCTCCTGACAAAAAAATGTTACACCACTGGAATGGCCAGGAGTCCTTTATTTTATATGTTTGCAGCTTTGTATTCCTATATTCAAAATAACCTATTTTACAGCTCAATGTGAGTTGTCATGGGAGCTATTTCAGACTTTGAAAGCCAGTAATATCAATGGCTTAACAGTGACAGATTAGTTAGCTACAGAAAACTGAGATGCTTATTTCTCATTAAACCATCACATACTTCATTCAAAAAGTATTTTTCCAAATATCATCCCATTAACCCAAGTTGTCCCTTACTCTAAACTGATCTCTGTTTGGTTTTGAGCTGTCATAGTTCCACTGCAGAGCAGGACTTGCAAGTCAGCAAAGGGTGGGGAAAGTAAAACAGTAAAATCCTGAGTGCTGAGCAGACAAAAATTTTGCTCAAAGGATTTCTCTGTCTTTTTTTTTTTTTTTAAACATAAGAGTCAGGATCCTATCATCTATTAAACTACAGAGGAGGTATCACTCCAAACGTAGAAGTATCATAAAATCTGCTGGAACAACTGCTATCGTAAGGCAGTACGAGACTAACGGGTTAATTCCACATGTGAAAGTCCTAATTCTGCAGTGCTAAAGAACGCACTGAATTGGGCAAAATCTTGAAAGGTTAAATTTCAGTATGATAAGAATTAGTCTGCAGATTTCATTCAAAAACAGGGAAGCAGTGTTGATTTGGCTAAACTTCAGGTAGCTTACCTGAGAAGGGGGGAACTGAACAGACAAAATCAAGGTGATGTTAAAGAGCTAGCAAAAAATGACCTTAATTATGTAGGAAAAATACAATGCTTGGAATATTACCAAGTCTCTGAGTATTCCCACTGGGACTCTTGAACACCTGACAACCATGCAAGAAGCTCTTACATGAAATACAGAAATACACAGATTGCATATAACTCTGTCATACTGAAACATCATTGCAGTGACCTTTATTCACAGCTTTTCTGTATAAGAGGCTGGGACACTTAATAATGTAAAATCTGTTTATATGTAAAGAAAAACTAAATTACGCCTAAATACACTAATTCATACACATAATGCACATGTAAAGACAGACAAATTTAGGTACTGATGGCTTAATTTCTCTTCCCACTCTCACTCAAACCTTCACCTGTCTGATCTACTCAATCTTTCTCTTTTTCTGTAAAATACTTGTATTTTCTCTTGAGCCTCTGTTGCTCAGCAGGATTAAGGTCTTTGAGGTAGTTTATTAAAATAAGTTAAAAGAGAGTAGCTTACTTAGCCAAAGATTCAAAGGTTGCTATAATGTTTTATTGTATATACATAAAAAGCTGGAGTCTGAAGAGAGGGGAAGAAGAACAAGGCAAAGAAAAGAGATGCAAATTGGAAGCTGAAGTACACAAAACATCAGACAACAGTAAAATGGCCATGACCTTGAGATGACCAGATTTGTTACTGGTTTTACAAAAGGCTATTAGAAACATAAATGACTTGAAGATGGAGTTTGATCCCTGCAGAAGAGATGATTTAAATTTGGAGGAGAAATCCTGGAAATGGACTTAACAGTTTCAATATACTCTTCCATAGCTTTGTGGACAGGAATGCTGAAGGACAGAGTAGGAAGCAATCGTTTACTCCTTTCCCCTTTATACATGTTTTGGCTTCAAGGTGTGTTTTTCAAACTCAGAAGTACTAACACTAAACAGAGGTAAGGGTGCAGTAGTTCCTCTGTGGTACACCCCTCTATTTGACGGGGTGCTTGTTTTTGGGGTGTTTTTTCTCTTTTCTGTAATATATGTGTGATTCAGCCAAACCAAATTACGCAGCAAAACTACATCCTATCCTTTTTAAATCCTTAACGCTATAGGCCCTGGGTAGGTTGCTTTGTTAATGCTTTCCTGATTCATGATCTCTGGATGAACTTCCTCCAGGAAAGCAATTTCTTCAAACTTTGGTTTTACATGAATATCCATTCCAGAGGCAATGAAAATGTTTTCACAAAGTAAAATATAGTAGAGGACAGTGACCTATGAAATTTATCCAATTTCTACTGTGCAACAGTAGAGACAGACAAGGCATCTACTTTAGTATTTTCATGAGGCCTTCTGCCTACATAGCACTGATGAGCTTATTGACAGCTAATGGTCACATTAGAGCTTTATCCTGCTATCACTGGACTAAATGGAAAGTTGAGATTTTCATACATTCAACACCAGATGTGCTTGCTTTATGACAGGCATCTGAAGATTGTGAGGCCTGTTGTGAAGTGAGTGATGGCAAGCCTGACTTTGAGTATACATTCTCATTCACAGGAGGAAATTTTATGCAAGCATAACCTCTTTTCATGGCAGATCTCCGATAGGTTTTTCACTTCTGTGCCCTCAGTGATTTCTCTTTTCTTGCATCACCTGTATCAAACAGACTAGCCTCTACAAATCATTTGCTACGTGTTCTTGGAAAGATATCAAATCTAGAAAGAAGTTTAATTAACCTCTGTGGTCAATCTGATAAGGCACAAACATATTTACAGCAGTAACACTGGCTAAATACAGATGGCTAAGCTTGATGAGGACATGAACCGTTAATATGTCCTTTAAGCTTTTATTTTCCTCTACCTATCATTTTGGCATTTGCCTTTTATGACATATCCCCTGCTATGAACCTTTAGATAGATGCAAATTCCTGAGAAGTCTGTGGCATGCAGTTTAAATCTCTGCATATTTCTACCCAAGGAATGAGAAATTATCTGATGCAAATCTCTGGCTTCATTTTGCTGTTTGTATGTTGATGCTTTTTTGCATAATGTAATACTAGTGAGTCATTTTGGGGACCCTTTTTGATAAAAGGAATCCCAAAAGCTAGGCTGAATGACTGAAGCAAGGAATATACATCTGGTGGAAGAGAATCATATCAGGGAACGCTTGAGCAAACTAGATGTTCACAGGTCCATGGACCACGGTATGCACCCACAAGTGCTAAGGGAGCTGCGAAGGTGATTGAAAGGCCACTCTATCATCTTTTCTTGCTTGGGGCAACTGGAAGGAAGTGCATGAAGACTAGAGAAAAGGAAATGTCACTCATATCTTCAAGAAGGACAAGAAGGGGGATCCAGGCTAGTCACATCACCTTCATCCTTGGGAAAGTGATGGAACAGCTAATCCTAGAAATCATTTCCAAGTACATGAAGAAGAAAATCATCAGGAGTGGTCTGTATGGATTCACCAAGGTGAAATCATGCCTGACCACATGTTAAGCTTCTGTAATTAAATCACCAGCCTGATGGATGAGAGGGGGAGCAGTGCATATTGCCTTCTTGGAATTCAGTAGGGCATTTAACACTGTCTCTGGTAAGATCCTCGTAGAGAAGCTGTTTAAGTGTGGGCTGAATGAGCAGAGTGAGGTGGATTGAAAACTATCTGAACAGCAGGATCCAGAGGGCCAGTGGTGCAAAGTCTAGTTGGAGATTAGTAACTAGCAGTGTACCCTATGGGCCAACACTTGGCAAAATTTTGTCAGCAGACAAAGATAAAAGTGACCTTTCTTCCCCTCTACTCTGCCCCAAAGATGTAGCCTTACCAACGTATTGCGTTCAGTTTGAGGCTCTCCAGCACATGAGAGACCTGGACATACTGAGGAGAGTCCAGCACAATGAAGAGACCAAGACAATGAAGTGACTGGATTACCTCTCCTATGAGTGGATGAGCTGGGTCTGTTCAGCCTGGAGAAGACTCAGATCTTATCAAGAAAAACCCAAAGGGAGACTGCAAAGAGGATGGACCAGGCTCTTTTCAGCTGTGTCAGGTGCCAGAACAAGAGACAGTGGGCACAAACTGGAACACAGGAGGTGCTCTCTGACCATCAGGAAGCACTTCTGTGCTGGGAGGGTGCAGGAGCACGGGCACAGGCTGTGGGTTCTCCTCCTTGAAGATCTTCAGAAGTTGCCTGGACATGGTCCTGGGCACCCTGCTCTAGGTGTCCCTGCTGCAGCAGGGTTTGGACCCAGAGGTTTCTTCACACCTTAACCACTCAGTGAGTCTGTGACTTTGTGATTCTATGAAAGGTATTATCGAAATGTAAATTCTGATTTGTTAGAAATACTATTTTTATCTTTGTGTTAGCAATTATATGAACAGACATTCAAAAGTCTGGCTAACTCCCTTCGAAATGCAAAGCATAAGCCAGTACTGTCACATGCCTAGTTTGGGCCCAGAATAAGAGGAATTCAAGGAGCACAGTTTAAAAAACAAAACAACAAATGCAGGCAAAGATTGGCAAGGTCTGTAAGAGTTCCCCACCTTGTATCTTCCTTTTTTTTTTTAAGGAAAAAGAGAGAGAGAGAGAACAGAAAAAAAACTGCTTTCATTCAAAGTCTGTCAGATTCACAAGGACTCTTGCTGCTACCATCATTAACTCTGATTACAGCCTTACATTTCCCATATACTTTTTCTGCTCTCTTGGCAACATTCCAGCATTCCCTATCCCCATCAATCCTTAGAGCTACTACCAGATGAATTCACTCATTTTGCACCACTGAGAACAGGATGATGCTGCATCTGCAACATATTTGAAAAGAACTGTCTATCTTGCTCCCAAAGAGCCGAGCACTTTTGCTGTGTGCTTAAAGGATATATACTCTGATTTATCGACACAGAACTAGAAACATTGTATGCCAGAAATACTGTCTTATTTTGGAAAATCAGAACATGACTTCAATGCACGCACTTACTGCAGTTGCCAAAGAATGAAGATCACTTAGAAAATGTCTGTGCTGCTATTGTTGTGCTGATAAGAGCTGGTTTGTTATGCCTTCCACCAGCCACCCTCCCTCATTTACATGAGGCCCTATATCCTGCATCGAACCCATACACACCACATGCTTTTGAGTCAGCACCAAGATTCCTGCCAAGGGTCCTAGGATGCCTAAAGGGCATTCCCTTACCATGTGATCTCCATCTCTGAAAGGAATGTGTTCTCCTCCATACATCCCTCTTCTCCATGCAGAATAGGAGAGAGTATGCTGACAGGTCAGAAGTTAGGAACATGAGTTATGCAATTCCTTTCCACCAGCTTTCTGCATTAAGATCTGCACGTGGGTGAACTCCCAACACTCTGCAGAGATTGAAAGTCAGTGGCAGCAGGGTCAGTCTGCTACGTGAAGGTGAACAGACCTCCCACCACAGTCAGGCTGTTAGGGGTCAAGTGAAAAAGCTTAGGGTTGAGATGCAAGACAGATATTAGCCCAAGGCCAACATTAAGGACAACGTAACTTCTGCTACACCTACACCTCTAAGGGCATAGCAGAACTATGCAAAACCAGGTAGAACACACAAGCACAGATTCCTCACAGAATGCAATGATTGGATCACCCCACTACCGGCAGTGATTAAGCTTTAGGGAAAACAGCAAAGTATTAGCTTCCTCCAGAAAACATTTCCTAAGTGATAATTTCTACTGTTGAAATAACTGGAGAAAAAAAAGCTGGCATTTTAGGTCCCCTATCCCAGCTAGTTTGTAATGTTAAACAATACGGACAAAAATGGACCAGAAGCAAAATGAAAATTACTGGAATAAATGTTTCTTCTATCCAACCTGCTGCATTCATTTTTTAGAGCTTGTTTTCATAACTTAAAAATATTGCGTGGGTTGGTGATTTCCATTTTATAGGAAATGCAGAGAACAGAGGAAATTCTGCAGAGCAGAAGATAAGAGTACTACATTTAGTTGAAAATAGGTAGCAAGTTTCAAAATCATGAAAACTACTCCAAACTGGATTCAGGCCTCCTTGGGATTAATAACTTTCCCTTTACTGAATTTACCAGTAACCTTCAATTCCAGCCTGTAAAACTGTCTTTTAAGCAAAACATCATCTTCTAATTATACGCATGGTGGATGACAACAATTGTCTGAAGCTGGGATAAAAGGTGAGTTACCTACTGAATTGAGTATGTCATGCATTAAGGGTCTCTAAAAATCACTATTCAAACCCAGAGTGACTGATATTACACTGCCAGACTGCAACCAGCAAAAGGAATTACAGAAACCATGGATGTCATGCTTGCTTAATGGCACTGATAAACAGAACAGCAAAACAATAATAATCTCCACTAAATTCAGCTGTGCAATTATTCTCTGAAGTTACTCTCCGGGACTATAATTAGCTATCCTTTAGAAATGTTTTTGATAAAATGATGTCCAGAGCTGGAAAATCAATATCCAAAACAAAGCTCTTACAAACTGTTATTAATCAGAAAAATGCCCAAAGTGAACACATCTCTTAGATATTTGTTCTTGCAGAATCTCTTAAAAACATGCACCATGAGGTCAAGTGGAGTCTTTCCATTGATTCTCTTGGCTTTTTCAACAAGATCACAATGCCCAAAATCTTGCTGTATTTTCCCTTAGAACAAATCAGAAAATATATGGTTTTATATTTATGTCAAATCAATTAGTCATTGATTTCTTGATGTAGAGATGGCCACTCCTGCATTGTTTGCTCTATTTCTTTAGTTGAAAAGTCAAGATTCATGGTATTTTTAGCTGCAGCTCTACTGAGAACACACAAAAAAATAACAAAGCAACAATATGTGGCAAATTACTCTAGTTTGGATTACTTCACCCAATTTTTAGAGTATTATTGGTATAGTTAAGGTATACTTAGCAATGTAGAGATCATCTTGAAAATATCAAATGTTACCCCACTATCTTCGGTGATTAAGTCCCAGAGAGACTAGAAAAGTGCAACATACATAGCTGAAACTTTCTGAAGACCTTTTCTAAACTCTACTACTGGTATTTACTTTGACCAATACACACCATCATTTAATCTCTATGGATGTTTATTTACACCTTGCTGTTGGCTCAGTGTTTTTACCAGGACAACCAGGTTCATGGAAACATTCATGTATCGTAACCTAATCACAGATGAGATAATGTAAATGAGCATTGCGTGACTATACAAGAGTGGCTCAACAGGTTTTGGTCCATGTCTATTACGCTTCTAAGTTCTTTAGATTTACAGTGACACCTCATTAGATTTCCATGCGGAAGGACAGTCTAATATTAAATTTGGAAACTTCTTAGAGCAACCAGGCCCTGGTTTGCTTCAGCCAATTAATCCAATAATTATTTATTTGTCACACAGAGTGTTCTGAACAACCTGGATGATTCCTTATTCTTTTTTCCTACTAAATCTCAGTAAAGTGCCAGTGAAGTAACTGAATGTGACCTCTGCAACGTTGTTGGCCTTTTTTCGTAATAAATTTTCAGTTATCTTTCTGTTGCCAGACCAAGGGTGAGAGACAGCTTTACTTCCTCAGGTGGGACATGCAACAAAAGACAGTGATATTACTGTGATATTTCCACTGATTTCACTGAATTTGGTGAACAAGTGTATGGCCAAAAAATGAACAATGTAAACTGATCAATGCTTTTACTATGATACCAAAACAAAATGAGCTAGCAGGTGTTTCATCTATATCTTCACACAGATGACTTGCTGCAAGCCGCGCATCAGGAATATGAAAATGGATTCATTCAAACAGCCATGTTGCCATTGAAGTTCCTGAATACAGCAGTATTCTCTATGTTAGAGGGTTTTCTCTGCTATCAGTTTCAACCAATGTCTATCAAGATCTAACCGAAATCCAGGAGTCTGAAACAAGTTAAGGAAAGGTTGGTGCCCTGGAGAAACTACTGACATCTGTTTGATGAAATGGGTTTGAGCCCCTTTGGAGATAATTAAAGTGATTGAATTTGTCAGAGATATAAGCAGATAAAGTTCAGTTCACAAACACTGATGATATGAAGAGTCTACTCTTTGTGAAACTAATATTTTACTGCAGACAGTCAATCATCAAAAAAAGAGAAATAAACCATCAGAATAAACTAGGTAATTGCATATAAATTCTCTCACTGTTTAATTATTATATTTGGGTCCAGAGGAGGGCCATGAGGATGCTCAGAGGGCTGGGGCACCTCTTCTACAAAGATAGGCTGAGGGAGCTGGGCTTGTTTAGCTTGGAGGGGAGAAGGCTCCACGGAAATCTCACTGCAGCCTTCAATACTTAAAGGGAGCTTATAAACAGGAGGGAAATCAACTTTTTTATTGGCTGATGGTGATAAAACAAGGGCGAATATTTTTAAACTAAAAAAGAGGAGATTTAGATTAGATGTTAAGGGGAACTTTTCACTGAGAGGGCAGTGAGGCACCAGCACAGGCTGCCCAGAGAAGCTGTGGATGCCCCGGTTCCTGAAGGTGCTCAAGGCCAGTTTGGGTGGAGTCCTGGACAGCCTGAGCTGGTGCCTGATTTATGGTTGGCAATCCTGCCTACAGCATGGGGAAGTTGGAACTGGATGATCCTTGAGGTCCCTTGCAGCCCAAGTCATTCTATGATTAAGGTAATTCTGGTCTCTCAAAATAGATGGAAAAAGAAGACAAAAAAGTGTAATGAGATTGAACAATATTTGAGAAGATCTAGCTATATTGCGTTACTTTACACCAGCTCTTTTTCACAAGCCCACAACTCTTACAAAACAGTTCATCTGACATTTCAATACTATGTTTTGGTTTGTATTGCTTGAATAACACTGTTTCTGTCCAGACACTACAAAGAGAGACAAAGGCTTCTTGTACAACAGCTGCAGATATCCAACAGGGAGTAAGATTAAGTCAAATTTTCCTTTTGTCTAATTGATCACACTCAGGAAATAGCAGCCATGTCTGTAAAATGTTAATCTTGTTACAGATCTAAATGGGAGGTGATCCTTTACGTCACACTCTTTCATTCAATTTTCAATTTTGTTAACGTAAAAACATGCAGTACAATGTAGTGAGGCTTATTAAGGTTACTAAAGATAAGGATCTACGCATCTAACTCCTGCCTTTTTTGATGCAACTTCTTCCTCATGATTCTGCTCTTTTTCATGATGGCGTACAGTATCTCTTGGCACCCATGAGTCAACAAGGTAAATACTATGCCAAAAAGAGAATGATCACTCTGTGTGACTTTGAGCGTTATGCATAGTCAGAGAAGTAAAAGAGAAACAATATTTCTCATCTGCATGCCTAGACCAACGGATCACCAGGTCTGAATCTCACTGATATGGCTGGAACAGTATAGAATTATTTGTAAATGATCCATATTATATCACTCTACTAGGAAGAAGTTTTATGAGTATCTGAAAGCCTATAATGCACATCATTAATCATCTAGAAGCTGAAACATGCAACACATTAATGGTGTAGTGCAGAAAAGGTTATTAAAAAAGACAAATATTGGATTACATGAAATATATTCTCCCACTGTAAAGTAAACATTAGAATAAAAGTAAAAAAAACAGTGCCACCTCTAGTGTTGGAAGGTGAGGAGAAAAGATGTGCCAGCTGAGTGACTACCTTTGCAAAATAAGCTGCAGCCTCTAGATATTTGCAAGTTAATTATTCATACGTACATAAAATCGTTTGCCTTGTTTATAGTATATTGGCTCATCTGACTTGTGAGCAAGATCATGCAGAGAAATACTCCTCATTTCAATTCAGAAAAATAATGGGTGATGTTATCCTAAGGCATAATTTGTTACTTCTGCACCAGTACAGCCCTTAGTGTCACCGTGATTACAGCAGTATAAAGGTAATACACTCTATTGTAAGAGGTTTCCCTTAGCAAGGAAATAAACTCCAAAAAGTACTCACATTATATATATTTACCGAATAAAATATCTCACTTCTACGTGTAGACAAAGCAAATCTGAAGCAAAAATAACCAACCCTTTGAGCCCCCCATACCAGAGGGCATCATGTGGAAAAACTAAAAATGAAGGGGAGTTAGCCAGGGGGCTACCACTGCTCAGGGTCTGCTGGTTGGGGATGACTCAGCAGGTGCTAAGTAATTGCTCTGTGCATTACTTGTGAACAGTGTATATGTATGTGTATATATATACACACACTGTTCACATGGACAGCACAGCTCTACTTATTGAATAATCTAAGACTAAAAACAGCATCAAAAAAGGAGGACTACAGGGAAAAGATCAGAATATAGACTGGCTGAATGTGACTGTACCAGGTCTATATTTTCTTCCAAGTACAGATACTCTGTACAAAACCCTACAATAATAGTGCTCATGTCTTTACTACTTTGCTGTCTCTGCTTTTCAGCAAATATAACTGAACTATGAATATTTGCCTTCAGCCTTCAGTCACCAAACACCAGTGCATTAAGGTAGTATCTACTGTATATACCTAGCTGCAGATTTAATACTTCCAAATTCTGAAAAAAAAAAAAAAATTCAGCATCAGTTCAGTAATGACTGATGTGACAGTGTGACTGTTAGTGCTGATAAAGAACAGAATGGGGTTACATCAAACTGGATGAAATGGTATAAGAAAATTCAAAGAAAACTTGAGTTCATAAGATAACATAAGGTGTTTTAAAAGCACTATTATGTCCCAGAATGCCAGTTACTCTAGATATTATATGCAGGAGTGTCATTTTCAAGCCTGTCAAAAACCAGACTTTTAAAAGGTACTTGTAAACTTTTCAAGTTAAGTGTTTTACCTACACACACACGAAGACAGTGGTCATGAAAGCCCACAAAAACATCTGACAAAATGCAAATCAAAGATCAGGGTGTCAATGCATACTGAATATTAGGAATATCCAACTTTATCAAAAACAAGGATTACTGATGTGCAAAAGATGGAGTTACAGAAATAAATAAGGCTCTAAAACTACTCAAACTAATATCAATGCAAAGATATTGAAATACATGCGTAGAATGTTGAATGACAGGTTAGTGAAAAAGCTATTTTAAAAATTAGTATGTTTCAATACAATCACAACATTTATTGCAGTTCATTAGGAACTATTTTAAGCAATCCTGATAGTCTAGGGCCTTCCAGTAATAGCATCATATCACAACTGTTCTTCTCATACTCACAAAGATTTTTCCTAAGTGAAGGAAGAAGAGCAGATGATGGAAATGAAGAGTTAATTATTTTTAAAAAAATTGAATATGTTTTTAAAGTACTTGCACTGGTTCTTTAATTTCTACTCCTTATTTTATTGTTAACATTACATCACTTGTATAGTATCAATATCACTAGAAACTTTCTGTCAAATATTAACTTGGTAAATGTCCTGCAAATACTGCTTGACTTAAAAGGATATTTGATGCTGAATACCTTTGCTACATAATTTAGAAAGATGTCAATCTTACCACATGAATGAACTACAAGATTAAATGCTCATATTTTTCCTTTAAAGGCAGTCATGTGACTGTTCTTATACTAAAGTAAACCATGATATACTTATTTTAGTCTCACGTTCAATGTTTATAACTTTTTTTTTCCCCTTTCTTTCCTATTCTGTTTGAGCAGTTAGGTAGCTCTTAGCAAAATTGCTCAAACCCTAATTGGTTTCTGTTTGCGCAACTCTATGGCCATTAGAGTTAAAAGCTCTAAGGTAGTGAATAAATACCTCTATGCATGCAGCTGACCATCTACATTCGCATGTTGATGTATTAAAAAGCCTGACACAGGCTTCTAATTTCAGCATCACATCAGACAACATCCACTACAGTCATTCTGTTCTTTGCAGAGTTGTGCTAGGACCTTCAGTGGTGACACATGAGCCTTAATGGGCTCGTGTCACATAGGAAACAGTTTTTGCCCCAATTTGGAGGTGAATGGAGCAACCACAATGCAGGAGGCTCATTTCACCTCTCTTTGAGGATACTGTTTGGCACTAAGTCTACAAAAGCACCTCAATTTGCCCGCCTTGAGTCACCCCAAGAGAGAGGAATCGTCTTCAAGAGGTGTCCATCTCTCCCCACAGACAAAAGAAGATTTGTATGAACCCATAAAACTAGAGTTCATCACGCTGCTCGTTAGGCAAAAGGATTCCTCCTGAACGAGGCTACATATCCTTAGAGATTTTTGCTTAAGTAAAAAAAATCTGGACACTTTTAGAAATCAGTTGCAGCAGTAAAGACAAATTTACATTCTTTTTACATAGGTTTTGTGGTATATCTCAACTTCATTGTTGCTGGAGTGACAGCGAAGTAGACATGCCTTCAGGAAACGGGACGTCAGTTTGGCCAGTGATTCATGCAATGCACTGAGAGCATTAAAAATTTGACAGTGAACATGCTGAGTGTAAGCTGAGTACTGCTGGGTGTACACTATTTAGTACTACATGAGTGTAATACTTATCTAGTAATTTACAATGTACTTGTCAGCTAATATGAATAACTGAAAATAAAGCCATGAAAGAAACTAGACACTATGTAAGAAAAGTCATCTTTGTTTTGGTTGTTTCTGAAATCCTCAGATTTCTCATTAAGAAAAAAAAAAGCACCTTCCTATACAACAACAGCAGTGCTTCCTTTTAGAAGAGTACATGGCTATAACTTCGTTTTTATGACAACCTGTCTTGCACACATACTCCTTCATTTTGAGTATGTACGTAACAGTCATGGGTAAATGGTGTTCTCCCTTTCCACTTTTAGTTCTGGCCCTCTACGTGGTAAAGGAAAAACTATTTGTTACTGAACATGTCTTGTGATCAGAAATTAGTTCTCTTCTATGTGAACTATAGAATATGAAAGGAGTAGAATTTGTTGTAAACTACTTAATGCTCTACCAATCCCTTATAAAATTTATCAGGTTTCCATAGTTACTACTGCTTGTAGACACTGTACCAGTCCTTGAAATGCAGGATGGGAAGTAGTGGTTCAGAGATAAGTTGATGAAAGACTCTGAAGAAGCAATCTTTTCATGTGAACAAGACAGCTACATAATAGCAGTAAGGGACAGAAGGCTTAGCAGAAATCTTTTGTGCTATGATGGAGTACAGAAGACATGCAGGTCTTTTACAGATGCCAGACTTTCTACATTGAGGCACCTCTCCCTACAATGAGGGACAGAGGCATAATTCCACCCTTCAATGAGAACAGGTGCTTCAACTCCGTAAAGAAGGAACAATTCACAATCCTGCCCTGAAAATTACCTAAACATTGCCCTTCTGACAGAACAGCCAAAAAGCTACATAAAAGCTTGCAGGCATTGTTTCCCTTTCTTGAGTACTACACAGCAAGAATTAGAAACCATCCCTGTTTATCTGGCATTTATCTCAAGTCTGCATGAACTACCAAACATAAAAAGAATCTACTTGTAAAGAACAAATATCTGTTTCCTTATCTACTTTTTCTACAGGCCACTGAATCTTAAATGGCAAACAAAAATGGTTTTGTGACTCTGAGACTTATCAGTCTACATCTAAAGTGTTTATTTACAGCTACAAGCAGTTTTTCGAGGTTGAGTGTATTATATGGCAAAAATCAAGTGTTGTAAGCTAGGAGTCAGCACTTAAGCAAACTGATAAAAACACCACTTACGTGAACAGAAGCACGTTTATGCTTTTGACCCAACACATTTACTTACAGCTGAAGTATTAGCCTCAATCTGGTTTCATTACGTTACAGTATTAGAATTATTTCTGAGATTGACAAAGCTAGCTCAGCCTAGCCCCAGTGTGAAGTATCAAGAGTCTCATTGGTTCATCTGAGATACTGACCTGAGGTAGTTTGAATCATTTCAGCGTATTTACTTTCCAGCCTTCTACGTCCTGAGCACAAAGGAATATGAGCAACTTTAACTTCAGGGGCATGTAAAGACCAGAAGAAATGCAAAGATTGGGCTATTGTTTAACAGATGTTTTAACAAAGTTTTCTACACAAGGAAACATGCACAACTGTACACAGCATTTGTCATTGGTATTTCTGGTGGAATTCACAGTGATGAGAGAACAATCTCTTACTCAAGCTTGTTACTCCCCATGTCTCCACTGCTCAGTTGAATATCCTTTGAATTCATACATTTTCCTCAACTTCAGACATCACTGAAGTTCCTTTATGTAGCTCAGCTATGTGGCAGCTACAACATCAACATCCATTCATCAGTAAATATCATACCAACAGCAGTAAACAAAACTCTGCAGTCCCCAGTCCCATGCACTATGTGGCCATCAGATATCTCTCCGTCCGGTAAAAAGCTACTGAAAATAATGTTACTAAAACCCTTCAGGCTTCATTGCTTGAGGAAGAATAGGAATAAACACCTCTTATAAATGAGCTATTACTTCACCGTCAGTTGTCAGGTTTCTCACATTCTATTTGGGAGGAACTACTTGACCAGTCATTGCCAAACGCAACTTACGGGATTTGCAAGTTTGGTTGCCAGAGTTAGTCTGACGCATTCTTCTGCGAATGCATTCCTGGTGTTTTCCTACAATACATGCATGCTTGACAGCAATTCCAAGAAACCTCAAAGGCTTCAGACTGCCAGCAGCTGAGAAGACTGTACTTGAGAGTTTGCTAGTATTTCTCATATTCCAAGAGGAAGGGCCCCGAGAGACAAAACATATGAAGAAGTAAAAGATTCTGGTAGGCCAGAGTGTGAATAGGAGAGATGAGCAGCAAAATTCTGAATCCCCAATGAAGGACATCTCCTTCTATGAGCATTGAAGATGACTTCAGAATCAGATTAGGTTTTCTCAACAATGTCTAATTTAGAGAGCTAAAGGATTAAAAATATTCCCTTTAATAATACATTGCCTTAAAGCATGCAGATTAAAGGCACATAGACTGAAATTAAAATATGCAAGTAGATGTCTTCTAGAAGCATATAGCTTATTATGTGCATAGATCTAAATCTATCCCGACAAAAAAGGAGATCCAAGAGAGAAAAGGAAAATACAGCTTGAAAACTTAACCTAACAAGAAAGCTTCTTTAAAGCTTCATTTTTTTTTTTTTTTTTTTTTTTTTTTTGGATATTCAGTAGAAAACTGTTCAGATTATTCCTTTTTCACCTAAAATTCCAGCTCCCAGTCTAGCTTCTACAGTGTGCTAACATCTCCACATTCCTATGTACATAAATAGCTGGTCTTTCTCCACCCACCTCATTGTAGCTGACTAATATTTTAATATACTTTTTTGTTTGTCAGCACCACTTTCTGCCACTTTTGACTGGAGAGACAGATGACAGAGTTGCTCCCCTGTTTTTCTCAGGGTTACAGACTTTATCTAGCCAGTTTGTACAATTATTAAAGGCACGTGTAGAGACTCTGTGCATATCTTCATCTCAGTCATGGTTGGAACATACCCAAACAACTCCGCAAACATAAAACTAGAACCAGAAAGAGGAAATAAATTGCACTTTCCTGTTATATATTTACACCATCAGATGCAAACCTTCATAAAAACCCTCAGTGGAGAGTTAGACTTTGACATAGTGCATATCACAACAAAATGTTTTAATAGACCAGATCCTACACCAGCTAAAAACTCAGGGTAAGCCTAAGGAAACTGAAAGATCAAGGGTTGCTGACAACAATTTCAGATACAGCCTATTGTTCATAGTTCAAATCTCTGCTTCAAGGCATACCCATTTTTTCTTGCCTTTTTGACAGAAGTGAGGTAGAGAAGCCAGATAAGCAGGCAAAGATCTCCAGAATTCCCCCATGCCAAATAGTTTTTTTTCACTGAGACAGAAAATAACTCTAAGGACAATCAGGGTAAGGGCTGTAGAGTTGTATCTGCCTAGACATGCTGGAGATTGACAACCATATCGTTATGTCTCTTCTGTTTACTTCTCTCACATAATTTTTGCAATCTGCATCTGTTCAACATGTTTTCTGTTTGGTAACTCGTAAAAAGTGTTGCCTCCTTAGATAAACAGACAGATAAAACAAAAGGTTGAGAGAAATAACATAAATAAGGTTATTATTTAATAAATGAGTCACAGTTATACGAAATACAGGTGCATGGAGACATCAGCTATGTATAAGTCAGTAAGACAAATACAGTCATGGACTTCATTACACTAAGAAGAAAAAAACATATTAGTCACCTTCCTCCTACCAGCAAAATAAAGAC
Source organism: Aquila spilogaster (assembly GCA_024606505.1). Classification (NCBI taxonomy): domain Eukaryota; kingdom Metazoa; phylum Chordata; class Aves; order Accipitriformes; family Accipitridae; genus Aquila; species Aquila spilogaster. The sequence goes on from JANHGO010000038.1 coordinate 13,173,253, forward strand.
ATCATTTGATATCCCAACAAACCTCATCTTGCTGTTAATTTTCTTATATTTTCCTTTTTTTTTTTCTTCCAGAAAACTAAGCTTCTAACTCTTTCACTTACCTTTCTCAATTCCACCTTTGGAAAAATCTTCCTCGTGAAGACCATAGTCTATAAAAAAACATATATCAGAAATAGGTAAGATGAATAGAAACACAATTTACTCAAATCCCAGCTCATCCTGCCACATCCACAGTGTAATACTTCTAACCATCTTACCATTTTCTCTGAATAATCCGCAAGAGTTATCCAAGCCAAATTAACAGAAGAACCCATGCCTCCACCCTATGAAGCCACTTCAGGATTTTGATGCTGCTCTGGAAAATTGAAGCACACAATCCATTTGCTATCAATTAGTAATCACTATCTTCAGGTGAACCCAGTTCTGTTACACTTCCCTTAATTTTTTAATCTGCCTTGAAATTTGTTCCATCTGTCCTCAGCTGCTTGGCCCCTGACATTCTTTTCTCGTTTCCTGTATTCTCTGAAACCAGAAAGACCAACAATCTTTGCTTGTTCCCTGTTTGCCTGTTCCCAACTTCTGAAGACACAGACTGTTGATATTTCAGATCATATCTCTACTACTGTGCTAATATCAAGGGAGATTCATCATTATTCACCTCGCTGAAACAGCAAATCTTTCCATTGTGACTGACAGATGGCTGCTGAAGCTTTCTTCTCATCTGCTTAAGGATTTACTGAGGTGCCATTTGCAAATGCATAGCTTCACATAACCAAGAAGAAAATCTGAACCCTTATGCCACACTCTGTGATAAAACTTACACAACTGGTAGCATAAACCAACAGAAATGCCACTATCCTTCCCCATTTGGCTGAGGAAATAGTACCTGTCCACTAACATGAATTCAAACCTAACTTTACAAGACAGAAGGAAGTCATTTCTGTGCACTTTGGGAATGACAGAGCAGATCCTGTCTCCTGAAAGCAGCTGTCAGTATGACTGAACTTTCATGTGGCTGCATATTACAGAAGTCTATTTCTTTTACAACATTAAAGACTAGCAGGAAGTTGCCTTAGAGACTGAGTTTTAATCAAGAGCTAGGTGAAACAAACAGTCTCAGAGAGAAGGGAGGATGGGGAATAAAAGGCAGGAGAACTAAAGAGCCTTCACAACTCACAGCTACTGGAAAGTAAGTAAGTGCATAAAAAAGCACAGCTTTCAACCAAGGGCTAAAAGGGAAGCTTATTAAATGCATTCAGAATGCTATTGCACGATGAGGGATGACCAAAGTGGATTTATTTCATTCCAGGACAAGAAAAATAAAAATAAAAAAAGCCCAAACAGTAGTTAAACAGACATCAGACCTAATATGGTCTGGTGTCCTGGGGTTTTCTGTCTTAGTACATGGAAACTTTGAGTTATATTTAATGGAATTTTAATTGAACCACACTCACTTCATCCATCCAAGTGAAGAGTGTTACAGATGCACCAACTTTAATTCAGTATATACATCTTACTAGACACCACAAAATGGACGCTTTAGGACAGAGGCTTTTCAGGTGTAAGGAAATTAAATTAATGAAACCTTTTTTTTCCAGTAGATAAGCATTCTGATGTTAAACTCTCTTGTTGATTTCTCATGCAGTAAGGGATAGGTTCATACTGAAGCTTCTCCTGTAATGGAAGAACAGAGATACCTTAATGAAGTTGCATCCTTTTATTTGGCTGACTACTTTTCTAGCTTCACAGAAACTTAGTGTCTTTGAGTCACTAACCATCTGCCAAGACTGAATGGAATCAGCCAAAGTTCCAGAAAATGTTCTGGGGGGCAGACAGACATCACATCTGGAACATACCATTATTTTATAAAAGACACTCTCTAACAAAGAAATCATTACTTGAAAAGTGAATCTCTGCAGGCACAGATCGTCCGGTGTTCATCAACAATACAGCTAATTTTTAAATCTTCACGTGGTCTAACTTTCGTGTAGCTGACAAACAACTTCATGGGAAATAAATAAGTAAAAGCACTTATAGGAGAAACCAAACTGCAGGAAAAGAGCTGTGTGTGTATAATTTACACAGATCTCCACAACTGCTGGTCTTACACCTTATAGTTTTGATGAAGCATTTCCTTACTGTTTAAATCCAGAACCAATAAATACAGTCTCCATTTTCTATTTGCTGTTTTGAATATAAAGGTACATTGACCTCATTTGTTTGATAATAAGGTCCTGAACTGACTCTTTCCTGATTTGTACTTCTTGAAAAATAGCAACTTGTTATGTCCACAATATTCCTAGTTCCATTTGCACTTGAACATTGGTTTATGTCCCACAACATCAAATAAGTGAAAGATATGCCATGGATGCCTCATGCAACTTACTGTGCTGCAACCATAGAATCATTTAAACATAGAATAGCTTAGGTTGGAAGGGACCTTAATTATTAACTAGTTCCAACTCCTCTGTTGTGCAAAGGGTTGCGAGCCACCAGATCAGGCTGCCCAGGGCCCCCATCCAACCTGGCCTTGAGCACCTCCAGAGATGGGGCATCCACAGCTTCTCTGGGCAGCCTGTGCCAGAGCCTCATCACTTGCTCAGTAAATAATTTCCTCCTAACATCTCACCTAAATCCCCCCTCTTTTAGATTAAAACCATTCCCCCTTGTCCTGTCAATATCAGACTGTAAAAAGTTGGTCTTTCTCCTCCTTGTAAGTTCCCTTCAAGTACTGGAAGGCCACAATGAGGTCTTCCCAGAGTCTTCTATTCTCTAAACTAAACAAGACCAGCTCCCTCAAGCTTTCTTCATTGGAGAGGTGCTCAAGCCCTTTGAGCATCTTTGTGGCCCTCCTCTGAACCCACTCTAACAGCTCTGCATCCTTCCTGTACTGGGGGCACCATGCCTTGATGCAGTTCTCCAGCTGGGGCCTCACAAGGGCAGAAAAGAGGAGGACAATCACCTCCCTCTCCCTTCTGGCCACCACAATTGGCCTTATGGGCTGCAAGCACACACTACTGGGTCATGTCCATCTTTTCATCCAGGCTACTCAGGGCTGCTCTCAAGGAGTTCTCCCAGTCTGTATACACATATGGGACTGCTCCTACACAAGTGCAACAACTTGCACTTGGCCTTGTTGAACTTCCTTTGGTTCACATGCTCCTACTTTTCAACCTGTCCATGTCCCTCTGGATGGCATCCCTTCCTTCCATTTTATCAAGTGCAGCACTCAGCTTTGGTGTCATGAGCAAACTTGCTGAGGGTACACTCGATCCCACTCTCTCTGTTATGTGAGAGCATATCAAAGACCTTGTACAAGTCCAAATAAATGACATCAGTTGCCCTTCCTTTGTCCAACAGCACTGTCACTGCATCACAGAAGGCCACCAGACTGTTCAGGCACGATCTGCCCTTGGTGAAGCCATGCTGGCCATCTTGGATCACCTCCTCATCTTGCATGTGCCTTAACACAGACAGCTTTCAGAAATATCTGCTTCATTATCTTCCCAGGCACAGAAGTGAGTCTCACTGTCCAGCAGTTCCCTGGGTCTTCCTTTCTCCCTTTCTTAAAAATTGGAGTGATGTTTCCCTTTTTACAGTCACCAGGGACTTTGATAGCCATGACTTTTCAAGCGTGATGGAGAGTAGCTTAGCAACCACACTGGCCAGTTCCTTCAGGACCCTGGGATGCATATCGTCCAGCCCCCATAGACTTATCCAGTCTCACGAGGCGATCTTGGACTTGCTCTGCTCTTACAGTGGGAGGGATTTTGCTTCCCTGACCTCCACCTATAAATCCAGGGACATGAGAGGCATGGGAAGTGTGACTGCCAGTGAAAACTGAGGCAAAGAACTTGCTGAGTACCTCCTCCTTCTCCATGTCTGTTGAAGCCAGTTCTCCTTTCTCATCTCTCAAAGAGGATACACTCTCTTTTGTCTGTCCCTTCTGACCAACGTAACTAAAGAACCCCTTCTTGTTATTTTTCACATACCTTGCCAAGTTCAGTTTCATCTATGCTTTGGCTTTCCTGATCCCATCTATGCATGTCTGGATGGCATCTCTGTATTCTTTCCAGGCTACACGACCCTGGTTCCTTTTCCCTCACTTTAACCAGCAGGTCCTTGCTCAGCCATGCTAATATCCCACCTCTTCTGCTTGATCTCCTCTGCTGAGGCATAGAAAGCTCTTGTGCTCTCAGAATGGCACTCGTAAAGAGCTGATACCTCTGTGGACACCCTGGCATGGGTAAACAAGATAGTGTATTTTCCACAAATAAAGGCTAAAGATTGCTTTCCAACGCACTGGGTAAGCAGCCTGGAATCCATGTAGATCCATGGTACATCTGAAGGATTTCTCACCACTAACTTACTAACTCCCACTGTGACCATGCTAACTTGGGAAGTCTTCCTCTTCTTTACAGATGTGCCAGTACTTTCCTCCTTGCCTCTGCTTGTACATGGATGTGCATATATTCACATGTACATATCCAGGTATGATATAATATGATATGATTGATACAATCTCAAAGATATCTGTTCACATATTCACCAGACTGTCTCTGCCAGATGTCTTTGCATCCCATGACAAACCAGGGTAGGGCCCATTATTAAGTACTCATGTCACAATCATATATTGATATCGTGGGACTGATTTCAGTTTCTGTTGGTGCTTTGGCCCAGTAGTGGGTGTTACTCTCATCCAACAGAGGCAATAAACCCTTCATGTGCAAAGATGTTTCCTTGGTCTGTACTTCTGCCAGCAAATGTCAAGTGTTTTTTGATCCTTCTCCTTCAAAGTTCAGATGCCCTTGTTTGTGGGGTTTGTTTGCTGAGGGCTGTGGTATGTTTTCTTGTAAATCCAAACCATGTTCTTCCAGCAGTCCTTCTCTTTAGCTGTGAACCTTCAGCATTTCCAGAGTTGTGCTTGTCACACAGTGCTCTACTCCATGCTGTAAGATTTAATACTTTTCCTGGCTTTTGTTTCCATTTAAAAAAAACAGCATCTTGCTACAGACTTATTGTGTTTACCATTAAAATACCCAGAACCTCAGTGACTCCACTGCTGCAGGCATGCTGATCACTTACTGCATCAAACTCACTATTTTTCTATTTTGGAGGAGATAATGGAAAGCCACTACTTCATTTGCTCACCATTACTAACTGTTAGAGCAAGTACATGTGGGTTGTTTACACATTATTCCTTGAAGAAACACAGTTCCTTCTTTATTGCATTTTATATACATTTTAATGCTGAAAATGTTCTTATGGGGTAGTTGCCTAACACTTACCTACATAGCAACTGGAAGATAGTGGTACAAAGCTAAAGCCTTATCTATTTTGCTGCACAGAAGGCCATGCATTTTCCCTTTTCACAAAGTTAGACACTTTCACCGTATGTCATAAGAAGTCACTGGTGAAGCAAGGATTTAAAATAAAGGGTCTGGGAGCCTAGATTGTGGTTGTATATGCCCACTGTAGCTTGTTATGCATGATCGATGTGGCACTGTCGTTTGCATTTGGCTTCATGCTCTCCGAACTCTGCAGAAACTCTTTTGGCACTCTCATCCATTGAGGCTTGCTAGCAGTATCAGATTTTATGCCTTCAGGCTCTCACATAAATTATTCTGAAGACAACATAATATTGTCAAATTATGAACTGTTCAAACGCTTACTGGGACATGATTGATGTATGAACACAGAATGCTTAAACATTATTGTATCATAGTTATATCTGTTATTTGCCTGTTCAGGTAAGTCAACTAAGATTTTCTGAAAGAAGCTACTTTAGTGTTGGATTCCAGATATCTATTCCACTTAAGCATTGCTTCGAGAAACCTGAAAATATGAAAGGGGCTAGAGAGAGAAAAAAGAAGGCTATGATTTAGATGAAGGATATGCCCTAATCCACACTTCATCTAAAAAGTGACGCAAGGACTTGGATTGAAATGGGGAGGTTCTGGAAGAGGCTGACAAGAATAAAGCCTTTAGCAAGGAGGGGAGATGCCGTCTATTTGCTTATAGAATAGTTACTAAAGTTCACTGTCAGAGTGAACTCTAAACTGCATCTCAGCTCACAAAGTAAAACTGCAGCCATCCTAACAGCAAAAGTAAACTCAGAAACAGATTTGAAACAGATGGGTTTGAGCCTTAAAAAAAAAAAAGAAGAAGAAGAAGAGGGGGGAAAGGGAAAGTGAAGGGAAGGGAAGGGAAGGGAAAAGAGAAAAGGGGGAATGGGAAAAAGGGAAAAGGGAGAAAAAGAAAACACCCAGTAGCACAGTGCTTTCTGTCTTGCACACACACTGTCAGGCAGGGTGGAGGCAGGTTATCCCAAGTTCCATTGCCCCACCAATGGCTCCCAGAACCTGGAAGTTCTGCTGCCACCACAAAACACTGCTGGTTACCAGGGAGCAAAATCTCACTGCTATCTATACTAGTGCTATCAGAAGTTTTTTGTGTTCAAATTGAAACAGAAAAAAAGGGACACATCTCCTTCCTACACAGGTGCTTTGTTAAGGGCCGTGTTAGCAAAAGTTCAACACTGATCCAAAGATTAGACATCTGAAAGGGAGCAAAAGAAGAAGGAGAACCAAACTATGAAGTAAACTAGTGGCATTTTCTTCATAGGTGTTTCCACCCTTGGAAAAGGGAACACAAAACTTAATAGCATGTCTCGCAATATGTATCAAATTTTCCATTACTTTGTGATAGCAGTGTATGACAACAGTTTCACAGAGGGAAGGTTTTGGCCTTGTTGTGGAAATAACTGATGTATTTTACAACCTACAGTTACTGGATTACATAAACAGTGAAAACCTTGCTTTCACTTCTGGATTTTGGATATTTTCTCAAATTTCATACAAATTACTGACATTTCTGGTCATAAAGCTTATAATTATGCATGTAAATCTGTGATCTTAAAGCCGAAGTTTCTATGCTACAGCTCCTTTTTTTGACTTCTAAAGATGCTAAAAATGCAAAAGTCCCAAAAGTACTCAAATGGAAAATGAACCTTCTGATACCAAGTCTTTAGTAAACTGATCCCTACAAGCAGATGGGCCCCACCTTGCAGGAAAGTGAACAAATAAAGAATAATTTATCTTTGAGTGCAATAAGCATCTTTCATACGCAAGTTTGCCAAAGGCTGGATAATTCCACAAAGGTGCTGAACAAGAAGCCAGAATTGATTAGAAATGAAAGGTCCCACAACACCACCCTGAGTACTCAGCTCTTAATCAGGTTATCAGACAGCAGGGCTTTTCTTAATTGATGTAGCCTTTTATCAAATTAAAGTGTTATCTCCCCAGTGAGGTCATAAAATATGAGTCACACAGAGTCAATAGGATATCTAGCACAAAGGCAATGCTATGCATTATAGAGTCTAAAGATACCGTAGGTGCAGTTTACTTAAAGGTAACTGGTGAATGCTCTGGCCCTCTCTGACCTTCAGAAAAAGCTGTTTTAACCCCCTTTTAAACTATGGTTACTGCTAGGAGTAGTTCCGCTAATCATGATTTGATACTGTTGCTTTGGTAAGGCAGTGTGACATTTTGAGACCAACCTCTAAATTCTCATAAGCAACTATTAGTTCCACTGATTTTCAACTGCCGCATAGCCTCAGCTGAGGTTTTCATGCAGCTATGCTGAATGCATTCTCTGAAAGCTGAGGTTTGTGTGGTTAAGCTGCCAAACAAGTCCCCCACATTAAACAAAGAAAAATAAACACTGTGATTGAAGCATTTCCCATTTTAACTGAAATTTTATCTTGAAAACAGCTACTGGCCAGCCCTGGATTTATGCTGGAGGTCTGACTTAGATGACTTCTGAATTCTTGTCTGACCTTTGGCAAGTCCTTTCCTCTGATTTTCTACAACCCACAGGTGCCAAATTCTTTGCAGTTTTACCGGTGTTTTGTTATCTCCCTTTTTATTTTATTTTTAATTTTGTCTATTAATTAAAATAGACGTTCACTGCTTTTCCTCGTGAAGGCACTGGGAGATTGAGTCCATTAACAAAGGCAAGGAATTCAGCCAATAGCTATGAGAATCCTAGTAAAGTCCACTCAAACATTAATTAATTAGTTAATAATCCATACTAATGCTGTCATCTGCACTAGCTGCTAACGCTTTTAGTCAGAGCTGACTGTCATCTATCAATTTCTGACTGCTACATCGTATAGTGCAAACTAAACCATAGTCCAACAGCTTCCCATTAGGGCAACTGCCTTGAACCCAGAACATTGCTAACAGCCTCACAGAAACGCAACTCTTTATATGGTCATGTAGAATGACCTAATTTACAGGTTTCCAAGGCCACTGCCTCAGAGCTCAGATTTTTAGGTATATTATAAGAGCAAGTTACAGGATGTAAATCAAGAACCAATCATCACATGTAAACAATTTTCTTTCTGAGATTATTTTTTAAAACAAAATAAAAAACTTTCAGTCGATTAAAACATCTCGTGTGTGTATTAGGAACGTTTTGTTTCACTTTCAAGCCTTTTAAAATACTATTAAACAAAGAACTATGCAAATGTAACAGTAAAGGAAAAAAAAAAAAGAGAAGGGATCTGGCAGCTCCACTGTCCTTACAAAGTCATTTCAGCAATGCTGAAAATCAATTCCCTGTTTCGTTATGTACACATATACAAAGGAGTTCACTGTATCAGTTTAACCTTTCTTTCCCTCATTAGGACAAATACAGTAATAAAATGAGAGAGGTTATTTTGCTTTCTTTTTTTTTTTGTCTTGTACTTTTGGTTTTGCATACTGTTGCCTTTTTGCTCAGTGTTGGCATAATGATGTGGCATAGGCGTTTCATTTTCATTTTTGAAAGGAAGTTCCAAAAAGTTGAACTGGCAAATGGAAGAACAGATATAGCAACAAGCCCACATACAGCTCACTTTAGGATTATCAATGAAAAAGTGCTTAAAATCTTTTTATAGAGGAATTTAAGATTAAAACTCCTAAGTAACGAAATGTTTAGATATTCTGGTAGAAAGTGGAACTAACTCTGGAAAAAACCTCTTAATGTTTTAGGGCAAGGAAAACAGCCCCCTTCTTTATTGCTCTGTGATCTCAAAATTCAAATTTCTACGCTAGGCTTTTTTTGTTGTTGTTTGTTTTTGCTCTTTTTTTGACTTCTAAGTTTCCTCTTTCATTAAGTATGCATCTGCAAAGGAGTTCTTTGTATCAGTTGGTTAAGCGTGTCACATTAAAGACCAATGAAGTAATAAATTTAAAAGAAGGTTAGTTCATCTAGTTGATGTAACTGAGATATAAACAAACATTATATTTTCCAAATGAGAATCGGAGAATCTCAGGTTACAGAGGTTTATCCTGACAACGAAGTACAACAGGTACTAAATGGCTTAAATAACTAATATTGAAGGTAAATTCCTATTTCCCCCACCACTGTGGCAACTTTGAGCCTTAGTTCTACTGACTGTCATTTACCACCATCTGACTGCTACATTGTACAGTGCAAACTAAACCATAGTCCAACAGCTTCCCATTAGGGCAACTGCCTTCAACCCACAACATTGCAAACAGCCTCAGAGAAAGGCAGCTCTTTATATGGTCATGTAGAATGACCTAATTTACAGGTTTCCAAGGCCACTGCCTTAGAGCTCAGATTTTTCAGTATAAGAGCAAGTTATGCTGCTCAAATTTTATGCAGAATAGTACGCTGCTAATCTTGAGAACCTGAGAGAGCTACTCAATCAACAGATTTTTATGATATCATCTTTATGCCAGCAGGAAAGCAGTGAATGTATTTTTAGAGAAATTCTGAACAATTTTGAGCTGACTGGAAGTCACACAGTCTGGGTTAATAACCTTATTGGTGGTAAATAATACAGGTGACACTAAAGTAAGACAAGAGCAACAACCCATTAAATCCTTTTTCACCTCCTCATTTCACAGGTTTGAATTCCCCCACTATCAGTGGGACAGAAGGACAAAATAAGCTATTGCCAAAGGCTAAGGCAACAATGTGGTTGGCTTGGTTGCAGAGCCATCATGAAGTTCTGCATCACACTGAAATAATCCACTGTCCAGCTTAAAGTTTTCAAGCACAGCAAACTTGAAATTAAAATGAAGTAGAAAAATGAACATTCTTGTTAAAGAAAAATACTTTCCTATCCTGAACTCTTATTTTCCAATCAGCTTACAGGTAAACTATAGAAGAGACTTCAAGCAAAGAAACGGAAGAAGAAAACTAAAGTCTCTCTAGAGAAGAAGCTGTGAATGACAATCTGCTGTTTTGAAAACTTCTGCTTTATCAAGTTGGTATCTTTCACCACGTCTAGAGGCACTAGAAATATCTACAGTTACATGCTCTTTAAAGGAAATTGGACATCAAAAATATCTCCCCATTTGCTACCTCATGTCTCATGCACTTAATGAAAAATACTCAACCTTCCATGAGTAAGGAAGCATAGTTTTCATTACTAATGAATGCTGTGTTCCTGTTCAGAGCAACAAGTTGCCATAAGATCTGTAGGACTGCATTTCCGTATTGCTTCAAATGTTTGCTCATACACTGACCAAAAGGAAATGGGGATTTCCAGGCAGACAGACACTTATTGCAATAAAGAAGTCTGCTTCTAATGTCTCAGTGTGTTTGTTACCTGGACAAAATTCACCCTTGGCTTTGTAAAGTCATTTAAGCCTGAAGACTAATAGGGCTCTGGAGGCCAAAAATAAATTGATGGTGAGAGTTTGCCAGAGAAGTCAGTGCAGAACAGAAAACAAAACAAAATTAATGCCGAAAAAAAAAAAAATTCTCAAGTCTAATTTTTCCAGATCCCCGGTGCCACGAGCTTGAAAAATTAGACATCAGGTCTTCCCTCACAAGAAATCTAATTGAGTTCTACACCCTCGTATTCCCTCCTCAGACATGGTTTCGATTGCGTGTTCATACTGCAAGTACGTGGACTTACTCCCAGGCTCTTTTTGGAAACAAACTAACTCCACCCAGGGTAAAATCTGAATTAGAGAGATATCTCCCTTTGGGAGTTTCCCTCACAAGGGAGAATGGAGGTGCTAACGTCAGGACCAGCTTGCTGTGCTCCACACAGTCCACACTATCCAATCAGGCCTTGAATCATCAAATGTCCTAGTGCCATGCTCAGAATTCACAACTGTTTGGCTCCCTTCTCATTGATTTGTGCTTTTTGGACTGAAAAAGGCCCAAACCAAACTGAGAATGGTTATGTCTTTAGGCAACAGAAACCTCATATAGGGCCCAGAGGAATTGCAAATGAAGAGATTCCCAGCAGGAATGTGGCTAGTCTGCTCCAGAGGAAACAAGGTTTGGCAGCCAGAGATTGTTTGGATGACACTTTCAACTGTGAAGTCATAGCACAGTGTGTACGTCCACAAACTGATTTCACTCTTCCCTCTAACTATCACACTGCTAAAATTTAGCATCTCATATTAGATTCTGATTTTCTGAAGCCAGAAGCAGTTTTGTTTTCCTTTTAGAGAGGAAGTTCTGAAAAGCTGTAATGGCAAATGAAAGAATGGATACAACAACAAACCCACATATGGCACATGTGAGAATTATCAGTGGAGAAAGGCTTACAATCATTTTATAGAGGAATTAAAGATTAAAACTCTTAAGTAATGGAAATTTTTAGATATTTTTGTAGAATATGGAACTAACTCTGAAAAACAAACCTCTTAAAATTTTTTGGGCAAGAAAAGCAGCCCCCTTCTTATTTGCTCTGTGGAGCTGTTGCCCAAGAGGTGGCCATGGCAAGTGTCTCTTCACTTCTGTAATACTGGCAGCAGTACAGGTCAGATCTCAGCTGTGGGATCTCTCCAGACTGCCCACAAGTTCTGGCAGCCCTCATTTGGTGTCATGTGGCCAATGTATATGAGTAGAATTGACTTCAACCTCTCTGTGCATGCCTTTAACCTGGCTACGTACCTCACCATTTATTTGTGCAGAAGAAAGCATTAGATGGTATGGGCATTGTTTACTTCCTGCACAGCTGCTCCCCATCTCTCCAAGGGAAAGTAGCCAAACTGAAACAACCCTTGTTGTGGACTGTGCCAACAGGATGCAAGTGGCCCACTTCTGGTATCACAAGTTTTTTTTCTGTAGGTAATGGATGTACTGTCAATGTTACCGTAAAGGAATATGGCTTGCCACTAGCCATGGGCACAGACATGTTGACCAACAGACCCCAAGAGCTCTGAGTACAATAGCCATGCAGAATAGAGTCCTGTGTTCTCTCAAAAGATTTCTTCCTCCCTGTTAACCTTGAGTGATGGGAGCTGCCAGGGGGATCCCCAGGGGTACCAGTGTGAAAACACTGACTGCTTGAACAGAGTCCCTAAAGGGTTTACCTTACTACTTTGGAGTAAATAAGAACAAGAGTCCAATTATTGACTTTTGCAAGCCTGTCTCTCTTGAACAAATCAATGCTTTAGGGGTATAATTATATTTAGCTGATTAAAAAAAAAAAAAAAAAAGAACAGGAAAAGAAAGGAAAAAGGGAAAAAAACAGGTGAAACCATGTGAAGCAATTGTGAAAAGTTTCATTTTCTTTCTGTCACAACAGATGTGTATTTTCTGTAATAAGTTTTATATGTTGTTGGGAATATATACTTCTAAAAACTGAACTGGACATTTGATTTGGGGCACAGAGAAGACACCTGGAAAATGTTGACTATTCTGTCCAAGTTATGGCCACATCACCACATAACTCTAACTATAACCATTTGATCCTGTCAGGGGTATACTGTAGATCCTCCCCTCTCAACACAATATCCCCAAGTGGGTCTTTAATGTCTGAGTGAAGGCTATTACTGATGGTACTCCCATGTTATTACCTGCAAGGGGCTGAATTTGGCCAAATAGCTTGTGGTATCCTTCTCTTTCACTCACACATGTTGCAAGAGACAGACAGCATGTACAATAAAACTACGGAAGTAGCAAAGGAGGAGGTTGGAAGGAAGAAAATACAGACAGTTTTTTTATCAGCTCACCTAACCAAGGGCATCAGATAAGCATAATAACACACAAAGAGTCACACAGAGTCATAAGGTTTGGAAGGGACCTCTGGAGACCAGCTACTCCAACCTCCTGCTAAAGCAGGTACGCTATAGAAGGTGACACAGGTTGTCCGGATGGGTTTTGAATATCTCCTGATAGGGAGACTCCACACTGACATAGATTTTGAACATCACGTAGAGTTGTTATTTGGCATCAGAGTAGGAGGAAGTCAGATTGTCTGACCCAATAACTTTGCATGGGTATTTATTTCTCTGGTTATTAACTACTAAATCAGTAAATTGTTAGCATATCTGAATCTGAACGCAACAAGCTTTACTTGCTCATCCAGTTACTGTTGTGCATGCTTTGACATCAGCTTCAGCAGGGAAGAGGATCTGAACCAGGAACTCCTATAAAAAATTATTCTTTGAAATCAGATTAGCCAGTCAGAAATGCCAAGTGATAAGAGAAGACTTTCCTTTACAGACTTCCTTTAGCAGTTCTAAGCCAAGGGCATCAGGAGGACACAAGCCTTCACATCCATCCAAACAGGTAAAAAATGCTGGTCCTCACAAAATGTACCGTTGTAGCTTCACTGTGGCAAGTTATGGAATATAATTAGAGATGGATTAAAACCAGACAGTTTCTCTTCTAAAAATAACATAGCAGTTCTCCTTTCTTTCACTCTGTTGAACTTCCATGATACATCTCAGACTCAACATCCTTTTTTGTCTGGACCTCCAGGCTAAAGAATCAGAGTGCAAGCTGAAGGTAATGTGATGCAACTTAAGAAGCTGCAGGTATCCAGCTTTCTCCCAGATGAAGAGAGAATTATTCAGCCTGAGAATTTTCATACTTATTCTACCTTTCTCTAAAAAATTTGCCCTATGTGTGTCTTCAGACCATCACAATTACAAAAAGATTAATTACACTTCCAAACTTCTCACTACATAGCAAAAAATGTGATGACAGTCCTTCCAAAGTGTAGGATACTTTTAGTATAGACATCACGTCAAAATGTTTAGCATCTATAAAACTAGATGAGCTATTTTCCAAAAAGAATTTTACAGAAGGGATTTATTTTTTTTTTGCATTTTAGTTTGCATTGGTCCAAAACATGCCTCTGTCATTCAAACCAAAATGAAGCTGGGTATTATGTGCAGGACATAAAAAAAAAATAGAGTTCCAAAAGCATGTAACTGAGTCTCTTGTATCCAGCAACTGGATTTAAAGTTTCTTGTTCCCTCTCTATTAAGTATGGAGGGAGGTGCTGCCAGGAAGCCATTTGTCCCACCTAAAAGCTGACTGGACTATACAGTATAGTTACACCTGAAGTCACTATTTCTGTAGCAAACACCATTGCAACAGCATTCAGAAGTAACTTCTGATGCTCAACCCAGGAAGCTCAATGCCATTCCTTTGACTTGATCAGTTTTAACATAAAAGAAAACCTTATTACAATGCTGGAAAAATGGAGCTAAGCTCTGCACATGCAGTATTTCCACACACAAGTTGTAGTTAGGGCTCTGATCTGCCATCAGTGTGGTTGCGCATTACCCACACAAGTATGATATTTTCTGTCAATATTTGTTCAAGTCTGGAAATAAGTGGATTACCTACCTTCTGCAAAGGTTTGCATGTTAGATTTGCTGTTATCAGATCACAGAGGGTGTAACACAAATTTAACTACATTCATTTCAAAGAGCTAAAGCTCCTTTCTCACCCTGGTGGTTTACCACAGACCTATCATAGGAACATCATCTCAGAGACGAGGATGTGGTCAGAAGATATAAAATAAATGACAACAGGGAAAAAAATTCTACTTCTTTTATTTTTCAAGATATAAAATATATAATATTATAGTCAAAGGATATTCCACTGAATTCAGTACTAAAGTAAAAAATGGCTGAGTAAATAGCAATTCACTTTAAAACATAAAGAAAAGCCCTCCAAAGGGAACAACAACAACAACAAAAATCAGGACTTTTTTTTCCATTCTCATTTTCATAAACATCTGAAAGGACTGGTAGAATAATATAATGAAGATGTTTATTTGATACCCCTTATGTGTCTTTCTTACATATCCAGTGGCAGGTGATTTTCCAACACATTTTCTACTCTCTGTACAAATTTTCTTACCGCAGTGGTTCATACTTTAAAATGAACAGAACTTTAAGGGAAAAGAGTTGCAGAGGTGAATAGAGGATAACAAATTTTTCTATAATGTCCCAAAAACAACCTATAGCACATACCTTAACCAGCTGTCATGAAAACCAAGATCTTGTTGAGGCCACTAAAGCGGCATCTTTCAGTCAATGGGAGAGTGTAGGCTTCTGTGAAGTTCCTGGTTCACTGTTTTCAGACAAATGGTGGAGTTTCCTGTCTTCAAAGGAAGCAAGTATTAGTATCCTAGAACAAAAACTATATATTCTACAAATATTTACTTGGACTTGACTATGAACACTTACTCTTTTAAACCTATAAAGTGGACTTCTAAGATTGTCTGAGCCTACACGCTCCCTTGAGCAATACCTGCTCCAATTCCAAGCCAAGGAATTTGGTGGAGTTACGAGGACACTGAAACGTTGCACTTGAAAAGAGCAACAGGTGAAGACATGAAAATTCCAAGTGGGTGAAGAAGCCACTTTTTAATGGACCTTAATACACAACACTACATTTAGAGCTACACGTAATGGGCATTTGGAGAAGCACTTGTATGTGATTGTCCAACATTATTATAGTATTGAATATTAAAAAAAAAAAAAAAAAAGTGCTTCAAAATGTTTAGGTGAAAGGGGTAGAGGAATGAGAAATTTTTGCAAGTCTAGAAAGGAAGAGCCATAATTATAACTATAATCTTTGTTCCTGCACATTTTTACATTTTCACTCATTTTTCTTCTGCTTAATGTTAATAAAAAACATTTCTTTAACAATTTATTTACATTAACTTTATCCTCGAATGAATTTATTTCAAATTAAGCTATATTTCTATTTCTGCTTCATGTACCCATTTTCTTTTCTCCATCCATATTTCTTTCTTTTAAAATGCATGAATTTCTGCTTTCTGATTTACTTTAAGCCAAGCAACTTTCTGCTTGATGTTTTCTCAATTAATGACAGTTGCTTCTCATTTTTCTATGTAAGTACAATTTTCTTTTAATGATCTTCTGACTTGCTTTCTTCTGATGTACATATACCTACAGCAAGCCTTTTATTATGTTGCTTATGGATTTCATATATGTGTACTCTGTTTTTATATATGTGTACTTTGTTTTTATACCTTATGTTCTTTTTAAAAGAAAAGTACTTCTCTCTCTACATTTCCATACACCCCTAACATTTTTATTAGCCAGATAAGAGAATACGAGCTCTATTTGCTAACGCGTTAGTATACAAAAAGGAAGAGTAAATTAGTTTACTTTTGTTTTATTAGCTATTAAAATGGTTTACGTGTTTTCTAGAGAACAGAAAGTAATACAAGATGTTAGGCCTATGTATGCTATCAAATATAATTCTATTGGGATATAAAGTATGCAGAGCCATAGAAACCTATTTTGACACCTTTATTCTATTATGTTCAGGGCACATACTATACTTCATCATAATTACCTACAAAGCATCCATGATACCATGGTGTAATGTTCCTTCTAGTTTGGCTGTAATTCTAACATGCAAGTCACCAAATAATCAGCTTATTCCCAAAAATCAGGTGCAGTATCTATAGCTAGCAGGCAGTATAACTTCTATCTTTTCAGAGATCCAGAAAATTATACTGGCTGTGCTAAAATCCTTTGATCTAATGTCAGTATCTCAGCAAAAGCAACTGTTCAGTGGGAGGCTTGCATGCTTCAAGACTTGTTCCTGCTTTTTCCTTTCCTGCTACTGGTCCTGCTTCTCTGCACAGTGAAGACAGAAATACAGCCAGGCACCCTTTAAAAGGTAGAAGTGTTCTACGGAATGGCTTCAATCTGAATTTTTTGGGGAACTGATGGCTGGGAGACTATAATATTGAGACACAGACTTCAGACGTAGTTAAACTACGTGCATTACGTCTGTTAAGTTTCATGCATCTTTTCATTCTAAGGAGTCTTATATGGGAAGTGTAATTAGTGTAAATTTCCAGAGGAAAGAAACACTTGGAGATGCTCTGCTTTCTCCCAGAGACCTCCCAGAGATCCACCACTCATCTACATATACACAGGGCTGAGGAACTGTTATAACTTTACTTCTGGAGGCAACTGAGAGAACAAGAATCCCATATGGTTAATTGGTGACCTCTGACTATATCTCTGTGTACAGGTGGAGGTGAATTATTTCTTTATAAATCATTAACATAATTCATGTTTACCATCTCAAGGTATTATGACAGTTGACTGGCCACTAGCGAACAAAGTCATTGTGTCTGAAAGAGTTGAGGGCAGCAGTTGACCCAAAGTTAGCTGTGCTAAAGCTGCCAAGATGCGAAGCCCAGAAATGTTTCAGATGAGATTGTTCTATGGTCCAAATCTCGTCTTCACTCCTGCACAGAACACTAGTTGGGAACTAGTGATGCATGTGACCCTGTCAAATCTGCTTTCATGAGCATTATTGAAAAAAAAAAAGGCAAAAAAACAGTCACTATCAAGACCACCTCAGATGCTGCCATCTCTTGATGTGGCTGTTGAAGTAGCAATAAACTGTGATTACCAACTGAGAGTCTCTTTCATCATCACCATAGTACAGTGAATACATGTTGAATTGAGGTTTATGAGGTCCTATCATCTCATTCATTGAATAACTGTTCTACAGAGTCTTGTCTAGCTCAGGCCTCTCACTACAGAGATCAAAAAAAGGAGAAACATTAGCTATAGGTGACTGATTGAACACATATAACTGGAGGGTAAAGAGGTTTAAAATGCAACTCATTTCCCTCATTGACCCAGCCCCAGCCTTAACAGTCACATCTTGGAGGTAAATGTTTAGTGAGGGCAGATGTTTTTCCTGCAGGGTATTCTCATTTTGCACGCAGTTTCATGAGTTTCTCCTTTTATGAGGGTCTTGTGCAATGCTGCAACCCTGGCAGAACAGGCTGTGGCAGGGTGTTTTGGCATTTCAGCCTTGCACTTGCTCCTTCCAGTCAAAGACATGTCTCTAAGAGAACAGGTGTACAGTGACTGAACAGATCAGTTGATTTCACACACACGTCCATTTTTCATTGGTCCTGGATAAACACCTGCGGTAATTCTTTGCTAATATTTACTCAAAGAATTCTCTGTTCCAGGGAACAGCTGCACTATATGTCCTGCTTCAATGCATTCTGGCATTTGCATATATTTCTAAGACCGCTATCTAGTTTCCTGTAGACTATTACCCACCTGCCATCCACAGACTACTTTGCCGTCTGTTGTTTTGTTCCGTGGTTGCAAGACCTTTGTGGAAGACAGGAATCTCTTGTTTTAACATGTATAGCAGAATAGAGTTTTGTCTTGAGACTGATGCTTGTATATAGGAAGGCCAGCGGTTCATCTGCTCTGTACATGTTCAACTCTTTTTACCTCCTTCCACAAGACAGGCAGTCACTCAGATCCTTCCCCTCCCGTATTTCTCCATTCATTATTCTTGTAGTGGGGCATCTTTACTGAATTCCCAACACTTCACTTCTATTAGACATATAATCTGAGCCATGCGTTGTAAAATAACAAACCTTTGGTTGCCATAAATGTGGAAGAAGCAGAGTCCAGTCTCTAACTAGAGGTAAGAGAAAAGAGCATGATCCAGACCTATACTTTCTCAGGCTTTTGGAAGATGTAAATCATGGTTCCAATGCTAATTTTCTGGGCCAAATTTAAATTGCTACAGTAGAAGGCAGAGAACCCTAATTTAGTATCTCTTCTACAGGCTAGCTGTAGGGACTGTGTACACCTCTGTTACAGTACTTTGTGGACCAGATTCATAACTTAAGTAAATTGGTAGAGCTAGAATTATGTTAGCAGAAGTGAAGCGGTTGACAGTATTCAAGAATTTGTCTCCATTTGTTTTTTGTAACAACAAAGTAATTTTCTAGGCAAGTCCTTCCAGATAATGGCTTCCTAAGATATTTGATGTAAATATTTATTACAGAAACTCTTCTTGTCAAATTTTGGAGTTTTAGGGACAATTTATACCAGAAGAGCATTACCAGATTGCAGGATTGTCACATGTTTAAAGATACTGGCTCAAATTTACTTTTCATGGATGGACTGCAAAAATTACTGTGCTGCAATCCTGGTTTAGAAATAGTCTGTACACTGATATAATAATCATCCCTCCCTAATGAGTAGGCTCAACATAGAATAGAACGAATCATAGCATGGTTTGGGTTGGAAGGGATCTTTGAGATGGTCTAGTTCCAACCCCCTGCTACAGGCAAAGACACCTCCCACTAGAGCAGGTTGCTCACAGCCCCATCCAGCCTGGCCTTGAATGCCTCCATGGAGGGGACATCCACAGCCTCTCTGGGCAACGTGTTCCAGTGTCTCACCACCCTCACAGCAAAGAATTTCTTCCTAATATCTATTCTAAATAAATCAATCTAGTTCTTTTTGCTTGTAAAACAAAGTCAATGGATTTATGCCCATTAATAACAAACCTGAACTAGCCAATAATTACTCGGCCAAATCTAAAATGCAAGTTATACTGAACTTTACTTCAAGTCCTAATATGACTTGCTTTTTGGTGTTTCTTTTCTTGCCCCCTTTCAAGGAGGCTTTTTCAGTTTTACCAAAGGACTCATCTAAATTATAATATCTTTATCCTATTTTTAAAGCTTATGTGGTTACACAATTAAAAAACAAATTAAATATTGTAAGCAGGTGTTTCTCAGAGTCACCTTCTTTAAAAATTCAGCAACGGCTGACTGCCAGTGACTGCCAGTTTTCACTTGCTGAGTACCTCCTCCTTCTCCACGTCTGTTGAAGCCAGTTCTCCTTTCTCATCTCTCAAAGAGGATACACTCTCTTTTGTCTGTCCCTTCTGACCAACGTAACTAAAGAACCCCTTCTTGTTATTTTTCACATATCTTGCCAAGTTCAGCTTCATCTATGCTTTGGCTTTCCTGATCCCATCTATGCATGTCTGGATGGCATCTCTGTATTCTTCCCAGGCAGCATGTGAATCACGGTTCCCTGGCTTCTCTTCTTGCCCTTCCTGAAGATACAAGTGACATTCGCTTTCCTCCAGTCTTCCAACACTTCTTCAAATCACCACAATTGGTCAGAGATTATCAACAGTGGCCTTGCAATGACATCTGCCACTTCCTTCAGCAGCTGTGGATGCATTCCATCAGGGCCCGT
Organism: Aquila spilogaster; assembly: GCA_024606505.1. Taxonomy (NCBI): domain Eukaryota; kingdom Metazoa; phylum Chordata; class Aves; order Accipitriformes; family Accipitridae; genus Aquila; species Aquila spilogaster. The sequence goes on from JANHGO010000038.1 coordinate 13,193,565, forward strand.
GGACTTGCGAATGTTCAGTTTGCTTAAGTATTTGATCCTTTTCCACTAAATATGCATCTTCTTTGCTCCAGCAAGGCCTCTGGAACCTGGGATTCCTGAAGGGCAGTCTTTCTAGTGAAGGCTGAGGCAAAAAAAGCATTCAGTACCTCAGCCTTTTGCATGTCCTGTGTAACCAAGTCACTCAGCAGTCGACCCAGGTTTTCCATAGTCTTCCTTTTGACAACAATGTACTTAGAGAAACCTTTGTTGTTTTCTTTTATTTGCCTAGCCAGATTCAATTCCATCTGGGCTTTGTCTTTCCTAACTTCATCCCTGTAAGCTTGAACAGTATTTCATGCTCAATGCATTTCATAATCTAGATCTTAGCCTGACTTTGTATTTTGGATCAAAATAGAGTTAGATTTCCTGAGGGAAAGGTGTTGACCTGCAAGTGAATATAATTCTGGAAAGAACATGGGGCATGTGAAGCAGCAAGCCAGATTTCCAAGGGTTCTGTTTATTTCTTGCTGTCGCTGTACCACTTCATAGCTATCAGCTAGAACATTTCCTTTCAGGTATGTTGCTCCCTGTTTAGTCAGTCAGGAAAGAAGCTCATACTGATAATATTCAAGGTCACTTCCAACTACCCATGACAAAGACAATATCATTTGTCTCTTCTGTTGCATAAAAGAAATGAAACGCATATTGGTATGCTCAGCACATACACTGACAGACTCTCATATTCAGCTTAGTATATTTAACTTCTTTATAGGTCCACAGCACACAACCAGGAATAAAAGATTCTTCTATTTGCATCATATTTCCCAGGAAACCCTTTCAGATAAAACTATTTTTTTCCCCACAATCATTACAGAAACAAATGGATTTAACTGTGTAGTACTTGACACCAGTGAAATTTTGGCAGAATAAGAATTCCAGATTTAGGACCTCTATGGTTATGGGGTACTTGGTTACTATCCAGAGAAAGCCTGGTATGTATTTTGGGGAAAATGAAGTGGGAGATCTGTACTTTTTCTACCACAACCTGACAAACTTCCTTTCAGCTACTTGTCTACACAGCACAGTTCTATAAATTAATTATTTATTAAAATAATGTAGAAAATTTATAACTCACAAATATTATATTCATAATAAGGTATTACTAATAATACAATTAAATGTATCTGCAAATGTACGTGTCTATACATAAAACTGGAACACTTACCTTAGAATTATAGAGATAATTGTCCTTTTTTGATATCAAACCATTTTAGCTCTTTGTAGAAAAGTTCTGGTCACAGTTCCATTGAGTGTTTCATTCATGATTTGGATAATGATATTTCTTGATGATACAAGATGGTCAACAGGTACACTGGAAAAATAGAACAGGCATCAAAATTATACAGATAAACTGTAAAAGATAACTAAAGTAAAGACCAGAACATTGAAATTATTTGAGCAGTAGATTTGGGGTTGCAATTGCAGAGAGAATTTGGTACCACAAACCAGCCAGGAAAGTGGCATACAGCTTACTGTAATTTCCAGTTAGCATGTTAGTAATAGTTAGCATAGTTCCAGCTAGCATCATACTAAGTTCCATTCAGTTATTTCCTCTTTACTATTGAATAAATTTGAGACTCCTATACTTTCAAACCACTATTGCACAATTGTCTGTATGCAAGCTACCAGGAATGTATACTGCAACTTCATCATCCCTATTAGAAAAACTACCAAATTAGACTTCAATCTCTAACTACCAGTGGTTCTTACCATGATTACATTTCCTGCTGACAACAATAGTGTGTCAGAAATCACCATCAGCCTATGGTTATCCTCAAATAATGCACTCAAAGATGTACTAATGAGAACAAAAGTTTTGGGGACATGTGAAACAACTGCCAGTAAGCTGGACAACGGCATAACTCTCTACATGCATTATGAATTGTGAGGGTAAACCTTGGTATTTGTAGGTTACGGTTGAGACATGAAAAAAGGAACCCGTTCACAACATCCTCAGATCAGTTTGGCCCTCTTGACTGTATTTTCAGAAGGTGCTTTCTTAGCTCATTTTAACCACTGTTTCTGTACTCTCAAGAAACAGTATGCTATATGCAAATCTCTTCTGGGATTGTGGCCAGAGCTTAAGATGTAACATTACTTCTCTACCAGATACTTCCTTTCACTTTTCCTCCCTTCTCTCCCAAACTTCCCACGAGAGGCAGAGCAAGTCCTGAGGCAGCATTTCCATTAAGTATAGTCTTCATAGATTTGGGGACAAAAACAAAAAGCAATGCTGAGGAGATCTTTATCTTTGTTTCTCCAAAGCAGAATATCACAATATGTCTTTCCTCATTTGAATCAGCATGTATCAAGAAGGCTGCCAACAAAAGCATAGTTTCAGACTTCCAGCATTTCATTAAAACACTATAGTTTTCACACTACAGAACTTTTTTTTTTTTTTTTTTTCAGGGAGTGTCAAATGGAAGAGTGATTGAATTGGACACCCAGAGTATTGGCACTTAAAATATTCATCAGTGCCAGAAGTTCTTGCCTTTACTCATTCTTAGCACTTAACCTGCTATTCTGGGTTATCAAATACTGAATTTTGTTATGCACTGCCCCAGGCAGTGGATAGGGCTTGATATACTTTTAAGATCTTAATGGGATTTTTCCTGGTTAATCTTACACATTGGAACTGTAAAGTGTAAAACAGTAATTTCTCTTTACACGAGGGAAGGGTCCCTAGACCCATTTATTTACCTCTTCATTTGCAGTTCTGGTTCCGACCATGTTTCTCTGGTGTCTCTACCCTATGCCTTTATTTACCAGTACAAATAACCATCCCCTCAATGCCTCCAAATTTTAAGCTTCTGAACAAGAAGCCAATTCTGCAAATCTATTTTTATTTAATGCATAACACCTCCATCCCCTCCCCGGACTTTTGCCGTTAAGAGATGAAAAAGGCTCATCTTACAAGCCCATGGAATTTTCCCCTTGATTCTCTCATGGAAAAGTAGACTGTCAAAGTTTGCTATCAAGGTGTTTCATCTCCCAGGACCACTAGGTTTAATTGGTTGCATAACACGGACATAATCATTATTTTCTGTAGACTTGAGGGCAAGCTGAGCAAAGGTTTTGCTTATTACTTTGAGAACAACATCGTAAGCTTTGAGAACATCTGCAAAGGAATTATCCAATAAATAAAGCTTAATAGAATATCAGAAGATTTTAGAGGTCAAATACACTGAAACCTGTTTCTACCTGTTGGAGTACAGAAAATGTACAAATTTACATTATGTTCTCCTGTTAGTATTTACAAGTTCAGCTTGGAACAACTAGGTAACAATGAGGGAAACTGATCACAGAAAGAAAACACCTTGAATTTGCTCAGCTAGTTTAATCGGTGCAAATACAAGGAATTCATGTGAGCCATGATGAACTGCTTCAAATTAGGATCTAGCTTCATGGAACTTCAGGCCACAATGTGCATAAATAGCACAGTAATTAGCCACTGAACTAAGTGTTTTACAAAGTGTAAAATAAAACACAAAATCACTTACATCTTTTGATAAGCAGTGGTTACCGCGAAGTTGAATACATCATAAAGCCTAAAAGAACATGCTGAAGTAACCATTGTAGAGCTCCAATGTGACCAAAAAGCCTCTGGTTACATGCAACTCAATTTACTCCCTACACAGTGACTGGCTTCTCATATTGCTTTCGCCTCCAGGCAGTATTTTGTCTTGATCCAATCTATCTTCACTTGGACAAAATAAAAGAGGACTGACATCCTAGGAGGAAAAAAACAAGGCAGTCAAACCTACTTTAGCCAAATCTTGACATCAGTCTTTTAGCAAACTGCCTTAGAAACCACTCAGCTGTGCAACTCTTCATCAGCATCAATGGCTGATGAATGTATGCTTCCTCACCTTGACTCTTCCTTCAGAAAAATAAGATTGTGTTTCAGCAATGTTGCATATATAACAGCCAGAACAGCTTATCAACAGATGGAGACAATTGTCTGCAATTGGGAATCTTGGAGTCAAGAAGAGACATCGGCTTAAAAGATATGCTCTAAATCAAATGTAAATTGGTAATATGAAAAAACAAAGGATAAAAGAATGCATGAGGGTGTAGCCTGAGTTATAGACGTGGTCTGGTTCAACAAAAATTATCACAATAATCTCCGATGGCTTTACATCTTTGAGCCTTGAAATGCGTTAGGAGATGTCTGAATATCATTGGAAGAGCATGGCTCAAGTTTACTTCTGCACAGCTCCACTGAGTTCTGCTGAAGTATTTTGAAAATACACCAGCACAGAAGAGTTGAGTATCCTGGAGTCTTGAATTCAGTCCAAAAACTGTAAGAAAAGAAAGCGCTCTCCACCTGTTTGCATGAATGATTCAGAGAAAACAAATGAGCATACAAAGGAGTTCCAAAACTGCAGGATCCACACCATAAAAGCAAACTTACTTTTCCTGTTTCTCCTCTTGCTGGCCAAAAAGAGAACATGGAGATGGACAGCTTCCTGGATTGCGATTGTTCCAGGGAGCTTAAGAGCTCACTGTCTACTAAGAAACATACAGCAATATTTTCTATTTCTTTCTGGGGATTGTAGTAGACTTATTTTTTCCTACTGGTAAAGACAGAAAAAATGACTCCTCATTTTCTCTATCGAAAATGTTATTGCATTGATAAAGGTAATAATGGAAGACAACCCTCTGTGTCAATATTAATCTGAGATAAACTTTATTAAAAAGTCTAATCCACTTTCAATTTCAAAAAAAGTCAGCCTCTTACCAAAGTCTGCTTTGTAGTCATTTTCATGAACTTCTAATAAATTCAATTGTAGACTAACTTTCTTCAGCTCTCTGAAGTTCACTGAAAAGAAATTGTAAGCTATTATCAGTTAAGATCTACATTTGATGCATTTTGCATGTTTTATTTGCTCTAATACAGCGTTTTGCATTTTTAGTGTGCAGAAATTTCCAGAAGCACTGTAGCAACATTCGCATTTTTGTAAGATGGGAAAGTATAATAGTTCTGAGATTAGTTTGAATCAACAATTAAAAACTTGCTTCCACAAAATTACTTTAAATTACTCAATATTAATGCTTAGTTCTTTCAGCAATAAGCAATATCTGCTATTATTTCAGTCATGAAATCGAAACATCCACAAATGATATATTTCAGTGAAGAAGTTAAATACATTCTAGCACAAATTATCCTTGTTCTATCCCATACAGTAAAAAGATGGAAAAAAAAGCACTGAAGGCATATGAACAACTGATAGAGATATATTTCCCTAAAGCTAGCTGTGGGGCAATATAAACAAGAGATAAACGTGCTTTGTCGTAGCGTACAAAAAGGAATCATAGCTCTTCTGTTCTGTACCTGTATAATGGCTCCACTCCACAAGCATGTATCAGAACTAACTACACACAGAGTAAGTCTTAAGATAACGTAATGCAGGACAAAAGTATCAGGAAGATAAAAAAGACAAAAAAATTCCACATATTTCTCCTTACCACAATGATTACTATATCAACAGACAGATGAGATATGGAAGAAAATCAAGTATTTGAGAACCTGAAGAATAAAATGAAAAGGTATATCTATCCTCTAGGAAGTAAGTAATTTATTATGAAAATTAGGTGAGTTTGACATTGTTCAAGGAATCTAGAAATGCTGTTGTTTCAATTTTTAGGGTGACCACAAACAGTTTGTAATTCGCTCTTACTTTCCTAATTAGCATCTCACCAAGCCTCCCCTTAACTCTGAAGTCTATGTGGGCTTCTCTCGGTTCACTTGATTAACAATAATGCAGACACTGCCTTCATTCTGTCGGAAATACTTATGGTGTTCAAAGGAGCTGAAGTTATACTTTGTCAAAACTAGACAATGGAGATAGCAATCACTACCAGCTTACACCATCATATTCCTGCTGAAGACTGACAGTCGTGTTGCCATCAATAAAACTTGCCTGATTATAAGAATAGAAAGAGCAGATTCACTTACTCATCCATCTTCATCAGGCATTTCAGGTCATGGGAAGCATATTCACTCAATGCTGTTCTGAAATATAAAACGTGAACATGGAACACCAGTTTTCATTTACTTGAAGCAACAAATCAAAGCAGATAAGGATTTTCATAGTTTTCTGAACAATAAAACCCAAAACTGACTATAAAAAGGTCAGTAGACAATTCACCCAATGACGTATTTAATGTTCAATACAGCGCAAGTCTAGCTGTTCAAGTCTGACAGCATTTTTGTTTTATATCATACTTTGACATTCCAAAACGATAAGCATGCCGACAGCTTGCCTTAGCAAAACATGCACACCAATTAGTCACCTCCATGATGCGTATTTGGAGAAAATATCGAAAAACCACAGACCATGATAAGTGACAACATAGAGCCCAGAGAAGTGAGGATTTTTCATGAGAAATTCTCTTCAACTTACTCAGACTCACTGGGAAAGTACTGTCTATATGAATAATGGCTGCAGGCTATCTGAAGCTGCCACATGCCATCTTTGTGCATACGCAGTATTACACAACCTACAATTACATGATCAGATCCCACAGCTCTCCACTGGGTTTCTATTTCACTGGATATGCTTCATGAAGCTGCTGCAGGGAGGGTGAACCCGGACTCAAGTCTGAATGTGTGAGTGTGATGGTTGTCCACAGACCACCCTAATGTTGCCTGTAGAAGTTGGCTCTTGAGAAATGAATGTGGCAAGCAGATAAATGCCATGTAGGAACAGACTTAATTTCTGATATATTGAAAAGATGTCATGGGGCAAGACCCTCAGGTATTTCTCACATCCCCACAAAAATGTGTAAGTGAAGCCAACAAAGTAAACCAAACAAGCCTGCTGGCTTAATATTGTTGATGACAATCCAGTGACAAATAGTGACAAATGTGGTCTTATTGTCTGAGACTCTCCTAACATCCTGCTGCCAAAGTAAGCTATTAAGGAGAAAAAAGAAAGGAGGAATTTTTCGAGTGCAAAAGAACAGGCATTTTACAGAAGGTATGAAATTGGAAAAATCCAAAGGAAGAGGGAAATCTAGCACCTTGGGAAGCAGTTGTATAATTCATTGTATCAGTACGGATAATGTATATGTAAGTTCATATAGTGGTAATGGTGTATATACATATATATATATATACACATAAAAATTTATATATCCAGTTTTTACACGGTGTGTTCCTTCTATTGTATTTGTATTACAACCTTCTATTTGTATTGCAAACATATCAGAATGATGTCCACCAGTTCCAATATGCAGACTTTTTTAAGGCTGTGCATCACTACTGTTCCTTCCAGGGTTTTGTGCTGCTCAGTTCAGCCATCCCTTTCACCAACTTACATTTGTACAAGTCATTCCACTTATTTCAGTATTTCTGTTGAGACTGTAAACATTACTACCTGCTTCTAAAGACTGATTTTTTTCTTTTTTGGACACAACAGAATCATCCAACTTTCAGTGGTTTTCAGCACTGCCACTATGAGCATATAGTCCTGTTCAGAGATATCAGCTCAGATCTCAAGCACAATGCTGCAGTGTCAGTACCTCAGAGAAAGGCAAATTCACTTTGCTGCAACTTCATGCTCCTATTTAGTGCTATAAATTTATCTTGGCTGTTGTTAGCAGGATGCCTGCAACATGCACCACTGCACAGTGTAAACCTGTTCTCAAGTATGTGTGTACATATGCATATTCTAGTCTATAAAATCAATTGCAAACATCAGTATGCACAGTTGTAATGTTTGTGTTTACAAGCTGTAAACAGGATTAAGTGCTGATCCCCTCTATACACAGAGATATCCTGGATGTTTGCAGGTGACATGACAACCTTACTGTCACTTGTTGTCATATTCCTCTTGATGCAGGATGCACACTGTTTTTTCTACAGCCCCTTCTATTACTCAGTGCAGTGTAGGGATTTTTTGGTAAAGAATTAAGCTTAAGTACAAAAGAAGAATATAGCCTGAAAGATTTCCTGGTTTGTTTCTTTGTTGCAGAACTTAAAATTGTAGTGACTGAATGAGGGAAATGCAAAAAAGAGCAAGGACAGTATCATCAGGCTGCTTGAGTGCCATAAACTTTGAATGGTACTTTTCAGTTCACAGACACATTTTCAGTTCATTTGCCCAACAGAGAAGAATCTGTGAGGCTAAATCTAAATGCTGGTATTTTCTGATTTTGGACAATTGCAATCACAGATCATAGCTACATAAACCTCAAAGAACAATGTTGCTCACATCCTCTATCTTCTATATGCCTGGACAGATGGTAGGTAACATTAAAAATGTCTGCATTAAAAATTGCATTCTGGGCATCTTCATGGAAATGCTGCCATAAAAGAATCATGGGCACTGAACAGCACTGTGGATTCAAAGAACAACCCAAGTGAATAAATGGGGCTTGATTTTAGAATACAAGCCCACAAAAAGCACTAACTGATTTGTCTCTGCAGAAAATAACACTTTTTTCTCTTTCCCTGTTTTAAAGAAGCATTTCTGTACTTCATCGTACCTATTAGCATGTCTAAACTCTGAGCAAGAAACATTAACATTAAACTGTTTTCTATAGAGGAAAAATAGAACAGAATAGAATAGAACAGTTCTGTTGGAAGGAACCTTCAAACATCATCAAGTCCAACAGCTGAACCACTACAGGGCCAATCAAAAGTTCAAATCCATCACTGAGGACATTATCTAAATGCCTTTTGATCACTGACAGGCATAGAGCATCAAACATCTGCCTTGGAAGCCCATTCCAGTGCCTGACCTCCTTGACAGTAAATAAGCTTTTCTTAATGTCCAGTTGGAACCTTCCAGGCTCCTGAAAGACATCTCTCTCCATTTTCCCTGCGCTGTAGGAGACAAAAAAGGCAGGACAAATTTGGTGAAAGCAAAAGCTAGAAAGAGAGTGGGTATGTCAAGAAGAGGAAGATAAAGGATACTGGAGGAAGAAGAAAAGAAAGGAAGACGAACAGCACTGACTAAAAGTAGAGCTGATAAGAAGAACCAGCTGGCAGATGCAGCCAGGAACTAGAAGGGTTATTCTGTATGCAAAAATTATGGGACTGACAGCCTGATTTACAGAGAAGGTGTGAAGGAAGGAATAAGCTAAAGCAGTGCTGTTCAACCTCTGAATGCTTTATGACAAGAAAAACACCTCTACTAGTTACTAACAAGGTTACTCTGGAAACTTGTGGTAATGTCACATTACTGTGCTAATGCTAACATTATTGTTCACTTGACCTAGCCAGCATCAGTCATGGCATTTCAGATCTCTCCCAGGAAATGAAGTTTAGTTACTTTATGAGCGTAGATGTATTTGAAATGCAGTATTTAAGTGTTTTCTCTTTCCTTGAATAGGAGGAATTAAAAAATACTCTTCCACATTGCCTGTGTAGGTCTATTGAGTGAATGGAAGTGAAAAACAACTTAAAGAGGAAGTATTTATTTGAATAATTAGTAATACTACTAAATTAATTTATCATAAATATTTGGAAATTATTTTCACAAGTCTCATATATTCTGATACATTTCATTATAATTTCTGAAAAGACTCAATACCAGATAATGAAAGTTAACTTGGCAAGAAGCTTAATCAAGGAAGTAATCGTTTAGTAGTGTGGGAATAATGTGATCTGTAACAAAAAATGCAGATATATGCAACCACTCTGGTGGTATCTTACAGGTCAAAAGAACTAAAACGAAGTATAAATCTGTTTAGGCCTAATTTATGATGGCTTACAAAGGGAATAATCAGTAGTGACAAGTCTGGGGCTTCAGAGAGGTCATAATACTTTCCTGAACATGCAGGAAGTGTTAACCTGTGTATTTGAAACCACAGCATAGCAACTGTTGATATTAATTGATTTTTCAGCGGTAGCAATGTAATGATTCATAAAACATATTTTCCCTCTCACTATGATGTGTTACTTCATCAGAATCACATAATAACTTACGTTTGTTAGCCAGATGAGTTTACTTCATTTTTTTCTTTCATCGTGACTTTAATTACGTACCAGTTACCTCAGTCAAAATTTTTCTTTTTCAGCTAGTCATCCTGGTACCTTCATACTAACTCAGGTGGTAACATTTCCATTAATTTTGTACTACATATATTTCCATACATGCAAGTATTTTGTAACCATCTTCTTTTCCTCATTCAGATAATACTAAGGTTAATTCTACACTGATTTATATGTCAGTGAAATTGCCAGAGGTACTAATGACTGAAAGTGACCAATTCTCTTCTTCAACACTTCCAACTTTATTTAGTTAGGTCACTTTTATTTGTAATTTTAAAATATTCGATAAAATTAGGTTCATTTCTTGCTTCTTTCTACGGCTTACAAAAAAAAGTGCTTTTTACTTCTCCCTTCTTAATAACAAAGCTAATTATTCAAATATAACTGTTCACAAAGAGAGAATACAGCAATATTTTTTCAGAAAATAATGGGTTCAAAGGAATCTAAAATGGCCATCTCATCCATTCCCCTGCCCCAGTAAACTATCAGCTACACTGACACCATCCTTAGACCGGTGTTAGACTAAAATGCTCTTAAACAGTACGAGTGATGGAAATCTAACAGTCTTCTCAAACAGCCTCTCAATGTGTGCTTCACCACACGTGTAAAAAGAATTTATTTTCCCCACTGTCTAACCCAAAAGCGACTCCTGTCTTCACATCTTATTACATCTTGTCCTGTTCTCGGTGAATATGGAAAACATCTTAGTACTTTCTTCTTTACGGGAACTGTTCAATTCATCCCCCTTCGGAAAAGCTGTTAATCTACAGCCCAGGGTAAAACATTCTAAAAGGCTAGTTCACTATAGTAGTATTTCTTTAAATTAATATTTAACATATTCACAAAACCCTCTTCATTCTCTCATTGCTCCTAAAACACTGACTATTCCAAAGGATATTCCCATAAATCAGTCTTTTTGTGTCTCTAGGTAAAACAATCATCAAAAATACATCTATTTTAATTGTAAAAAGAATATATATTTTTAACTGTAAAAATTAATCTCATTTATTATGGTGAGATCATGTTTACAGAGAGAAGAAACTGCTGAACTAACAATAAAATTGCACATGTGAGAAGAAGGAATCTTCAAGGAAGGGTTCATACTATCAACTGTCCAAAGCTGAAAGATTTTCACTATGTAGTCCTGTGGATAAATGCCGACCTTAGATGGTTTTTGATCTTTCCCATATTCACAGGCAAAGCAGCTACATACACAGGTGCAAACTCATTAAAAATTAGTGTCAGATGGAACTTCTGTTTTATTGAGAAGTTGCCATCTTCAACTATAAGGAAGAAAATCTTTAAAATGTGGAGTTATTCATTCCAAGGTCCCGCTCAAACATCGCTCAGAAGTCCCTTAAATTGTATTTATTTTACAATATTAACAATTTCAGAGGACTAAGTCTGAGCAAAAATTTTTCCTGTTCACCTCTTGACATTTCATCTGCAAGACTTGTAGAAAGAAGACTCCTCCTACAGTGCAAATACCTTAGGGAAGTCAGAGCATCCTCTATTTACCTGTGCACCTGCAAAGGAAAAGTAAAACGTCTGAAGCCCCACCTTTTAAGAACCTTGTGAAGCAATCTGGGAACCGAGCCAAAACTTGCTCTCTCACTATATAAAACTCAGGAGCAGACCAGTACTTTCTCAGAGGCAGGTTGTTCGGTAGTTTCTACCGGACTTCCAGAAGATGGGCACAGGTAGTGGGACGCAAATACCACTATGGATATCAATACTAGCACTTGCCTACATACAGATCAAAGGTAGGAGGATTTACTTGCTTGGCATTTTTACAGTTTTAAAGAATTTATGACCTGCTTCAGAGTTTGAAACCTTTTTCTTGGCTTTGCGGAGCTAATGAATACCTTTATGCAAAATTTTCTTCTCCGTTACAAATACTTTCCTTCCTAAGAAGAGGAAATCAAGTGTCTTCAATGTTCATGTTCTAGTTCATGTTCTTAACACTTTTTCTCCATTTAAAATCTGGAATAATTCATATTTCTACCACTGTACCTCATGTTTGGCATTTAACTTTTCATGTGAGCCTCAGAAAGTACATCTTTTGGAAATGCACAAACTAAAAGGTGCAAAAACACATTTAAGAAAGAATAAACTAGTGGAATCTGTTCGCATTATATAAGATTTTTTTTTGTTATTGATTTACCAGCTAATGATACAGTAGGGATTTTTCTTGAAAAATGTTGTACATTATATTTTAAATGTTCATTTATCCTTAAGCATGAAATTGTACAGAAGCTTAGAGCAGAGGTTTGTTTTTTCAGGGTGTGATAACAAACAGATTTGCCTTAAATATTACAAAAAGGCACTCAATACTCACAGATTTTTATTCTATTTTATTCATATTCCACCTGTCAATTTCCTTTAAGGACTAAGGTGACAACAGTGTTAGCTTTTAGTGTGTTTTGGCTTCAGACATAAATCCTAGTGAATTACTTTGTATTTTTTTACCTCCATATAATTCCACACTAACTCATGTTAAAAAGTAGTGCTATCTAAGAGTAGCCCATCAGAATACTGAGGCTGTAGTATTACCATGAAATACAATGGAAATGGAGAACTGGGAAGCATGTCGCACTAGGCAGAGTGTTGGAGCCATACTATGCATGGAAAAAGAAGAAAAAGCACTCTGAGGACAGGGAATGGAGGAGAGGAACCCAGAAGGCACAGACCAGTTCACATCTCCAAAAGGGGTATAATATGTCCTTCCAATCCTAACTGCAGATTCCCAGCTGGTGCAAGAAGGAAAGGATTTAAGGAGTTCCCTTCAGCTTTAATTTCAGCATTAGCCCCTCTAGTGGTGCTATCCATGGACTGCCCTGTTGTGGGACACAGAAGACAGTTGGCCTGGCCTGCCTTCATAGTTCTTTCCAGCTGGCATGGCCTCCCGTGCAACTTGCCCTATGTCTGACGAACTCTCAACAAGTTAAAATGCCTTCTGGGCCCTACAGATTTTGTGTGTATCCCTACTTTGAAGCTGCAGGGGAATGGACTGAAAAATGATTTCACCACTGGAAAGAGTTTTGTCTGGGGGCAAAATCACAAAAGGCCTATTTCTTTCTGTGTGGCTTGTGGGTTTATTTTTTTTTTCTGCTGCTTATTATAAAAAGTGCTTGAAACAGTAAAATAATGAGTAACTTCGGCATTCAGTAAGAGAAGATAGAGATTGCTCCTTCACTTCAAAAATAGGTTCGTCCTGTAAAAAATGGAACTACTTTTAAAACCCTTTGGATAGACAAAGGGTTTTACTTATGATTAAAGGACATAAACAATCATGAAATAGAAAATTAAGTCATTTATCTGAAATGTGTAACGAAGTATCAAGGTGATGTTATGACAGTTAATAGAATAAGGAACTGCTCCTATTCTCACTAGCACATTTTTGATAGCTTCCTTGCAATACTTCATTAGCCTGCAAAAAAAAATAGCTCAAGGAGTAGTATAGGGCCATCATGGTTGCATGGAGCACAGGTCCTGATGTAAGTCAAGCACCTAGCAAACGAACATAGCTTTGCCAATTTTTATATACTGACTTACGCAATTTAAACAAATGTAGTTGAAAAAAAATAATGAAGGAACTCATACAAATTAAACATTAACACTTTCCTTTTTCACTCCCCTTGCTGCAGTTCAAGCCCAGGGCAATGAACAACAATCACAATCAAACTATGATTCTCTATTGTTCCTGCAGCGACAAAAGAGTGAGTACTTTTATGCTGATATATTTCTAATATTTATAAATAAATAAATAAAATGGAGAGAGAGAGAGAGAGAAAATCTGTCTACAAAATATCTAAGTCCCAGGAGTTCCCTGGAGAACTAACTTCTGAGATCTAGCCCAGTAGATCTGGTCAACCGATGTGATACAGTTATCTAATCTTTAACTTCATGAAAGGTACATACTTTCTATCAAAAAGTGTATTTTCAGAAGGGGGTGTGTATATATACATATCACCAAGGTATTTGATAGAAGGTAATAAAAGATACATTTTTTATGCTGTGTCAATATGATCGCATCGCTCACAAGTGAGAATAACAGAGCTGTAACTACCTTAAAGATTAGAATGATTAAGCACTAAATCATCATGTATGCGAAACAGTTTTATGACACATACTGGCACACAGTAACAGTACACAGCAAAACAAGGGTGAAAAGATAAAATGTCAACTGGTATACTGCTGATGACAGGTTGCAATAATTAACCATTTGGCCTGCACTGCTATTGGCAATTCGTGAAATCACTAGCTGGGAATTAAAAAAGTACTAAACACAAACTGGAAGTACATCTCAAATTATTTCATAAGAGTGCATTTAATTCTTGGAATAGATTATCAAATACGGTAGTATATGTGCTTTCCCTTAAAATCCTTACATCAAGATTTAACCAAATTGCCTTTCCAAAATCATGGATTTGTCCTAGTGCTGTGTTTTAGTCTAAACAGATAAGTCAGTTGCTGATATTCCACAGCCTACAATTTGAAAGTCATTGTGTTCTACAATTTTGATACTGTCAAGGAAGAAACTGCAGCAAATCCTCAAACTCTGATGTAAAAAAAAAAAATAGTAGGTTTTCTAAGTATTCTATCCTCTTCATAGCTGGAGCTATAGAGAAAACATTGGATTTGGACGTAGAAAACTTAGGGCAGGATCCTATGAACAGAAGTCTTTGCATGAAGAGCACATGATTAAAGCTTTACAGAATTTAAACAGCCTTTTTTTTAGGAAAAAAAAATCTGCTCACAGATGGCTGTGCAAAGTTGCATTCTCAGCAGAGAGAAAGAGACTAGGTTCAGAAAAAAATAGCTGTTGTTTCTCATCCTCTAAGGTTCTTCAATAGTCTTCTGCTTCTAAGTGTACTGAGAGGCAAAGGCTCAGATACAGACATTAGCATGGCTTTTTCTGCACTACTGTTACAAAACAGCAATCTAAGGATTACATTGCTGCTTTTGAGTTCAGATCAGCAAGGCCAGCATCAGATGGGAGTCTTGAACAAATAATGGAAATAAGAACTACAGCCAAAGAGCACTGTCTTTGAGATTTGGCTATTAGTGAAACGCATGGAAAGATAGAATACAAAGCACTGCATAAAAAGCAACAATAAAACCTTGTGGAAATTCTCACTAGGGTGTAACTAGCACTAGGAAATGTTATATCACTAAAGAAATTAAGCAATCACTAGCCATTTTTCAGGATTTCTCATGAGATTAAACTTGATTATTTTTTTCCTCTTATATCTTTCACCAGCTTCCAAATCCCAAGGAGTGACAATCATCCCACCTCTTCAAAACACACTGAAAGTAAAGGGTGAGTGCAACAAATGTCATGGCTCAGATACGTGTGTATTTGTACCACACAAAACCTGGATAGAACTAAACAGATTCATACATTTTATAAGATCCTTCAGCCTCATAAAATAAAAAAAAAAAACAACCAGAAAAATAATCAATTAATCAAGTAATAGGGGTAATCTACACGTGGCATGATCTCCAGCCTGTATTTTGCTAATATGATGAGGCTGGGGAAAAAAATTATATATGTAATACTGGGATAAATCACACACGTTATTTCCAGTAAAGTAAGGGAAATAAAAATGTGTTCAAAACATTGGTGAGATATCTCACCTAAGCAAATAAATGGAGGGTATCTACAGCAAATTGCAGAAAAATCTTACGGCTCATTTTGAATCCGCAGCTGGCAACCCCTCTCACAATGGCCGTGTATGCAGCACATGGGGTAACTTCCACTTCAAGAACTTTGACGGGGACATCTTTTACTTCCCCGGGGTCTGCAATTACATCTTTACATCCAACTGCAAATCTCCCTATGAGGACTTCAATATCCAGATTAGGCGCACCATGGCGGAAAATGCTACTGTGATCACTCACGTCATCATGAGGCTGGAAGGAGCAGTAGTTGAACTGACCCGCACCTCTGTCCTGGTCAATGGCAAACAGTACGTTCACATCTTCTACTATGAACTGAAATTGTTGGGACTGCTCTCACTCCCAGAAGGCTCTTTGAGCAAGCATCCCTTTTCTTCATCTGATCTGATACTGCTCCCAGCCAGCTGAAGGACTCAGGTCCTTCCTGAGGCATCAACAAAAATTAGAGGGCCTGACAGTGAGCTACATGCAACTTCTGCAGATTATTCTCATGTGCATTTTGTTCAGAGGAGCTATATCCCAGATGCAGCTTCTTTGCAATAATTGTCTGTATATGCAGTTGATTGTATAAGCTGGATTCAGTCAAAGTATTAGGCCTTTCCACCCTTTAAGTTTCTACTTATCATTAATTTTACCAGAACAGGAGTCCTATGAGGAATTTCTGATTGTTCCTGTACTTGCACTGAGAAATGCAGTTAAACACATTGCAACTACAGATTTCACCTGAGTTTATTTTAAATAAGCTAATCTGGGAACCTCCTCCCTATGAAGAAATGGTAGCACCAACTTTGGCAAAAGGTGTGAAACCTGTCCAAATGTTTGGATAAATATTTGGAGAGCTATCTCAGAGTGATCTGTGTATTATGGCAGCTACTTACAGCAAGCTATACTAAAAGTTATTTTGTGTACAACTTTATGAATGGCACTCATGTCACAGAAAGCCTGAAGAGTCTATCCCTTCATTATCAATGGCTTAAAGGAGTATTCAGCAATACCCTGAAGCGTACTGCCTGCAAAACAGAATATCCTAGCACTTTTTTTGATCAATGTAACTGAAGACATGCCAACGTTTTACCTTTAACAGAAATAAGCAAAAGGAACAGTAAGGAAAGCAAGGCTGATCCATTGTGGACAAAGGAACAATCAAAACAGCCAAATGTTAACAAATTTGAGCTGTCTGTATTTAGTTATCACTGTGGCTAATTTCCTCATCTTTGTGTATTGAAGCTTCTCTAAGAGTGAGAATGGGTATCAATTTGCATATTCAATGGCTATTCTATCCCTACTCCCACTGAATTATGATGATCTTTTCCCAGGATTCAGATGCCCTACAGTCATATGGGAGTCTTCATAGAGAGAAGCAACAACTATATTAAAGTTTCTGCCAAGTTAGGACTGACCTTCCTTTGGAATGAAGAGGATGCCCTCCTGGTAAGAAAATATCTGAAGTGTGACAGAAAACCTGTAATTAGAAGATAATCCATTTAAATTTTTGCAATCTTAATTAGTCAAGCAGACATTAATTTTTTATGGATTTGTATCTATGTTTAGTATGGACACAAATCTATATTCCAGTTTTCTCCCAGTTTTCCCTTTTTTGCCACTAAGAATCAATATATCCCCATATTATAGCATCCCCACATCACAGTGAAATACTCAGATTCCAGACCTGGCAGTACTCAGATGTTCACAATCCCAGCACTAGACTAAGATGAAGCTTTTATTGGTGGTCATTGACCTTCCACATTTTACAGTCTGCACCAGCACACCTACATCAGATTTTGACTACATAAGGACAGCACTTCTAACCATCAGGGTTGACATTACTGTGAACCTAAACTGGCTTTCCTCATTTCTTTTAGGTGGAACTAGATAAGAAATATGCCAACCAAACTTGTGGACTTTGTGGGGACTTCAATGGAATTGCAACTAACAATGAGTTTATTTCACAGAGTAAGTGATAAAAAGCATTATTATGTCTTGGTACTTTGTTTTTTTTTTTACTTTAGCAGTATACAGTCAAATAGGACGTGGGTTATATTAACTGCAAAACTAATGATACATCTTTCAGTCTGTATTTTTATGATGTCAGTTTTAATACATAATGGAGTCATGGCTTTCAGATGTATTAAGGTATTTCCACCACTGTTAGATCTTTTAAAACCATGTAACCTTCTACTTTTTTCAATTGTTAGGCTCCAGTCCCTTATATGCTTTCTTCAACTCCTTTCGCCTTTCTTATTATAGTGATATTATCTGGTAATATCACTGTTTTTAATGGGTAGTGTCTGAAAAGAAAACATCTCCATGCAGAAGCTAGTAAAGCAGTACATATCATTCTAATACTTTGTCTACTTTATACAGATACAAAACTGACTGCCGTACAGTTTGGGAATAGGCAGAAGATAGATGGACCCACAGAGCAGTGTGATGATCCTATTCCTTCTGCTGTTTTGATGAACTGCTCATCTGAGTTTGTAAGAACCTCTCTTTCAGAATTTGCTTTTTCAGTGTAACATACATTATCCTTTTCTCTCTTTGTTTGGAGAAAATCTGCTAAGATAGGTAAAAGTACAGCATGGATATGGACAGACATGGGTCTGGAAATAAAATATTCCCAAATTTAGTATTTAATTCTTCACTGAAGTGAATGCAAAAAAAAAAAAATTACATGAGTTCAAGAGGAGACTGGACATTTTAAAATGAAAAGAAATTAACTGAGAATGTCTAAATACAAAGAAAATATATAATGCTTGTGGAGTCACCTGAGAAAGTAACTCAGCATATGGGAACTATCAAAGAAGTTCATTGAGTACTTGTCCTACTGTAATAACATGTTTCTCTAAGCTTCTAATTAGATCTTTCCCTAAACATTTGCTTATGGCTACTGTTGAACAGGATTTTGAACATGATGGACTTTTGATTTGTTTTGCTTCATGCCTTAAATGAAATAACCATTTCCATGTTTTCTAAACACTATTTCACTGTTTTCCTTTCCAGGCTTCTATCTGCAAGACAGTATTAACCAGTGAAGCATTCACAAGCTGTAATGTACTTGTGGATGTTCAGGACTACATTGAAACTTGCATACAAGACCTATGCCACTGTGATACTTCTATGGCTGACTTCTGCATGTGCAACACCTTTGCTGAATATTCCCGGCAGTGTGCTCATGCAGGTGGACAGCCTCTGAACTGGAGAACCTCAGAATTATGTCGTAAGTATCTCTGGAAGAGACTTTCACTTACTCTGCCTACTTATATACAGCAAGCTTCTAATATTTGATTACTTTCTTGAAGAAGACAGCCATTTAAAGGTACATATGACTTGCATGAAATCAGGTTACACTTGAGTATACACAAGATTTCAGGGATATGAAAGTTTAGAGGATTTTGCATTACCATTTTCAATACATATCAGAAGGTCTAAAATGTTGCAACCTACACTTGGATGTTTGTCCATTACATCTTGACAGAAAACATTCTAGTTATTAAACACTCTTCCTTTGAAATGTTGAGAAAAAATTCAGCATCATACTACTCTTTCTACTTTCAGCCAAATCATGTCCTTTCAACATGCAACACCAAGAATGTGGCTCCCCATGCTCTGACACCTGCAGCAACCCTGAACGATCTGCACTTTGTGAAGATCATTGTACAGATGGTTGCACCTGTCCTCCAGGCAAGTTACTTCATACCCTTCATTCACAGCCAAAACAATTAATACTTTCTTACTCTATCTATTCATGCTATGTTGTCGTTGCTATCATATCATCATAGTAATATATATGTTTTATCCTTGATATACATACATCAGTTCTATGCTAGTTATTAAAAATACCCTTTCAAACACCAAATCGGCCGGAGACATGTATGTAACGACTGAACTGTGTATAAGGCACTTTACTGCTAATGATAAGAGGATGTTCTTAGCATCCACATTCAGTTAACTGAATGTGCAGAATATTTAATTACATTCTGTACATTCAGTTAACTGAATGTGCAGAATATTTAATTACATTCTGTCCATAATCGTACCTCCTACTGTTAGCAAAGCTGGGTGTGGTTATCCAGAGTACTGTACCCTACAAATGTGTTTACGTTCTGCATGCTGACTTCTGTAGCTGAGAATTGTAGGTATTGTGAGCTTTGGTCACGTTCTCCCATTGTAGATCTTTTGCACATCTTCAGTGATATCTCACAAAATTCACCATCATTTGTTTATGTGATACCACTGATGCCTCTTAGATAACCCTCTGACTTTAGCTATATATATATTTACTGTACAAATCTGTCCCCAGGCAATTTTATAAATAGTTCATCTATTCCATCTTGTTCTCTAATAGTTTTAATCCCAATTTCAATCTAATGAAGCCTCTAACAGAAAGGACTTTACCCAGAAGTTCCTTATGATCATCCTAGGATTTTAGATAGGCTTCAATGGAATACAGCTCCTTCATTCCCTCCATAGCTGGCACCCTATTATTTTAAGGAGCTTTACATGTACAGGAGAAATGCAAAATGCTTCATACATCTGACAGATATGTAAACAAAAGCAGATTCTGGAGTGCACAGAATGACTAACAGACCGTTTCTTTCCCTAGGAATGGTATTTGATGACATTAATGGTGCTGGCTGTATTACTCGTAAGGAATGCCACTGTACCTATGAGGGCGAAACTTATGCTCCTGGTACCTCCTTCTCATCTAAATGCAGATCATGGTAACATAGTCCTTCTCTCATACTTCTTGTTTAGGGGTGTTATCTGAACATTTTGGAGACAGGGAAAATTTACTAATTACTCCTTAAAAAGAAATGAACTATTTATTAACTGAAGTTCCTTGATTACACTTTTTAAGAGGATCTTTGTTTTCTCCTCAGACGTGGAAGCACAATTTTAAGTTTAGATATAGGTACTTCAATGTCAAGACTAACCATTTATAGGAAACAATCAAATTAAAATTGTGGACGCTGAAAAAGCCATGTATAGATGTGAATTACCATGTCACATCCTTCACAGCACTGTGTAACACTAGAGTCATGCTAATAGCAATGAGGGGCAATCTTTCAGAAGCAGCAGAATGGATGCCAGGTTCAAAAGAATTGAATTCTGTCCAACGACTGGAAATCAAAAACATTATGTTAAAAATATCAATAACATAAGTATCATGTGGTTTCTTTGTAAGTATTCTTTTCTCCAAAAGGCAGCATGATCAGCAATGATTCAAGAGGAAAATTAAGGTGCCCTTATGTCTAATTTCATTTATACATGCACTACCAAGGTTACAGAATGCCTTCTTTGTTTCAGTACTTGTGCTGGAGGTGAATGGACTTGTGTTACCCAGTCATGTCCAGGGACTTGCAGCATCGAAGGAGGCTCCCACATTACAACATTTGATGAAAAATATTATTCCTTCTTTGGAGACTGTAGCTATGTCCTAACCAAGGTAAAAAGGAGTCACATTCCTTGCTAAAGTGATATGCTAAAGAAAAACACTTTTATTAAATACAAGGGTGTTTAATTTAAACTACTGGTAATTACATCAATTTTCTGAAACTTAAAGGAAATACACAGAACCTGAAATAGATTCCAATGGGCTTTCTGATAGTTTTGTAGGAAATAAATATAGTTTAGTATTCTTATCTATTTGATCATTTTTTAAGAACTGCACTGAGTTTTTAGCTTCCACGAAACAGCCTCTACACTTTCCTTTTTTTTTTTTAACTGAATATTCCCTGCCTGGTATTTTGTAACTATCTCTTTCTGAGAAAGAAACGTGCTCATTACCTCAATTGTTACTCTTCTTTTTGTCACAGTTAATATAGTTCTTTAAATTATTTTATTGGCAGCATTCAGATTTGAATTATTAAACAGAACTCATGAGAGTAGATATTTCATTAAAATGACCAGCTTTCCAAACAGTCCTTCCCAGTAAATGTAGAATACACTAGAATTTAAAAGCAAAATGGTAGGAAGTCACACATGTATTCTAAAACCAGCATCAGAAATTATATATTAAAAAACAAGAACACAAACACTTAAGATTTACTGGACTTATTAAATTAGTAGGGACTGAATTCTGAATAGGTATGTCTCAGTTAATGGCTACAGATTTCAAATCTCAGAACGCAATGTATACTTGCTGCTGATTTGTATTGGGTGAGTAATGTAAAATCAATTTCATAAACCCTTCATATTAAATAAAACCAGGAAAGTGAACCATGAACACTTAAAAAATGAGCTAGAATGACAAAATTTAGCAATAGATTAGACTAAATCAATGAAAGTTTTCAGTGAGAATCACAAGCATAAGGCTGGATCAACAATGGAAGCATAGATCAGACTTACATGTTAAACTCCCTTTTTGGCACGAGCATGTAAAATTAGATTCACAGGGGCCCTGGAAGTACACCAAAACCCTAAATCTGGACAGATAAGATCTAAAAAGCCCAAAATTTTAACATTTAATTGTCTTAAATTTAACATTTAATTGTCTTATGGCTGTAATTCCATATCTCAGCTGTCCTCAGTTTAGTATTGTTAACACCAAGAAAATGAGTTCTGTGTGTTTCTCTGTAATAACTTGGCAATTAGACACACTTTGAATATAGCTCACAGAACACAGTCTGTGAAAAAAAAGGAAAGAAAAAAAAAACAAACAGAACCAATAGAAACACTGCAGTTTTCCTTTAAAAGAATGTCCAAACCATCAGGTTTTTTAATCTATTCAGTGCAGAAAAAATTAGAAAACATTTCTGTCCCAAGTAAACATCATAACCAATGTGCAAAAAAGGCACACTTCCCCCTTCTCTAGTAGATTAAACTATTATTACCTAAACATTAGGAAGTACTGATGTTTAGCTTATTATGTCTAGCATGCCATTGAATGTCAGAAGTAATGAACATTTTCCACTGTGCAACACACGTGAACATGAGTTCACATTGCTGACTATGTACAGATAGGCAAGAACAAAAGAATAGGATGAAAGAGGAATTGCCAACATTGACAAGACTCACTTTAGTAAGAACACCATCCGAGTGTGATCTTTCTAGTACAATGGACTTCTTTTGTTTTCTTCTTCTAGCTCTGTGACAGCAATGATTTCACTGTTCTGGGAGACATCCACAAGTGCGGTCTGACTGACACTGAGACATGCCTCAAGGGTGTAGCCATCAGTCTAAGTGGAGGACAAACTGTAAGTAGCAAATGCAAACAGCTAATATTCTGCAGTGACGTTTTCCAATCTTAATAAGCAAGTAGTAGGCAAATGACTCATAACAGCATAGACTGATTTTTGTTTTATCTCATTTGAAAACTAATTCAATTTTCTGAAGGAACAAAGTAGATACATTGGAAGTCAAAATCCTCATAGTTTTCTGTCATTTAGTTGTCTGTTTTAGCAGTCAATGGATCTCTGTAATAAAGATTAAAGAAACAGTATGGGAATCTGAAAGTCACCATTAGGTGGAGTCCACCAACTTCCCCCTTCCCTTCATCTTGAATAATACAAGATGTACTATGTTTGGAAAGTGTTTTACCTTTCCTAAACATGCTTGATAATCATTGCCTTTTCTTATGGACAGAACATTGTGATCCAGCCTTCTGGCAGTGTATTTGTGAATATGATCTACACACAGCTGCCCTTTTCAGCAGGTAAGTTCCTTTGGAAGACTTCTGTGATGTTTCTCATTGGAGAGTGTCCTACCAGTTCTTCTCAGATACTGCTGCACCTGAACAAAAAACAAACCATTAAATGACAGAATAGCTTCGTGTTGGAGTCTATCACTAAATCATGCTAAACAATTTTCATCAAGCAAAGGTGATCTTTTAGACAGGAACAAAAATGTATGTCTTTCCCTCTATTTTAAAATAGCTGATGGAAAAGTGGAAGTTTTTTTACATATCCATTCTTCAAAGTAAAGACAACCCATTTTGGTGCAGGATTTGAAATCCTATACATTTTTTTTTCTGTTCTTCAACAACTAAGATCACACACAGCTGTGTAATCCTCCTATACAATGAAAAGTTGTTTCAACTGTTTATCTTAAATGAAATTATTCCTCTTTGTCCATAGCAAACGTCACCATCTTCAGACCATCATCGTTCTTCATCATTTTACAAACAACTTTTGGTCTTCAGCTGCAGATTCAAATTGTACCTCTCATGCAACTTTTTATAAACTTAGACCCATCACAGAAAGGGCAAACCTGTGGTAAGTGATCCTATTCTAACAACTGCCTTCATCAGTATGCTTGATTTTGTGGATGACTTTCACAGCCTATCTATTTCCTTTTAGGTCTCTGTGGAAACTTCAATGACATCCAGACAGATGACTTCAAAACCACAAGTGGAGTAATAGAGGGTACTTCGGCTGCCTTTGGCAATACTTGGAAAACTCGGGCTGATTGTCCTGATGCCAAAATTACCTTTGAGAACCCCTGCACCCTCAGCATAGAAAACGGTAAGCTCAGGGTATAGTAAACTCTTCTTTCTCTTTTAAGATAGAAAGAAGAAATAAGCCAATCAACTACAAAGCATTTAGCCAAAGCAACAGTGGACTATTTGCATACACCTGCTATTTTCCTCAGCAGACACTAGAAATTTTCAATTAATATTTAGTTCAGTATTTTGGATCTTCAAAAATATTCCTTTGGCTAATGAAAGCAAGTGTTGCTTTTGCCAGTTTATGTAAAGGGAACTGGAACCATACAGCATATAAGGAATCTATTCCTGGAAAGCACTTGTCAGAAAGGAAAAAAGCTGTGCATAGCTCAACTGAAGGCTGGAGGATGCATTATGGTCCTTCCACTGTCAAACTATGAATCAGACTTCTAGTTCATGAATGACTCTCTCAATCTTAAGAATTTCAACCACAGAAACACTTAAGTTTCCATCATCCACAGCCACTCTTCAGTTTTCTAAGATTAACTATTGTACTTTTGATTCACAATGTGATTGTTCTTTATCAGAATACATGAATTAAGAGCACTCAGTTTATGAAAAATTATTATTTTTGCATACATGAAGCAAAATGCTGTTAATACTTAAAGAAATACAGAGCTGAATTCTATTAAGTTAAACCTCTCTAATTTTTCTGCAGGAAGTACCGTTACATACAAACAAGAATTTAGGCAATGAAGTGCAATATTAATTTGTATGTTTTAAATTCACAGATAAGTATGCTCAGCACTGGTGTGGTTTGCTCTCTGATACCATGGGACCTTTCGCTGAATGTCACTCAACAGTGAATCCAGAAGTTTACCAGAAGGTACTTAGCTCTTAACTTTTTCATGCTTAAAAGAACTAGACTTAGACTACTAATGCTGACATATGAGAGAATAAAATGCTAATCAGGAGAAGACACATTTATGACAGTTCTTTGCAAGCTAAGGATTCATTTTATCTACACATCATAATAATTACTCCTTTGGAAAGTTATCTTTCTTTTCACTCAAAGGAGGATAAATTCACAGGCATTTTCTCACTGCTAAATGCCTAATCTAGGAGCTTGAACTGCCTGGATTCTTTATCAAGTCCAATGACGGAAGGCATTTTTCTGGAGATAAAAGGAGATAAAAGGAGTTTAAGTAGTACTTTGCCTAGTTGCTCTCAGCTGGCACCTTTCTGCACATCTCTAAGGAGAAGGCAAGAATTGAAAGTACAAAGCAGCAAATAGATTGTTTAAAAAAAAAAGTGTTCCAAGAATTCAACCCATGGCCCTACCGGTTTAGTAACAAATTAAGGACTTCCTTTTTTTCCTTTATTCCTCTGACTCAGAGAGCATAGCAAAGATACAGGTGGCATTAAATACCTACTCCTTGTTCCACTGTCTGTGGTACCATGACTACAAATTGGAAGTAGCTGGGAAACCTACCACTACATGTACAAGTAAAGAAGAACAACAAAAGGGAAAAATAAGTTAAATACGTGGGCCTCTGATTACTGTCTCTCCTTGCAAATAACCTTTTCTGAAAGGGTGCAAGGAAATCTTCAAATGAAAAATAGGCATGTGCTTATTTATATGTACATGAATTACATTTGCTTTTAGCTGTAATGAACATGACACTATAAATAAAGTCTAAAGAGCCATAGCTTTGAAATGACAATCTGATGATATCATGTCATCCACCTTTCCCTAGAACTGCATGTTTGATACATGTAACTGTGAGAATACTGAGGACTGCATGTGTGCTGCCCTTTCCAGCTATGTCAGAGCCTGTGCTGCTAAAGGAATACTCCTCAGTGGATGGAGAAACAAAGTCTGCAGTAAGTTCTACATCCCTTTGCCTCTTGGAAACAATCATGAATGATTAAACGTTCCAACAAACAAATTTTCAGTACATATGGAATTCCCAGAGTAAATTGTGTTAAATTATGTTTGAAGTGTAGCATTCACTTCCAAGAATTTGGGGAAGAGAGGAATACCATAAAAGACAAGCAGTATACAGGAAGAAATATAAACAAGAGACTTTGTTACTTGCTCAGAAAATAGCAATGAAGGAAAAACACGCAAAGTATCAATATAAGTGAACTTTTTTGCTTTTTTAACCTGGACAAAATATCTGTATTTATGACACGTTTATAGGGGAAAATTTTGCTTTGGCAGTTAAAAAAAAAAAAATCACACTATTGAGGACATCAGAAAAGCACATCTACCTACAATGCTACTTTTCATCATGTGTACTTTACCTTAAATACATTGATTCTTAAATTAACTCACCTTGTTTTGTTCTCTCAAGCGAAATACACCAACACATGTCCAAAATCCTTGAAGTACACTTACAATGTTGATTCCTGTCAACCTACTTGTCGTTCTCTGAGTGAGCCTGATGTCACATGCAACATCAAGTTTGTCCCAGTTGATGGCTGCACCTGTGTAAATGGAACCTACATGGATGAAAGTGGCAAATGTGTGCCTGCTTCTAGCTGTCCTTGTTACTACAAAGGAATGCCTCTGTCTACTGGGGAAGTTATTCATGATAATGGTGTTGTCTGGTAAGAGATCTGCAAAGAAAAGAATGAGATCAGATACAGGCAATCATGAAACCACATACATCCTATGCAATTTATTCAAATCAAATTAATTTTTCTCCCTAATGAATTCAACACAGAAAAAAAGAATTCACAAAAATTATAAGGGCTATTCATGTTTTGAATTAGACTACTACAGTGATCAAACAAACCATATTATGGTGAGTTAACCTTGGCTAACAGACAAACTCTCAGCTAGGTACTTGCTTACTCTGCAACAAAATTTCTCATCGGTGACCATAAAAAACTTCTTTCACAGTGGAAGATGATAAAGACTTGACATCCCTACTAGGATTAACATTATGAATGGAATCTGAAATATTCTGAAGGACAACTATTAGTTAGACAAATGGACAGAGCAAACTTGTCCATATACAGAACATAATTGTATTTTGGTCTGCTCTAATATGAAATACTTTACAAACTACTGTAATGAAAAATAAGTTTTCTCCACACAGTGATTGTTTCATTATTTCAAATTAATTTGGAAACAAATTGAAACTCAGCAAGAGAAGCAAACATAACACCATTCTCTTTTTTATAGCACTTGCAGTTATGGAAAACTGAGCTGCATTGGAGAGAAACCACCACCAGGTAACACACTACTTGAGATTTTATTTAATTTTCCCTTTACACCTTCAACCTTTTCAGTTCTCTGTTTTTTGTTATAATGATGCAAATTCTACAAGTCTGAAATCAAACAAGAAAACAAACCAATGATTCTATAACACGCCATAACTGTAAAAAAAACACTGTTTTCACTTTCAAATGACATAAACGTCAAGTTATTACCTCCTGGATTACCCAGGGGAAAAGTATACTTGCTCACTTCAGTGAACTTGAGGAGAAAAATGACCACCCTTTATGTATTTTATTTAAAATTAAAGAACTAAAAGCCAATCACTTAAAACATACAAAGTAAAACAGGATCTTTGTTTTCTTCTTTTTCCTTTGCTGAAAAGTGTTTCTTGAAGCTAACTGGACATTAGTTTCTATGAACAGTCCAAGCACACACATAAAACCAAAATGGGCATGACTAGCAACGTTTGTTTCTAGCTCTGGTCAAATGCATTCTCTTAAGGTACACGTATCTGAAACATACACTTGGTTTTGTTGGTGGGTGTTTTTGGTTTTTGTTTTAATTTTTAAGGAAGCACAAAGATATAAATACATGGTTCATTTCACATTTCTCATGCTTTTCTCTCTTCCAGTCTGTGCATCTCCCATGGTCTATGTTGACTGTGGCAACGCCACTGCTGGTGTCACAGGAGCAGAGTGCCAGAAGAGCTGTCAGACTCTAGACATGGAATGTGTAAGTATAGAATCTGTACACCCAATTGAAAGCATAAGAAACTAGATCTCTTTTATTCTTACCAGTTGTAGTTGGACTCTTCCATCAGGGCAATGTTTCATGTCTTCTATATGGTCTTTACAGTACAAAACCCACTGTGTCTCTGGCTGCATATGTCCTCCTAATTACGTATTAGATGGCAAAGGTGGCTGTATAGCTGCTGAAGAGTGCCCATGTGTTCACAATGGGGATTCCTACCGTCCAGGAGAATCAATCAGAGTTGGCTGTAACAACTGGTAAGAGCATATTGAAACATTATTTTCAAGCACCTGGAAGGGAATAGTTTAATCTCTAGTTGAATTACAGCTTTTCACTCTAGCAGTATCTAGATTTGTAGGAAAGAATCCTACATAAAATGATAAATTAAGCAAAAAATACGGCTGATTGGGCCCACTCATGATCATTATACCTAAAAACCAAACTTCTGTTTTTAAAATGGCACATAGCACAGAAATTGCACATGGTCAGAATAAAAATGTGGTTTAGATGCTGTCATATTCATTAGAGTTAAAGCTTTCTTTTTTTCTTCTCAGGCAATACCTATAATTCAATACACCCAACAAGTGTGTAGACTAACCAACAAGTGTTAGAAGTGTGGGTTTTTTCTAACCCAAATTATTCACATCATCATGAACTAACACTGTCTTTGGGTAAATTCTAAAGACTCTGGAGCTTTGCTGCATTTCTGAGAATAAACAAACCCTATTTTTTCACCAGAGGCTTAACATTTTTTTGAACTATAAACAGAAAAATGTACATATAGAAATATATATATAAATAGGTATGTTAATGTATGTCTGTTTTTTACATTTTGAGTTCCTTTCATCTTATGCAGCACATGTAGAAACAGAAAGTGGCACTGCTCTGAGGAACCTTGCCTGGAAACATGTTCGGTTTATGGAGATGGGCATTATACCACCTTTGATGGCAAACGCTTTGATTTTGAAGGAGACTGTGAATATGTTCTGATCCAGGTAACAGATTCCTTCTCTACAACTACCTGAAAGGAGGTTGTAGCGAGGTGGGAGTTGGTCTCTTTTTCTGGAGGTTGGTGGCCCTGCCTGTGGCAGGAGGGTTGGAACTTGATGATCCTTGGGGTCCATTCCAACTCAAGCCATTCTGTGATTCTACAATTCTATGATTCTCCAAAGTAGCTAGTGATAGGATAATAGGAAATGACCTTAAGTTGCACCAGGGGAAGCTCAGGTTGGATATTAGAAAAAAATTTTTCACTGAAAGAGTGGTCAGACTCTGGAATGGGCTGCCCAGGGAGGTGGTGGAGTCACCGTCCCTGGAGGTGTTCAAGAAACATTTAGATATGGTACTAAGGGACATAGTTTAGTGGGGAAATATTGGTGGTAGGTAGACAGTAGACAGTTGGACTAGATGATCTTGGAGGTCTTTTCAAACCATGGTGATTATGTGATTCTATAATTCTTGTATATTGCATCACAGAGCATCATTAACATAGAATATCATTCCTCTGTTTCAGAACTACTGTGGCAGAAAAGGTTTGAATCAGGGAACCTTCAGAGTCATCACTGAGAACATTCCATGTGGCACAACAGGAACCACCTGCTCCAAGTCTATTAAAGTTTTCCTGGGAGTAAGTATGTTCTTCAATAAGTTTCACCCCAAGCCTAATTTGCTGGAAGGACTGCTGGGTTGTCCCAGATAGACTGCATCATATATGTGATTCCCCAAGACAGTAAAAATATTATCACACTTCCATGCTCACTGCCAAGAATTGTGCCAGGGAAAGCAATGGAGGGATTTCTGAAGAGAAACAGATTAACAGATTTTTGAATACAGCATTTTGATTATAATATAATTATTATTTCAAAAATGGTTACTAGCAATATAAAAAACTGAACCTAATAGGTGACTTTTTAAATTGGTCACTAACTTTTTCATTTTTTGTCCCAGAACTATGAGCTGGTACTCAGTGATGGACACTCTGATGTCATCCAGAGGTCACCTGGAGGAGAAATGCCATTCCAAATCCGTACCATGGGCATCTACACGGTTGTTGACACTACTGTTGGTCTGATACTCATGTGGGACAAGAAAACCAGTATATTCATCAAACTTAGTCCCAGCTTTCAGGTACATTCTAAAATCCAAAACCTGGAGTGAACACTCCCTGGCCCATTTTCATGCTCTATCTCACATGGAAATATGGAAATTTAGGCTGCAATTGAAATAGCAGTTATTGCCTACTATCTTTGTAGTATTGATGCAGATTCTCTGTACACATTTTCCATAAATTCTGGTATTCAACAATGGCATAACACCAGCTGTATCAGTTGTTTCCTTCAAGAAAATGTACTTTGCTGAAGAGGTACATTTAGGATTAGATAAAACAAGCTCAGTGCTAAGTTTACGATATTAAGAACAAAAACCACAAGTATACTTTGCTTCTTTCCCTATCACTTCTAAGAATAAGCTAGAGGTATCTCTTTGTGAAAGGTATTTTATAAGAACGTCCAAGACTGTTGCTGAAGATGCCCAGCTCATTTTAAATAAGATTCATCCTGGGTATGTTCCTCACAGGTACTGAGAATCCTTACTGATCTTTATTTTGTGTTTATACCCATGCAGGGACATGTCTGTGGCCTTTGTGGAAACTATGATGGCAATGGAAACAATGACTTCACTACGCGCAGTCAGTCTGTGGTAGGAAATGTGCTGGAGTTTGCCAATAGCTGGAAAGTGTCTTCTACTTGCCCAAATGCCAATCAAACCAAAGATCCATGCACTGCAAACCCATACAGGAAATCCTGGGCACAGAAGCAATGCAGCATCATTACCAGTGAAGTATTTGCGAAGTGTCACTCCCAGGTATGATAAAAATTCAGTCTGAAGTTCTTTTAAGCCAGAGATTACATCAATTTTTATGTGGGGTAGTCGAAAACACACTAGGATTTGGACTAGGTCATGACTAACAAAGTCAGACCATGCTCTATGAAGACTGTGTAGAAAGGATTTTCACCTCCATTCCCTCAGTTTGTGCCATTTGGCAGCACAACACAAAAATTCACAGGATATGGGTTTTTTTGTGTTATAGAAGGGACAGTAACAGATAAATACCAGGATATGTTTTAATTGTGATGGTGTCATTTTCTATTAATATAAAGATTAACTACATGATACCTATGATTGTGTGCTAGCATGTAGTAATGTAACAACACTCTTTCTGGAACTGTGTCTTTAACACCAACTTGTTCCTATGGTTATGACTTACTACTAATAGCTGCATTCTAAGTTCTTCTCTCAATTTTTCAAAACATTATCATAATTTCTTAATTTCTTATCTTTCAAATATACAGAGTGGCCAATTTCAGATATTTTCTCACTTTTTTTAGTACAAAAAACATGTTTTAAAAGTAGACAAGTGCAGGAAACAAAACCCAAATGTTTCCTCCAACAGGTTGAACCAAATGAATATTATCAAGCATGTGTGGATGATGCTTGTGCTTGTGACACTGGAGGAGACTGTGAATGTTTCTGTACAGCAGTAGCTGCCTATGCTCAGGCATGCAATGAGCTGGACATCTGCATTTCATGGAGAACCCCATCCATTTGTCGTAAGTCTCACCCCACTTCCTTCTGAAGGAGTTCAGAGGAAAAGAAAGCAACAGACAAAAAACAAACAAACAAAAAAAGTAGGAAGAAGAAAGAAAGCAGGATAAAACTGTATTTGTAAGAGATACTGCTGTATCCTAAAAGCAGGCAGAGAAAACAGCACAGTAATAGCAAAAAGAAACAAACAAACAAAGAAAAACAAAAAACAAACCACAAAACCCAAAGCAATTTGAGTAAATCACCGGAAGCCAATCTACTTGAAAAGAAACCATCTGCCAGTAACTTTACCAGCAGTATTATGTGTCCTATTTACTTGTCAGTCATTATTTTGCATACTTAATGTGTAACTCTGTCTCTGCTTTATAACTTTATTGGCTTCAGAATGTTGTAAAAGTATAACAGTAGTTTTAAAAGAGAAATAAGACAAGATGCTGTTCACCACTTACATGATTATGCTGATGACGTGGGATTTTTACCCAGCAAAACTACACCGATGGAAAGAAATAAAATTAAATTTAAGAGCCTTTTCTGTCATTTCTCCTTCCTCTAGCTCTGTTCTGCGATTACTACAATCCACAGGGGGAATGTGAGTGGCACTACAAGCCATGTGGAGCCCCTTGTATGAAGACCTGCAATAATCCAAGCGGGAAGTGTCTTCATGAGTTAAGAGGCTTGGAAGGTAAACATAGTTATATATATCTCATTCTACTGATTAAAAAAATAAAAGAGTAAGATGAACAATGTCTAGATTACTCGATGTATGAAATGTTTATATCAGAAATTCAAAGACAATCTAATTCCCCAATGAATCATACACTTGTTTGGAGTGAAGATGAGGATAAAATGCTTCCAAAGATTAGTTTGTAATCAATGAAACAGAAGCAATGAAGGTGAAATTCCAATTACCATATGGAATAATTTCACAAGATCAGATATTAGCAGCGTATAGAGTTACTTCTACTTGTGAAAGATCAGCATCAATACGACTATTTTTTATTGCAGGCTGTTATCCGCACTGTCCGAAGAATAAGCCCTATTTTGATGAAGAAACCATGGCTTGTGTTTCTAATTGTGGTTGCTATGAGAACGGAAATCATTACAAGCCAGGAATGCAGATGCCTTCAAAGCAGAACTGCCAATCATGGTAGGATTAATAAAGATTTTTAAATGTTGAGCCTAAAGTTGCAGAACTTAATTCATCATGCATTTAGTTTTTTGTTTGCTAGCAAAAACTAGGCCAGTCATAGGCTGCTGAATAATGCCTAATTTTGTTCTGTTCCCAGGAATGTAAAAGATGACATGATGAAACATTTTACCCTAGGGAGATTAATCTATTACTCACTCTGCATTATTATTATAATCATTATTAAGTAAAAACAAAATAATAATTATTTTGTAAATAATCTGAGGACTTTTATTAAGGTATCCCTAAAGTAATTATGTGGAATTATTTAGAAGTTAGTGGATAACCATTCTTCATTGTTTTGAACTTCCTTCTGTTATTTGTAACAGTAAGCAAGTATTCCTACACATTCCAGTAGAATTGATGAATATAGCTATACATGTTGGGAAAGTCCTGTCAAGCTTTCTATCAAATAGCACAAAGTTAGCAGAACCAGTTGTGAAGCAGTTAACACTGTCCTGAGACACCTTGGGGAGGGACTCTCCAAGAGTACAGTGATAGGACAAGAGGTAACAGTTTAAAGCTAAAATAGGGCAGATTTTGATGAGAAGTTAGGAAGAAATTCTTCACTATGAGAGTGGGGAGGCACGGGAACAGGCTGCCCAGAGAAGTTGTGGATGCCCCATCCGTGAAATTGTTCAAGGCCAGGTTTGATGAGGCTTTGAGCAACCTGGTCTATAGTGAAAGTGTCCCTACCCATGGCAGGGTGTGGAACTAGATGGTCTTTAAGGTCCCTGCCAACCCAAATCACTCTACAGTTTTATGACTGTATGATCTTTAAAAAAGCTATAAATGAATACTGCAAGCGGTGCAGCCAGAGTGGCAAAGAGTTTAGCACAAAGCCCATCTGAGTATTTACTCAACTTTCATGTTACGCTTTGCATCTCGTAGATAGCTTTGATTGCCTCACCTATGTCATCAACAGTACTAAACATAAACTGTTAAATATATATCTGTATTTGCTTAAGTTTTTTCAGTGTACATATGCCCTTAGTCATATAAATGTAAATAAATATACCAGGATTCAATTCTTAACAGGTAATAGATAAATTCTCTTTAAAAACTACATTCCTGGAAGTGGTTTGTTGGAAATCTGATGAAAATTCTCTGTGTAGACAATGTCAACATCTGTAACGCAATGATCCTTTCTCAAGTGATATTTTTACTGCACTTTCTCTTCCAAAAATGTGTGCCTATCAGGGAGACAAGAACATTCCTAATCACCCCTCTCCACATCTTTGCCTTGCTTCTATAAGCACCATTGAGGATACCGTGCATTTAGTATGATGCCACATGAGAGTTGATTTTCTTGCCACAAAATGGAGTGATCCTATCTAACCTGAATTTGTGTGGCAGAACTGAATATCTGACTGAGAGAAGTTAGTTTCCTCCTACATTACAACATGCAATGAACAGCAAACAACAAAAACAGTAAAATGATACTACTAACTAATACATTCAGATTCATCACCTTCTTTTTTCTCTTTTCCAGTGAATGCACAAACTATGGCAAAATATGCAAATACAATGAACACGGTAGGTTGACAAAACTGTTTTTGTATGAGTACAATGCATTTAAAGTACCCTGCTCTGTGTTTCAGATACCAAAGAATAATATCCTCTTTTGTTTTACAGAATGTGTCTGCATTTATGAAGGACAGACATATAACTATACAGACATGATCTACAATACTACAGATGGCATAGGAGGATGCATTGTTGCAACCTGTGGTCCCAATGGAACACTTCAAAGAGTTGTGTATGACTGTCCAATCTCAACATCACCCACAACACCATTTCACTTCAGCACTACACCACCTACTACTGCTTCCACAGGTATAATCTTATAGCCCTTAAGAGCTTATTCTATGCATTACTGGGTAAAATATAGC
Source organism: Aquila spilogaster (assembly GCA_024606505.1). NCBI lineage: Eukaryota > Metazoa > Chordata > Aves > Accipitriformes > Accipitridae > Aquila > Aquila spilogaster. The sequence continues at coordinate 13,228,332 of JANHGO010000038.1, forward strand.
CACTAACTATCACTTTTATTAGCATTGGGTTTCAGTCAATATTTGGTAATCAAACTAATACAAATAAATACAGAAAATAAAAACACTTCCAAAATACCAGCATAGGAACAACTGCACACTGTTTTGATACAATTAATTTGTTTTCATAGCAAACTATAAAAAAACTGTACGACATTTATTATCTCCAGTTGAAACTATTTCTAGATCTGAAATAATCTTTACTGAATAAATAGATCACTCATTATTTTTTCTATTAAATTATAGAATGATTACATTCTATAAAATTCCTGATAGGGTTCATGATATGCATAAGTACAGAACTAAGTATATTGCTCAGATAATGACACTGAGATATTGAAATACTCACTCCCAGAATACTTCTCCAGTATCCTTGAGGTTGGTAATCTCTAATTACTATGACCACATGTTTAATGAAATACATATTCAATACAAAATTTTGAATTACAAGTTTTGAAATCTCAGAAACCATCAGCACAGCTGGAATTTGTTAGCCATTTTCCAGCTACTTCAAATGAATAATTTGCCTGTAAAATCTTATGGACTGCTCTCCAATCAATAAGTAATTTCTTAAGACCAGAACTAAAGTAGAGGTGCTAGTAGAGTGTAGAGGTGCTAATAATGTTGCACGAGAGATATTTTAACTTCCAATGAAGAAGCAATGACAATGCCATGTATTTCATGAGGAATAAATTCATTAGGAATAAAAATTAAATATATCAGTGAAAGAAATGCTCTTATTTCCACCATACTCGATGTTCAGGAGAGACTACTAAATACTGAAACAAGATACAATACCAAGCAATTGTACTGAATCAAATGTAAAAAAAAAAAAGAAAAAGTTTTTTTTTTTCTTCAAAATATAGAAAGTGTGTCTGAGTATTATTTCAGCACTCTCTAAAAAACAAACAATATTTCCTTTGAAGTGATTGTTCCAAGTACATCAGTAAGTTAAATTGCTATGTGATGGATTTTCTGTTCTAGTTGATATTCAACTATAAACATACTAAAATAATGTATTACAGGCTCACAATGCAACTAATGATGTTAAAAATTTTTCAGCACATTTAATATAATGAAAAAATATATAGGAATGTATTCTAAGTTTCAAAGTATTTTCTTTCACTCATTCAGTTACATCATCACCAACGACGTCAGTATGCGTTCATGAAGTCTGTCAGTGGTCAGAATGGTATGATGGAAGTTCACTAACACCTGGATATGATGGTGGAGATTTTGAAACGTTCAATGATTTGAGAGCTAAAGGTTATGAAGTCTGTAGAGCTCCAAAGGCTGTTCAATGCAGAGCAGAGAAATTTCCTAACATACCACTGAAGGACCTTGGCCAAAAAGTAGAATGCAATACAAAAGCTGGGCTTATATGTTACAACAAAGATCAAATTACAACTATGTGCTACAATTATGAAGTCAGAATCTTATGTTGCGTTTTTGTACCATGTTCTTCCACTTCTTCCATTGCAACACCTTATGAAACTTCAACACTGATCACACATACCCCAGTTCCAGAAACGACAACCACAACAGCAAGTACCACTATCACAACTTCAGCTACAACCACAGAAACAACAAGTCCTACTGTCACAATAAGTACTTCTTCGGAAACAGCAAGTACCTCCACTGAGACAATAAGCAGTACAATACCTTGCCAACCCAAGTGCAAATGGTCCAAATGGTATGATGTCCATTTCCCAACTTTACACAACAAAGGAGATTATGAAACCTACCAGGACATTAGATCTGCTGGAAAAGCAATTTGCAGAAACCCTGAAAAAATACAATGCAGAGCAGAGAAATACCCACATAAAACTATTGAAGAAATAGGCCAGGTTGTCCATTGCAATGCAACATTTGGACTTATCTGCAGAAATGAAGATCAAAAAGGAGAACTGCATATATGTCTTAATTATCAGATAAAAGTATTCTGTTGTGATGACTACAGCCACTGCCAAACAAGCGTGACACCTACTGTACCAGAGGAAATTATTACTACTACACAATCATCAGCTACTACAACCTCAGAAACATCAACATTTAAATCTACAGTTACTACAGAATCTGCTACAACTACAATGACATCACCTGTCACCGTATCTCCTTCAACACCTCATTTCTGCGTAAAAGAAGAATGTGACTGGTCAATTTGGTATGATGTCAGTTACCCAGGATCAGGATATAATGATGGAGACTTTGATACAATTCAAAATATTAGAAAACAGGGATATGAAGTCTGTGCTAACAGAAAGGCTGTTGAATGCAGAGCAGTAAGATTCCCTAATACACCATATCAACTGCTCGAGCAACACATTACGTGTAACACTAAAGAAGGTCTGATATGCTATAATAAAGACCAGCTACCACCGATCTGCTACAACTATGAAGTAAGATTTAAATGCTGTAAAAATATAACAATACCATGTGAAACAACACAAACAACATATTCAACTACAACAAGATCAACAACCCCGAAAATTTCAACAACAACATCTACACCATATACAGAAGTATCAACAACGGAATATACACCAAACATACAAACAAAACATAAGACAACGACGATACTGACAATACCGCCACAGACAGAAAATATTCATAGCGAAACAACATCAACACCGCAAACAAACACACAAACAGAAACAGAGACCACATATAAAACAGTAACCAAGGTCTCACTCTCATCTACCACCACGGAGAACATCACCATCTGTCATCCTGAACTGTGCACGTGGACGGACTGGTTTGACGTGGACTTCCCCTCCTCGGGGACCAGCCAGGGAGACTTTGAAACCTACCAGCACATCCGCGCTGCCGGGAAGGAAGTCTGTCGACAGCCAAAACAAATTGAGTGCCAGGCGGAGGACTACCCCGAGATTTCCATCGAACAAGTCGGACAGGTTGTGCAGTGTGACGTTCACTACGGACTGGTGTGCAAGAACCAAGACCAGCACGGCAGTTTTAAGATGTGCCTCAACTACCGGATCCGCGTCCTCTGCTGCAGTCCCAACCCCATCTGCCCACCCGCCATAACCGCTACCACCAGTCCCACCACCGCCACCTCCACAGGCACCTCCTCCACAGCACCCATCCTCACAGTCACAACCTCCACCTCCACCGCAACGCCTTACTTCACAGAAACCACACCAACAACCTCCTCCAGCACCAGCACCCTCACGCCGACCACTACTCCCATCTCCTCTACCACCACGGAGAACATCACCATCTGTCATCCTGAACTGTGCACGTGGACGGACTGGTTTGACGTGGACTTCCC
>JANHGO010000038.1:13246009-13263440 GCA_024606505.1 Aquila spilogaster
GACCTCCACCACAGTCACGACCTCCACCTCCACGCCCTACTCCTCCACCACGCTGCCCACCTCCTCGGAAACCACGCTGCAAACTTCCACCAGCACCACCTTGCCCACCACTAGATTTACCACCATTACTACCACATCTGAACCGTGCTGCACCAGCACTTCTTCTACCCCTGTATTAACACCCTGTTTCTGTAAAATTGGCGATTCTATTTTTTCACCTGGTGAGTTTACCTTTTTTTATTGGTCTATACATCTCCTATTTAGTTTTTTGTTTATTATTTGTCAGTAGGTTTTTCCTAATTTTTTGTTCGATATATTCACAAGTTTTACTTGGAAATGTATTTTTGCCATGTTTAATTTTTTTCTTCTTTTAAATCTTTTTTTTCTTTGTATATACTGTATTTTCTTTTTTTTTCTTCAGGTGACGTGATTTACAATAGAACTGATAGCGATGGATGTAGATTTTATGCCATCTGTAGTCCAACATGTGCCGTTGAAAGACACACTGTACATTGCATCGTTACTACTCCCCTGACCACAACTTACCCTGCATCGTCTACTGTAACATCTGTTCCTCTGCGTACTACTTCTGGTTTTTCTCCCATTTGTGTTTCTCCTACTTACCCTCCCCTACAGGTATGTAGTTTCTGCATCCAGTTATGATTGTTGAAATAATATCAATGTTAATGTGATACCAGAAAGGTACGTTCTCCAGTCTTTAAACCTTGTATGTGCAGATTGCTACAATAAGTGTTGCTAGTGATTGGCAATATACATGACATAAAATCTGTATGTGCCTTCTTTATAATTTTTTTTTTCATACTGAGAAAGCAAGCTACAATAATCTTTTCTAATGACTTCTTTTCTAATAAAACACTTTCTGATGCACTGTATTACATAAATAACCAACATTCTCACTGAAATAAGAGAGGAATATTTCTTGTGCCTTTTGTTTCTTCACTAAACAGAAAAAAATTAAGCTACTGTGGAGGCTTGTATCTGTTTCTGTTCTCCTGCCTTCTTACCTGTACTTCTGTACGCATTCTTTTTTTTTTGATAGTGATGGTCTATGCTGAGAGTGAAGTACAAGTATACATAGCTAGTATAAAGGACATCAGTTCCCTTAATCTGTGACCTATACCCCAAACCTCAGAATAGCTCCTCATGCAGAAGAAATAGCTGGCATCAAGGTTCCCATCTCCTTTTAGCATTAAAAAAAACTTAATTTTGTGGAATATTGACAACCTGGTACTATCAGTGAAGATTTTCATTTTAGTCTTTGCTTCATTTTGGAAAACAAAACAGTTTCTGATCCACCATATCATGATCAGAATTATGAATGCCTCTGGTCAACATTGCAAATCATTAGTACCACAAATTGAAGAGAAGTAACACATATTAATTTGCTTTCCAACACTACCATTACTGGACACAATATACCATTAAACTAAAAATATGAGTAAAGTTCACATCTGTTTGCAAACTGCTGTGACAGCAATTTTTGTTCATTTTGCAGCTTGGACAAAGATACAAATTATCCAACTGTACAGAAATCATCTGTAAGGGAGACAACAAGGTAGAAGTAATTCCAACACACTGCCCACCTGTAAAGGAAATTACCTGTGCAAACAAATATCCAGCAATACTGGTACCTGATGAAGATGGCTGCTGTTACCGATATGAGTGTCAATGTAAGCACCAGTAGATTAAGGAATCTTTTTTGAAAAAAGCAAAATTTTGCACAGATTATATAGGCATCTTGTTTTCTTAGGGTTGCCTTATAAATTGTAATATATTCACTTCAGTTCCTAAATTCTTTCTTCTACATTAATTTTCATGTTAATCTTCTAAACATTTTCTTTCTACCAGGTGTGTGCAGTGGATGGGGTGATCCTCATTATATTACTTTTGATGGAACCTACTATACTTTCCTCGAAAACTGCACTTATGTCCTGGTGAAACAGATCGTACCTAAATATGACAACTTCCGTGTTTACATTGACAATTACTACTGTGATTCAAAAGATGGACTTTCCTGCCCTAAATCCATTATTATTTTCTACAAATCTGCAGAAGTGGTACTGACCCGTAAACTCATGAATGGTGTGATGACCAATGTGGTAAAGTACACATTTTTTATTTCTCTATTTTTGCAAAAAAGATATAAGATCCATAGGCCTTACTGAGTCTCATTTGAAATACAGTCTGTTAGAATATCGCATCATGGAGGTAATGAGGGCAGAGGGTATCATTAGGGAAAAAATGATCTAAGTATCTAAGAACAAAATGTCAGAAACAGCTTAGCACTATGCAGATATGAATATATTATGTGCATGTATGTGTATATATAACACTAGGAAACAGACTAATACAGCTGATAGAGAAGACAGAAAGAATGCTTACACTGGTGATTAATTCATGTTTCATGAAAACTAGTACATTGTGCCATTCACTTATGTAAACAAACACATTATAAAGAAACATGAATGCAAATCGCAAGCGTGATTCTTCTCTCATGTTGAAGATGGGTATGTATGCCTCATCAGCTGGATGACTAGGGACTGCTTCCTCTGCATAGGGAACTTCAGGCACCAGAGCCATGACATGATTCCCCCCCCAGTTCCCCGCTGGGAAGAGAGGTATAGCTGAAGAAAAGGGGTAACTGGGGGTGTCACTTCACCTTCATGATCTTAAACTAGTGCTGGTAAGCCAGTGAAAACAAAAAGTCAGTCCCACTGTTACACTGGGGAATTTATTAATTGATTAGAGAACACAAACAGGTGGGAGGAAAAGTTTGTCTCAATATTGACTCTACTCCTGCAGAGCCATGCCAAGTTCTCCTTACCTACAGTCAGAAAGGCATGCTGAAACAATTAGTCCCATGCTTCCCTGTGAAAGAAAACAGTAACTGACAGGTTGAACTCTTACTTTATCCCAATTCAATATGAAGAAAGTCGCAGAATAATTCCTGACCAAAAGTTATTAAGCAAGTATGTCCACCTTCATAGCTCATATAAGATACAGGCTGCAAATGGAACAGCTAAGATTAATGAATAAATATGACTAATACATAAAACTGGCACCAGAGACATTTGACTTCATTTTGAATTCAGACAACTCTTCCAATGCCAAGCAACATGTAGTATAGGGACAGTGTGATTTTGTAAATATATACAAAAATAACTTTTGTAAAGTTATTACATAATAATGTCAGGAATATTTCTGTAGTTAAAGAAAACCACCACTCATTTTCATATGAAAAATGTTTACAATAAACAAAATGATGAGGGATACAAAGAAAATACTTGGATTTAGAATGCTGTGCATTAGCACACAATCTGCACAAACAAGGTACGTAGAGGCCACTTAGATTATTATCACACTAGCAATATTTCAATACAAGCTGAGATATTAATGCATATATATGCTGTTATTGCGATGCCAATGGGCATTGGATGTGGTGCACAACAATATGGAGTTATGCATGATTATGAAGATTAGAAAATACATTATTTAAAACAGTCAGGCAGAAGCAGTGCTTGTTCTGAAGTTGTGGTTTTTTTTAACCCTGCATTCAGATGTACTTCAACCAAAAGATTGTCAAACCAGGCTTCAAAAAAGATGGCATTTCTTTCTCCACACTTGGCATCAACATGATTGTTGAAATACCAGAGATTGGTGCAACCATCACCTTTAGTGGGCTGATTTTCTCCGTGAAACTCCCATACAGCAAATTTGGCAACAACACTGAAGGACAGTGTGGTAAGACAGATGCACTAATTGGAGGTGGGACTCTTTCCCCACCCTACTGTGGTTATTCTCACCCACTCTGGCTATGCAGTCTCATGATTGACAGAAATTTTTAAACTGCAGTAAAATGGAAGTGAAAACAATTCTGGTCTTCAACTTCTGTAGGATCAAAAGCTCAATATTTCAGCAACATGGGGTTTTTTTTTTTTGGGTCTGGGGTTTTAGGTTTGTTTGCTTTTTCCCTAACCTAAATTAAAGTTAATATAACTGTAAAGAAAGCACTCGCTATGAAGCAAGGCACCTTGTACACTTCATAAGCACCTCATGTTCAAACGTGATATCAGCACAATAATGTATTCTGCATCACTGATGTGTCTAATGGGACTTACATAGCTTGTCTCTTCCAGGAACATGTACAAATAATATATTAGATGAATGCCGCTTACCAAGTGGTAAGATCATTTCTTCCTGTCCCCAAATGGCTCATCACTGGATCGTTGATAACAACAAGTCATGCCATGGAGTACCAATACCACCAGTTGTAACCACACCTCCACCAAAGCCTCACTGCAAAACGCCTCCTCTCTGCAATCTTATCTGGAGCGAGTAAGAGAAAAACTGAATGAATCCACTCTTTCTGGACAAAACTGTCTCAGTATCTTGCAAGAAGAGTAAGAACTATAGCCCTAGCATGTGATAATAGCTGAAAAGGTCAGCTTAATGGCAGGATATATATAGTAAAAGGCCTTTGCAAAATAAACTGCTCTTCTTCAGTGATTTGGGTGCTGAAGATAACTGAGTAAGGAGAGGTGAAGTCAGAAAATCAGGGGTGCAGCAAGCACTAAAACCCATACTCCCTGGGTTGCAACCATGCAGATTTTTGTTATCTTTCTCCCTCCCTACCTTCCAGGGTATGCTCACTCACTCTTAGTTACACTATTAAGTAAAGACTGAACTCTAAATTTGAAATGGGCCTTCAGCACAAACCATAAAGAACCTGGTTGCCAACCAGGTTAACTGAGCAGACAGAAACATCTCAGCCAAAAAGCATCCTCCATTCTTTGTACATTTTGTGTAAAACATGGAGCTCCAAAAGCACAAAGGCTTGTTTCCTGCAGTATTTCCTATACTTGTGTGAGCTCTGGCAAAAGCTTTTTTCCAGCTGGGTCACTTATAAAGGCCCTCTTACACATGCTTGCTGTAGTGTCTAATAAGTTATGAGCTATTGTATGTACAATTTTTCTATCTCTTGGCTACTTTTATCATCCCCTTTTCCTCAATCTGATGCAGTTGCCTTTTTCATGAAATTTCTAGTGTCAGACTGAGGAAAAGTTGTGTACATATACAGAAACACTATGAACATTAGCCTCTTTAGAAAAAAAAAATGGAGCTTCAAATTTCCTAACCTTTCCTTACCTGAATCTATCTCCCAGATTATTGGCCATTCTTATGGTTTTGTTTCTCGTAATACATTTCTTCCTGAAGCAGAGAGTCACATGCCATTAACCAGGAAGAGCTATCTGACAGGAACAGATTTTACATAACGACTGTTTAACATAAAAGGACTTGGTTTCTGTCTGCAGGATTTTTGCAGAATGCCGTGCTGTGATACCACCAGAACCATTTTTCAAAGGCTGTGTTTTTGATGGATGTCGCATAGCTGATGAATACATGCAGTGTTCCAGTTTGGAGATGTATGCTACAGAGTGTGCTGCTAGAGGTGTCTGCATTGACTGGAGAGGAAAGACTAACAATACATGCCGTAAGTATTCCAGAACTCAAAAATGTGTGTTAGAAATGGTAGCAATTAATGTTTTATTCAGTAAACACATCTTACATCTAACACTTGACTACTGTCTACAAATATGCAGTGATGTCCTTACTCACAGAAGCTGCAGATGAAGAAGGCAAAGCTGTAGTCACTTTTGCTGCAAAAAATGCATCTACTGTCAATTCTTGATCTTTTTTCTTCTTTTTCCACACAGCATACAACTGTACAGCAAGCACAGTATACAAGCCATGTGGGCCCATTAATCCTGCTACCTGTGACCCAAGGTATGGAAATAAAATAAACCACCCCAAAACAACTGCTTATATCTTTCTTTTTTTTCTATTTTTACCTGTCTTCTTTCCTTAGAAAATGGAGTAACTTCATTATGAAATGTCTTGTGAATTTGGATAATTTATTCAAGATTTATAAATATCAATCAGGTCTATGAATATACTCTTCCTGTTGCACTTCAGAAATTCTTTTGTCTCCCTTGTATCTGACACAGCGACCTTCTACATATGCTGCTCTCTTTCCTGCTTCATTGCAAAAACATTGTACTCACATACATTCCTCCCACTCTAGCTTTGTTGAGCTTCCTGGCTATGGAGTAACTGAAGGATGTTTCTGTCCTGAAGGAAAGACACTCCTGAGTAAAGACAGCAACATCTGTGTCTCTGAATGCTGTAAGTAATCTGTAGCTAGTTTGGAGAATAAATAGGGATCAGGATTGATAGTCAGGAGGCCTGGGTTCTACTGCCAGCTTCTACATGGTCAGATCATGGACAAATCAACCTCTTTAAGTTCCTTTAGTCTCCCCATCTAAAAATCAAATAATAATCAATATTACTTTTTTCCCATCTTCCTTCCTTACATGAGACCTACCAAGATGGTATAATTCTACATTTCAGAAGACCTAGTCTGCATATTCATTTTCTTGTTAGTTTTATCTTCACAGTATTTGTATTTGAAACTGCACAAATTTACTCCTTTATGTCAGTTTTCTGTGGTGTAAATCTCCATTCTTTTTTTTTTCTTCTTCTTTCCAGCTTGTAGGGAATCAAATGGAGTATCCAGAGGGGTGAGTATCACAATCAGTGTGGTTTATCAAGCACAGACAAGTGAAGCAAGAGGATATTTAGTGTTTCCAAAACCAAAGTTTTGCTTAGGTTGGGGGAGACTTTAGCTTTTTTCCAAATGTTTTTTCCCTTTTAGTCTTAAAAATAATTACAAGTGCCAGAGCAGAAGCCACATTACTCCCTAAAAAATTTAACAGTAAGTGATGGGATATTCTTTCAATAACCATCACCTCACATACTGGAAAAAAAAAAAGAGAAAAAAAGAGATAGATGGTAGCAGTGGAACTTTGGCATATGTGCTGCTTTTATTTCCACAAATTTGGCACTAAAGTTACTAGAGATGAAGGGACAGATTACCTGTTGCTGATAATATTGATAGTCCACATTCTTAGTTCCTCAGCTGCATACAAATTATAGAAATTTCTCTCTGTAACCTAATGTGCAAATAAGTATGTCATATGATAATTACTTATTAAAAAATGAATGCAAAGCTCAATCACTTCTCCTTTAGACCTCTTGTATCACTGACACTAACACTAGTAATAAATAGGAAGTGATATCTGTGTGAACATGCTCAGAACCTTCAGTGGTTTCCAGTATCTTCCCCTAATTAGCTTCAGTTCGAGGGTTTCTTATAAAATCTAAAAATACTAGAAATATGAAAAGGCTGATGTAATCAGGTATCACTGTATCCATGAATAAGTCAACTAGAAACAAATAGAATTATTTTCATTTGCATTTATATATTTTTTTTTCCTCCTTTTTTTTCTTTTTTATGTAGCCAGGAGAAAAATGGACAAAAGATTGCCAGGAATGTGTCTGTGACAAAAATACTCTTAAAGTGCACTGCACAAAACACAACTGTTCTCTGACACAGCAAGTATTTTGTGACAAACCAGGCTACATGCCTGTTCAGATACCGATACCAGAAGATCCATGCTGTACCAGGACCGAGTGCTGTAAGTACTTAGTTCTTTTTCATGAGGAATATACTACATTCATTCTGAGGAACTACAGCAGTAATTTCTCATTTTTTAATACTTTGCCTTGATTTCATAATGCTTTTCTCCCTCATCCCCTTCTTAGGACCTTCTTGCAGAGCATTTACTAGATGCCTGCGGAGAACAAATTCAAAGATGAAAAGATTTTACATAGTTAGACACAGAAAAGTAACTGGAAATCTCCTATAATTTAACACTGAAAACACTAATGCTGCCACCACCTGAAATAATATTCAAAAACATTTTCTGTTTCAAAGACCAATATAAAAAAATAAAGATCTTAAAAAAGAAAAAGTCTTGAACATTTAAAAATTGCTCGAGAAAGTTCCTGAACTTCTGAGAGTCATCGGATTTCCCAATTGGTACAAATTTCTCTTTGGAAGTATCTCTTTCCGGCAATCACCACACTATTCTTCTCAGACAATGCTTTGTTTTACAAAGGTTATAGAAAAGCCCATTCACTTTAAAAATAGCTAGGCAAATATACTGAATTAGTCATTAAGCTAGCTTGTGTAAACAACACCATGTTTGCCCCATGGGAAAACTTGTGAAGTTCATGCAAAACAAAATTACTTTCATTTAAAAATTCTCAGTTCATTATTTTCTATGCTCTCTTACATTAAACAGATTGCAACACTAGCCTCTGCCCTGAGGTCACACCCCAGTGCTTAGAGGGACAGGAAGTAGTCACAGTAATGCAGCCTGGAAAATGCTGTCCTACCTTTGAATGCAGTAAGTACTATGCACCATCTTCATGTATTATTCACAACTATATTTTTCTAAGTTTATGAATAGAAAAACCTTAAAAGAAAAATATGCAAATTAGCTGTGTTATCATATTGGGCCAACAAAGCTGTAGTTTTTTCACATATTTCTGTTTCTTAAAACTTACACATCTATGACACCATATTTCTTCCTTCTTTACAGGACATGGCTGTGTAGTCAATGAAACCTACTATGCAGTAAGTACACAGAGTAACTCACTATAAAAATACACCTTCACAAAGGTTCACAATGCAATGGTTTTGAGACTCCTACCATGGACCATATTTTGCAGAAAGGCCTGAGATAAAACATTCTTAATTATTGAATCAAGGTCAGCATATCAACACTCTCCCTACATGCAAAAGCATTTTCTGCTTTCCTTTCTGCATTAGCAGAATTTAATTCCAAAATGGATATTACCAACAACAGAAACTCGCTTAAATAAAACCATGAAAATTGTATTTAAGGATAGTTTAGCCCATACATAGCTCAGCTTTGTGTTACCTGTGATGTACATACACAAAGTAACTTGCTTTTACTGACTAATAATGACTTTTTTCTGACTTCCCCTAGCCTGGAGCTGTCATTCCCTCGGGTCCCTGTGAAGAATGCACCTGCTATGAATCCTCTTACTCAAGGCCTCACCACGCTACTGTCAAGTGTGAGCCTGTTGTCTGTGACACAGACTGCCCACCGGTGAGTGCTATTTTGCTGTCAGTAATTCTTACTCCACTCAGCTCAAATATCCACCAGTTAAGGTCAGTGTCCTGACTCAATGTCATCTCCTCTCTATTTCTTTCAAAACAGGGTTATAAGTATACAAAGAAACCTGGACAGTGCTGCGGCACGTGCAAGGCAGCAGCTTGTATAGTAACTGTGGGAGACATTACACGTGTACTCCGGGTAACTATCCCTGTTTTAGGTCATTTCTGGTGAACTCTTTGCACTCTTTCCTCTCCTTGTCTTCATCATTTATTTGCTGCATATTTTCTTATGTTAGACAAATGCTTATTTGAGCAGGGGTTGGACTGTCTCACACAGCTTGAACAGTACCTTGAGCCATGAAACTCCAGTTGTAAGACTTCTGGAAGCAACTGTGATACTGAACAATGGCTTTCAGAAATCAGCATAGAAAAATACATAGATGAAAGCAATGGGCCCTTATTTGCCTTCAACTCTGAAAATATAGCACATGTTTTGCTCAAAGGATACTTTTATCTGTGGAGGCGGTTTTCTGCTCCAAACAGCCAATCTCAAGTTAGCTAAGAGCTTTAGAACAGGATGAGTCAGTGAAGCCAGCAGAAATCCTGCCATGTTTCTGAATGGACATACACATAAATTCTGATGAGAAAACCATTTAAACACAAATTAATCTTTCCAAATGAGTCCACATACTTATCCTAGTCACACAAAAAGCATGTCCATATCCAGATAAAAATACAGCCTCTTCACTTGGCTAATGAAAAACACTTACAGCAGTATGATAATATGACAAGTAACTATCAGCTGAAATTCAAGGAAATTGTTCAGAATAATCAAACCGCAATAGGCAGCAATAAGACACGGGGGCGGGGGGGGGGGGGTGTTTCATTTTTATGTGAGAAGATTTTTATTCACTTTAATTTTAACTGCTTTCAGGTTGGAGAATTCTGGAACCCACCTGGTGATAACTGTACAACTTACACATGTGAAAAACATGATGACCAGTTCATTCAAGTCCTTTTACAGAAAAGCTGTCCTGTCTTTAACCCTGATGACTGTGATCCAGTAAGTACTCTTCTACCAGTTCTCATGTTTGAAAAGGTTGCAGTGGCTAACACCAGCAATAGAAGGATCGTGGTGTCCAAGGCAAATACCTAGCAGAAGCATCACACAGGATGTAGCTCTCATTTTATCCTCTCTGAATCTGGTCCACATCAACTTTCATTTCAGAAAAGCACATCAAAATTAAAATGGGTGATATATCAATCCTCATTGAGGATTGAGCATTAGAGAAAAGGGTACAGCATAATGTTTTGGATATCTAAAAGCATCAGGTGACCTAGAAGCAAGAATCTTACTGAAAAATGATGGGATTTTTATTCCTGAACTACGTATCATTATAAATTCTTTTTTAGAATTCACTTATTGAGAGCAAAGGTCAAGGAAAATAAGCTACTTCAGTTCACATCATCATTCAACTTAATACAGCTCAGGGTAGATTAAAAACAACCCCACACATCTGAGGAGTCAGTTATTTCATTAATTTTGTTACCCTGTCTGACATAATCCTTCACCTGTATTGACTTTGGTCACTCAGAATATCCCACATGTGCTACAAGCTTTATTTCTGAAATTTTACTACTGAACTCTGACAGCAAAGCAGTTCCAGTCCCCCTCAATGTCACCTTTCAAAGAACCCTTATTAATATTGAATTGGTTATGTGCCCTTAATATTTAGCCGTGCTTGAAAATAGATTCCATGTCAATACAAAAATGTTCTGGTGCCAGAGAAACTTAGGAAGAAGGGAAAGTCTCTGCTTTAGTATGCAGATATGAAACCTTAATTATCTTTTTCTGTTTTCCCACTCAAGGATGACATCAAGCTATCTGACGATGGCTGCTGTAAAGAGTGCCAAGTAAAACTGAAGAGTAAGTAATAATAATGTTGTTAAGAGCAAGTAATGACAGTATGTGCCTTATTAGGTTTATTAGTCCATCTTACACAGTAGATGCATAGACAGAAGAAATGAACAGACCAAGTTTGGGACCACTGCCTCACACTGGGGTGAAAAAAGAAACAGAGGGGAAAAGAAAGGAACAGAACATTTCCATCACGCACTTTAGGGCCTTGGAATATGGTGAACTTTCCCATCCCCTACTGTTAAATGTTAGCCTTTTTGTGGGAGGGAGAAGACTGTGACAATTCTCCAACTTGCATAGATACATTCTTTTTAAGGAAGAAAGTGAAGCCAGTCCTCGGAGGTGGGTGTGCATTGAGCAGTTACCACAGTACTGTTCTTTATTTCTGCATCCCGCACCAAAGATGCATAAGCAAAAGGGAATTTTTCATTCATTGACAAGCAGCAAGAGTCATCATTTGGCCCTTAGCAATTAAAGAGAAATGCACTGTGACCTAATTTCCTATTTCAGCTCCATCCATTTCAGTTTTCTACTACAAACTGACTATCATACACAGATACCTATTTATATGCACATATATTTTAACCTATTTTCCCTTGGTTTGTGACAACCTCAGGTTGTATGAAGCACAATACTTCTACTGTCATCAAATACCATGGATGTGTATCTCCTGCACCTGTTGAGATGACATACTGTGAAGGCAGCTGTGATGCTTACTCACGGTAAGTGATATAAAAGATAATTGTGGTCACTTGTCTTAAACTCTTTATACTAGTTATATAAAGCAAATCACAAGTGATTTTCTAATATGTCCAACATCCACCCAGTCATCAGCTGTTTGCATTGTGCTAACTAGAATTTTTAGCAGACATGATGTTGTACTAGCTTAATTACCTCAAGACTCAGAATGTTTTAACAGCCTGTTCAGTGTCATAGTAAATAGACCCGAGTTTTGATTTTGCCCATGTGAAAGTGAGGTTATTTGTTTCTTGCTATTCTCTCATTTTGGACTGGCTTAATATGTGATCTGGATTAATTAATTTACTTTTTCTGTGACTGAATGAAGAGCTAGGTCCACCCATTTTTACAATGAGAAGCAACTTATATTTCACTGTAAGAATGGTAATACTAAGCAATAGTCCTACATTCAAGCACACAAATTCTGGTTATATTTAGTAATGGTTGGGACGGGCAGTGGTATTTCTCACATAATTTCTGAATCTTTCTCTTTTGTTGGTTTTGCAATCAGATATTCTCCAGAGGCGAACACAATGGAACATAAATGCTCATGTTGTCAGGAAATCAAGACCAGCCAAAGAAAGGTGACTCTGATGTGCAGTGATGGAACCTACCTTGATCACTCATACACCTATGTGGAGAAATGCAGCTGTGTGAGCGCTGAGTGCATTCCCCAAGTCAGCACCCAGCAGGCAACGAACCAGATAAAGGCCTCTCAGGAATAAGTGAATGTCTAAAATTAGAACTAGAGAGAAGAAGTAAAACAAGGGTTGAACATAAGACTAAAAAAAAAAACTTTGACAAAATACAAAAGTGTCAAAAGCAGCTAAATTTTTGGATGAACAGATGATATTTTCTGCATACAAACTCAGTATGTCCGTCTACATTATTTCAGTTTTCATGACTAATACATCCCGCATTGTTTTTCACGTCTTTTCTTTTACACTTTCAGAGGTACAGCATAAGGTTATTTTGACATTTTCTGTTAGTTTGTCTTCTGAGAAGTGCTGTACCATAAGACTGAGAGCTGGATTTACACTTGCACGAAGTCTGTTATGAGAACATTCTTTTCTGGCTTGAAGCTTGCCTGTGGTGGCATAATATAGACACTTGGCAACATCTAATATTTCCATTGACATACACTGACCTTTTTTATAACATTTTCATTCCAGTTCATTGAGACAAATCAAAAACTAAAGTCCAGAAAACAAACAAACAAACAAAACCCAAGGAAAACTGTAGCTCTCTGTTTCTTTATTTTTCTTTTTGCATTAAGGAAAACTTAGACAGCAGAAAGCCATACCTTCTCAAAACTATAAACTCCAATATTTTGAACTGTTTATGATAGGCATATTTCCCTATATAATCTCATGAGAAAAAGAAAGGAATCCTGTCATGAGAAGCTGCTGCACACTACTCTTTGTTTACATAACACCATCAGCATAGTAACTGTATGAAAATATGGAATTTTTTTTGTTTGTGGTTAACTGTTTACAGAAGAAGTATATATATATATATATATTTTTTTTTTCCCCCAACAGGGGCATATGAAGGATTTTTGTAAAATAATAATAATAATAATAATAATAATAATAATAATAATGTAAATTCTTTCCTAGGAAGCTTTTAAAAGTTGAACCATTGCTATTTATTTTGGTTTTGGAAAATTGATTTATTGGGCCATTTCTTTCAGAATTAATGTTATCCCATTTCTTAGTCTTAGTCATGTTATTTGGGTGTGGTATATTTTCTTCTTCTGTTTTGTTTCAGAATATTGTTTTATTTTTGTTCCTTATGAAAAGAAGTAAGAATGATTAATAAATTTTAAGCATTTTACAGCGTCTCACCTTTGACTTTTCACTGAATCCCTCACATGAGAGTTGCTGGCCCCATAAAATATTTGCTTCCCATCCTGCTACAGCCATTTCTCAATAGTTCCAGGTCAAAAGTCAGTCTAGACTGTGGCACCTAACCCCCTGTAGAGCTTTGATACTGCTTTGAGTGAAAGGCACTCAAAAGCAAATACTGAAAGTGCTCCAAGCATACCACTTCAGATGCTATCAATTAGTGAGCTTCCAGTAAGCAAGCACACCTTTGAGCCTGTACATATTTTGTAGCTCTGAAAGTTCTTTACCTGACAGATAGAAATTATCCAAAGTATTCTAAACCAGTTAGTCTCATATTTTAGAGCTCACCACAAGATACATAAATCTCAAACTTGAAATTCACTGTTGTAAATCTACAAGTTTTGACAGGTTACTATGCAGCTTTAGTTACACTATACTTTGAACCAACCACCATGGATCTGACTGTAGATTGTGCAACGCCAAGCAACATGTTTTACACAATTTACAGATGACTACCCTAGGATCAGTAGGGGGAACAGTAAAAAATTAAAGGTGATGACCTTTCTCCCAGCCTTAAGTTTGGACAGCTCAGTAGAGGGAGTAACAGGGTAACAACATCAGCTTTCCGCAGGTGCCCGGCAGCAGCTTAGGCCACTTTCTCACCCATTTTTCTTTCACGGAACAATAACAACCCATACACTCCCCCTCTGAGAGGTGAGCACTGAGTTCTCCCTGAGGATCACTAGTAACATCATACTTCCTGCTGGCAAAAATCCCTGCCTCCTCCCAGCTTCCTGTTGACAAATTGTTACTTCACTATTTGTTTTTCTAGTCCTTAGGCTCTTCTGCTTCCCAAATGAGGCCTCAGGTGGCATACTGCTCTGTTCCTTCCTTTCCACTTAACCCACCTGGCTTCCCAATGCAGCACTACTACTGAATTTCTGACCGGTTTGGCGAGTGACAGATTCTCTGGCCTTCCCAGGCAAGCTAGCAACTTATTCTTCTCCCACTCATTCTGCAGAATGGAAAAGAGATTGTCTATAACATAAAATCAATTATTATGGTCCGCAACAGTTCCTTGTCCACAGTTAACCCACTGAAATAACAGATTCCCTGCATGTTGCTTCAAGATCATTAGTTGTTTTTCCATGCAAAGCCTGTATCTCAGTATCCCAGCAGCTACTCTCTTCCCTGGAAAACTCTGTGTGTATTAAGTCTGTGCCACCAGCCACTTCATACAACTCACTGAAATAGGAAAATCTAATATGATGAGGAAGAAGGGAATGAGAGACACATAATATGCAGCACATGGGAAGACTGAGAGGTGATAATGACAGGGACAGCAGAGGCCAAAACCAACTTAGAGTTTGGTGGCACCTAAAACAGTGGCGTAAGAAGGAAAAAAAAAAAAAAAAGAGAGAAGCAAAGGAATGGACAGACTTTGGTCCTGGCATGGGGACACAAGGAGGCAAGGAAACAAGGAAGGGAAACATAAGCCAAGGCAAACCATGGAGGCACACAGAACCTGTGGCTGAGGGCGTACTGGAGACCCTGCCTTGGAGAAGGAAGGATCTGTATCACGGATGCAGTCTCTGTGCTGAGAAAGAGCAAATGGGAACCCTCAATTCAAGAGGAGGAGAACAGGGGGACAGCATGCTTTGGGCATGAAAGAGCAAGTGGAAAGACTTGCAGGGACTCCCTGAAACAAGACACAGAGTAAGTGAAAAAAAGAGAGCTGCAGTAGATGTAGTAGATCAGCCTTACAGGCTTCCTGAATTTTCCTTTACATAGGCCTTATCTTTGCTCTGAGTTATTGCTGACACAGACGAGGTAATAGCTCCAAAGTAAACCTTTCTAAAAACTGGGATGAATGAGATCAGTTATATCTCTCAAAAATAAATTGCCAATTTTTTAAACCATAGATAATAAAAAAGTCAATAAACAAACAGGTGAAAGAAAGTGATTGGCTTGGTAGCTCTTTATTGACACAGGTCAGATTACTGTGCAGGTCACACTGAACTATACTACTGTAGATAATTAATGTATATTACACCAACGCTAACACTAGAGGGCTCTAGGCTCACAGTTTACAAGCCTGAATGAAAAGATTTTCTGTCAAAACTTTCTTTCAAGGCACTTCGAAGTGAGCCACGTATAACTATTGCCTTGCTTTCAAATCATTCAGATAAACTTTGCTCTTAACTTACTCTTGAATCTACAGGCATCCATTCTACATAACATACCAAGACTTGTTTATACATCACTTAATTTTTTTTTTTTTTTCTTATCTGACCATCTTTGGAACACAAATAAATTGCATCAGAGAAATCATTCACTTAGGACAGAACTTATTCCATCTGTACAAAAAACATTCAAAGGTCTAATTTCAATATTGGCTGTCAGCAGTCCTTCCTTGGGCATTCATACACTTGCTCCCCACTCAGGACTCCTATAATGTAACCAAACTACTGCATGACCATCTTATTTTTCCCCTTTTTCACACAGCATTTTAAAACTCTGCAGTGTAAATAACAAATCACTAATAATCACTTTTCCACTATGCTTTGCAATTATCAGTAACACATAAAATATAACCTGAAATTATATGTCTATTCAGATTTACCACCTAGCAGTCCACTTCAAGTAATTCATTTCACTGTTAAAGCATGACAGCCAGCTTTTAAGCCACATCACATTCTGAAAACAGCTATGGAAAGACTTAGGATTGTTTGTGGCACAATCCAGGAGCAAGGCTGATAAAAGACAACTCAAAATCGGAAACCACACTTTATAATGGTAAAACCCAACTCAAAGGAGAGAGCTTTCTTCCTGTTCAATAGGTTTTGTTCTACCATTGCAAAAAAAGAGCAGCTCTGTTGCAACCAGCCAAATTAAAACAGTTTTATAATAGAACAGGAGACTAGTTCTATTTAAGCATTATTAATTTAATAATAAAACAGTTATAAACACACAGAAAATACATTTTTACAAATGATGCAGTGCTCATGACTGTCAGATTTTTCTTTTACTCCTTACTGTTACAAAAAATCCCTTCTTTCTTGAGTCTCAGATTTCTTTTGGCATTCATTATAACTCTTATTTATAACTACAATTTGGTTATAAGGAACCAGCAAATGTTTGCACTGTTACAATAATTGTTGTTACTAACAATTACTCACATACTTAAAATAGAAATTTTGTCTGCTAACTCCTCTCCTGCTGTTACAGCCATGGATGCAAATAAAATCCCACTTTTGCCGCCCCCTCTTTTAAGAAAGTAAGGGCTGTCCAGGCAGTCAAAAATGGAGCCATTAAACATGAGCAATTATAGACATCTCATGCACTAAGTCTCACAAAATGCTGTAGACAACTGCATGAGTCTAGTAGCCGATTCTGAAACTAAACCATTGCTTCTGCACTTGCACCAGTCTAACCCCAAGGATATCCCTATGACTGTTACTGGTTTTCACTGATTTCAGAAAAAATAAATGCCAGAAATATTTAAGGGGAGCCTGACTCCAAGGCAAATTTGGAACTGGCCTAAGTTTGGGGGAATATTAGATGTGGACTCTGCAGCTGTTCCCTCACCCAGCAAGGAGCCAGTCAAAACCTCTCCTTCCACTTTAGCTGATCTCTAGGGAGGTTTAGGGTCAAAACTGAGCTTTATCGCATTGCTCAATGTCACACCTACTGAGGCACATGACTGCCAACTGCAACACAGGCACAATATGAGAATTGGCAGACGTATTATGACAGTAGGTGATACAGAATCTGTGGATAAGGCATTGTGATGGGTTGACCCTGGCTGGTTGCCAGGTGCCCACCAAAGCCATTCTATCACTCCCCCTCCTCAGCTGGACA
>JANHGO010000038.1:13269795-13312536 GCA_024606505.1 Aquila spilogaster
TATTGGAATGCACTACATTTGTCCATAATGGAAGAGCAATTTGGGAGGGAGGGAGGGAGGGAGGAGAGAGAACCACCATATCCACTACCTCCTGAGAGCTCCGTGCACGCAAAACACGACCACGGCCACCACCATACGGAGGTTGCCTCATTCTCAAGGCCTATCCCGAAATGCGGTGAGCTCGAGGAACGTCCTCAAGCGGTGAGAAGTACTGAGAAACGCAGCACACGAGCGCACGCAGCCGCTGCGTCCGCCATCTTACGGCCACAGCGCCGCCGCGCGGCGGGTGAGGGTCGCGCTCCACTGGGTCTGGGAGCGGAGCTGCCAGGGGCTCTGCTGCTCCGTCGCGGGACCCCGCGCGCGGTGTCGGCCTAAAAGGAAGGCGTCACCGTGCCTACCAGCGACAGTGCAGCACCCCCTTGGTGCGAGCTGGCGGGCGCGCTTTGCTTCAGCGCGTGGTTCTGGGACGGAGCGGTGGCAGGCAGAGCTGTGGCAGGGCCTCGTGCCGCGCGCCTGCAGCTCCAGGGGCGGCGAGTCCACCATAGTTCCCTTCTTCAGGAGAAAGGCAGCGAGGTATGCGCTGGCAGAGGTACTCCTACCTTGTTGGGAAACCTCTTCTGAGAGGATTTGTGTGTTATGTCTGCCTTATTTGTGCTGAGCCTTGGTCTTTTTTTATTGTTCCTTTCTTTCCTTGGTTTCCCCTCCCCCCATTTTTTTTTTTTTTTTTTTGACAGGAATTTGGGGTGAAACCCATCCCCACATTCAAGTGGGCACCACATACAAAAGCACAGCCTTCTCACAATTCACCTGCTGCGACAGGGTGACCTGCTACCTCAGGCCTACAGGGGAGGTTAAATGTAATGGGTAAAGAAACACCGGTAGCAAAGCTGCCTCCCAAAACCTCCTGGAGAAGGCTGTATCAATGTTACCTTTTACAGACACCCGTGTGCCCTCACAGGTGCCCCGTGCCTCTGCCTGTTGCCCATTTCTGCTCTGCTGGCACGGCCTTCACGCAGGTCCTGATTCAGACCAATTCAGGGCAGGCTCAGAGTCTTGTTTCTCTCCTTAAGGTATCCCAAGCTGTGTTCTGACACTGCTGAGAATCTCATGTTTCGTACAAATTAACTCAGGCATCCTGACTGCAAAACTGGTGGCCGTCAGGACCAATGGGTACCTTGCAAGGAATCAGCAGAACATTTGGCATCTTAGTAAAACAGCAATTCTATCCTTTCTTACGTTTCTTGAGGCTATGATTTTTCCTGTTATTTGTTCTTCATTTTATTTTTAATATGCATTGTATCCTGCAGCTTAATGCATATTTCAGCAGGTGATTATATTGCATTCCCTGTTATATGGTATGGCAACTGACCTTCATTCTTTTTAATGACATGCCTATGTTATCTGAAAGTTTCTAAATATATATTTTAAATGTATTTTAAAATACATTTTTAAGGATAATAAAAACATAATGCTTTCACTTTTCTGAAGAAGCTGAAACTATGTTTTTGGTCTCCTATAAAAACAGCTGGCTGCTTTCAGATCCACACAGGAAGTTTCACACCTGTGCATTTGATTTACTTATGTATCAGCAGTTACATGTATCTTGTTGAAGTTAAACTTCTCTACAATGCAATAGCAAAAGGAGTGTTTTACATGACACTATTTTGCTCCTTTCTCCCAAAAATGTTTGTAATCTAGGATGTGACTCAGATATTTCAGCTGTGTTAGGCAATCTGCTTTGAGCTATATATGTGTGAACTCTCACATTAAGAATACTTTCTGTGCTTAGTGCAAAGGATGCCAAAGGGGAAAGGATCTACAAGGAAAGAGTGCATTTGTTGTTTCTAAATCAACCGGTTTCTTTCCTCCTCCTTTCAGTTATCAGTTTGGAGCTACTCTTACTTTGAAATCTATGTAGTCTTTTAAGGTCATAGAGTAACGTAAGGTTTGTAAGTGGAAATAATATGTTATAGGTTTAGATGGTTCAAGTTAGAAAAAAACTAGGCAAACTTTTCAGTGCACAAATGCTTGTATCATTGACACTTGAAGAAAAGTCTTGCAGTATTTTAGCAATGTGTTTGAAGTCTTGCTTCCTCCTTGTACTTCTCTGCCACTAGAGACACTAAGCTATTTGTACTGTTACTGTAAAATAGATACATTGATAAGTATGAAAAGGAGCTTGTTGGAGTCATTTTCACTAGCTGTACTGGTACAGCACTATTTTAAAATTTCCAATAGAGCATACATTTACACATCACTGCATTGCATGTAACACACATACATGCAACAACCACGTAGACAAATTGTAAGTGAGCAGTCAGCATTTTATCTGTAAAAGCTTTCTGGCAATGCTCCTGTCTCTTGAGAGATTGTTTCTAGCAGAAAGGATTGGTCCCTCTGATACTAACACTGGGGGAATTGGGGCAGTGGTAGCCGCTCATTTCACTGAAACTTGTTTGATGTTATATTTCTTCAGGATCCTCTATGACTACCCATGCTTCTGACATCACTGGCTGCTGTTAGTTGACATAGTGCTTCTTCTAACTGGAAAAGCTGCTTTGTCCTTGAGTTCTGCGAAGGTTGAGAGTCATCGTCATTTTAGCCCTGTTAATAGATCTATTCATTTTGACAAAGGCTTAGATATTTATCAGGCGTCACACAAACTGAATCCATACCGAGCAAACAGTTAGACAGAGGCTGCCATTGTGGATGATTTGTGTTACCTTCAGCCTTGCGCCTAAAAATGTCCTTGAGGTGTGGTCTTGGCTCAGCCTGAGCACAATGCACATGCTGACAGATCAGAGCCTTGTAAAACAATTGCTAGTAGCTAAAGTAAATCTTCATCAAAAATGTACTCTGTAATGAAATGATCACAATATAAGCAATTCAGGCATTCAGTTTGGTAGACCTTTGAAGGGTACGGGAATAGAGCACAAAAACTAGGAGTTTTGGTTAAAATATTTCCGTAAAAATCTTGCAATACTTCGAGTAAAAGGGAATAAGTAGCAAGGGAAGGATGAGTCTACTCTTTTCTCCCTCCCTCTGTTTTTTCCTTTTCTCCTACCCTCCACTGGGTGATGCTTTTCTCTATTTTCTGATTCTGTTTCATTAAGAACATCCACTTTTGGAGACTGTGGGTTATTGATTCTTAGTTGCCAGCTCATCATACTTCTTGAGAGTTTATTAAACTCTAAACTCACAAATAGCTCTGTTGAAATAACTGGGATTACTTGCGTCTGTAATGTCTGATTACACTTAATACCCAATTCCATTCCACATACTTAATCAGAAAGATAGTGTGGGAACATATGCATTTCAGAATAAACTAAACACTTGCTTTGGCATTAGTGTTACCCTAACAGCTAAGATTTCTACTCACACAAATCAGGATTTTCCTGTGCTAGGCACTATGCTTTAAGTCAGTTCTTTGAAATGTTGCCATACACGCTTTGCCAAACTACATGAGAGTTTTATTTTGCTTACATCTCTCTTCTTTGTCCTATTATTATTTATCTAGATATTTATTAAGCCATGGTGGTGCCTGTAGTAGAAAGGCATACAATTATGCTCTGCTGTGCTGTCCAAACACAAAACTTGAGAATTCTCGGAGATAAAATGTAATATAAAGACACGGAAGAGAGGAGAGGAAAAACAGTAATAGGCATCTAAAGTTACATATGCTATTTATGAAGCTTAAAGAAAACAGCCAAATAACTGAAACTGAGATTTTACTAGTTATTTCTTAGTTTTAGGACACTAGTCCCAGTGTTCATAGAGTGAACAGTGGTTGTCAAACAGCTGAGAGATTAAAGCTGGCTAGAGACAGAAACTTTTCTTAAACTCCAGAAAGCAATGTCATTTAAAGGAGATGCTGAGATACAAGGATGTCCACGCACCACCTCCAAGACAAATAAAATTCAATAGCATGACGTCCTTTCCATGGCTTGCCCAGAACAGCACAGTAGTAGTTATTCATAACAAGATGTTTAACTCTTTCAGTTACAAAGGCCGGTCAGTATCTTTAGTTGTGTTTAATTTGTTTAGAGGTACAAACAGCTGTATTATCCCATTCATTTTTTCACTTCCCCATACTCATCTTTCTCACTTACGTGTATGTACCTATTTATCTCTAGCAGCTCTCTGCATTCTGTCTCCTCACTCACTCTTCTTAGGCATTCTCCCTTTATGTTACTCCTAGTCCTACTTCTTCCTCTCCTCTCTCTTCCATATCAGTGCTCCAGTTTTCATCTCCCATTGTCTTCTGTAAGAAGA
The DNA here is from genome assembly GCA_024606505.1 of Aquila spilogaster. Classification (NCBI taxonomy): domain Eukaryota; kingdom Metazoa; phylum Chordata; class Aves; order Accipitriformes; family Accipitridae; genus Aquila; species Aquila spilogaster. The sequence continues at coordinate 13,274,068 of JANHGO010000038.1, forward strand.
GATCACTCTTGTAGCCCAGTGCTGATGACAGCAACAGCAAAAGGCAAAGAGATAAGGAACAGTGAAGATGAAACTCATCTGCTGGCAACAGCTATCTACTACAAAATGTCCTGAAGAGAATGAAATGGGTCAGTCTTCAAGGTCTTTTAACTCAGATTTTGAGTCTGCTTAGTTTCCATTTCGACTCTATGATCTATATCCCCTTTTAACTTAAAAGTAGTAACAAAGCAAGCAAGCAAACAGCAACAAAAGAAAAAGCCATACAGATGCTCAACCCAAAGGCATCATGTTAGGATCCCCTCACTCACATAGTTTTGGAGTGTAGGAGGGCATTCACCAGAATTAATTAGTTTGTACTTGCTCACTTCTTTCCTTGACATCCACTGTTGGCCACTGCCACAGATTTGGTATGGGATTGGATGAACAATTCCTCTCATCTACTATGGTTATTTTTATGGTAAATGAAGGGGGTCGAAGTAGTTCTCATGTTGAGTAAAACCAGCAGCCACTTAGCTGCAGTCCTTACATTAGTTCTGGGAAGAAGAAAAAGGCCCAGCATATTAGCAAACCAAACAAAGATGATCTTAGGTATTTATCAGAAAGGTTTCCTAGTATCCAGTTTACTTTTCTACAGAATTATGGAAAGGTTAAGAGTTTGATTTGGCATTCAGTAAATGCTTTACCATACAAAAGAAATATTAAGATCTCCTTGAGCTGAAAAAATAGCACCCTAGGATGACAACAGAAGTTACCTGAACAACTTGAATTCTGATAAATTCTAATGAGGTAGTTCTTTGCTTTGCAAATGTAGTTGTCAAGGTATCCTTTTTAAACAGAAGCAAGATCTTCCCAAATTCCCATATGCTGCAACACCTTGGCATGTTAAACAATAAGTCAAGCAATTTGTTCTCTTGATTCATTGTGAACAACTGGATCATTTTGACTGCAGTATTTTCATCTTCCTATTCCAAAAATGTTTGATGCAAGTAGATCGTAAGTCTGTAAAATGTCAACTAAATGATTAAAAGTTGACAAATTTGTAGCAATTGGAAAGACGGTCTTTAGCCTGGAAAATGTTTTAATCACATTTGACAATGCTATAAGGTAAATCTTTCATATGAAGGATTTAGGGACTGATCAAAACTAGTCAGTTACGCTGTAGCTAATGTATAACTAATGGTTCAGGAGTTTGTAACAGTAGATAAGTGGTGATTCAGGTTCGAGGAGTCTGCATAGGACTTAGGATAGGAAGCATTTTGCCTAATTAGTACACCAGTCGGTAGAAGTATACAATCATTAGCAAAGTATGCATAATTAAAGAATTAATAAAATTTGTGTGAGCTTCCATGGAAGTCTCTTCATGTGAGACATGAGTAATGTTCTACATAGGTCCAATTCTTACCAAACTGTGAAGAGTAGAGGATATATAAAGTCAATCACAGTAAATACAAATGGAAATTCTTACATTTTAGCAAACAGTCATAATTTTTAAAAAGATACTAATTTTCACAGATCTTTGTCATCCCTTTAGTTGCCTGGATCTGTGAACCGCAGAAAAAAACAGATGTTCCTGCCTCAGCCCACAGGAACAGCTTTTCCATATTAGCACTTAGAATGAAAAAAAGGTCTGAGGAAAATGATTTTTAAAACAAGTTTTAGTTCAAAACTGGCTAGATTACATGTATAAGTGTTCTTACATTCTTTTGTCTTTGCAAGCAAATATTAGCTAAAATAGTGACTGATTAGCAGATACGCCCAAAAGAACAACCATGAAAGTTTCCTGACTCTCCACTCTATTCTCTTTGGTTTTAAAATATAACATACCAAATGTTCTGCTCCATTTAGAAGTTTTATATGGTTTTGATCCACAGATACTCTAGCAAATAACTCTAGAACCAGGTGTCTTCTTGGGGGAAGCTAATGTCTTTGATGTACAGAATAAGCTCATTCAATTCTTTCATGAGTGGTCAAACTGGAAACTTTTTCCCAAAGCCCTGTTGTACTTGTCCTGTTATGTACAGGATGTTTCTTCTGTTCAGAGCAAAATAGTACAAAATGGAAAAACATACTGAATTATCTAGTGTATTTATACTACATGCGCTGTGGTTGAGACCACCATAGTCTTCACAATTAACGTGTGTCTGGTGTTAACCTAACAATACATTCTCTTACATACAAGAGTCCCAAATGATTCCCTCAAAGTTGATATGATTATGTTCAAACTGAATACAAGAGCTAATGTATTTTCATATATTTTCTAGTAACATACATTGCAACATACATCGAGTTTCCTACTGTGAATTGCATCCTTCATGTTCAGACATAGGCAGAAGAATGCAGCTTTTGCTTCCTAAGAATCTCAAATGAGTTGCAAGTGGTTTCTAACGCAGTTCACCTGCTTTACCTATCCCATCAACAGATGAATTTTGAGAGTTTAGCAGGTTGTTTAAAGCACTCATCTTGATCCTAAGCACTGGCCATATTTATTTAAATACAACAATTTGGATATATTAATTAATAATGAATTAGTTCAGCATATGCAATGAGCTACATCATCATAGGATAGTATGGGTGAGGGATACTCTAAGAAACACATAATGAAAATACAGATATCCTCATTTTTTTTCAGTTTGATGGGAAATTTCAAGGACTTTTATGTGTGATGCTATTAATAAGCTATTTTAAATATTTACTTATCACTTATATGGTATGAAAAAAAAAAAAGAGTTAACAGGTTTAGAGTAGTTCCTCAGCTACAGTAAGCTGCAGCTGGGAACTGTTATAATCAGAGTTGGAATATATATCTTTATGGAACACAGTAGTATTTCTGCTTCTCCAATTCCTTCCCCAGTATTTCTTGTTCTCTTATACCCCTATTATACTCCTCTTCACATTCCCCTTTCAGAAGGACAGGATGGGTTTCTGCAACCAGAAACAGTGATTGAGGGGTCAAGAGACTGCTTATAGGAGTGCATGGCAGGCTTACATCCAAGGATCTTTTTTCTATGAAAGGTCAGAAATTATGAGATACTTCTGTATGGAGGGATTTATGCTACAGTAGACAGTGAGTTCTGGAATACAAATAACAGTGCTGCAAGCAGTACAGATTGAGTTGGAAAGGAAGCTGGAAGGCTATTTGTTAGGACAAGAGGATGGATGCGAACAACTTGGGGCTGGTGAGGAAGTTGTATGCTGTCTGCAACTAAAAGCTGGGCATAGGAGTGAGGGCGGCTGTGGAGAATGCAGCTGTGTGGGAAAATGTGGTGGATGAAAAACTGGACATGAGCAGGTAGTGCACACTTGCAGACCAGAAGGCCAAGAATGTCCTGGGATGCATCAAAGCAGGAGTGTCCAGCAAGGGCAAGGGAAGTAATTGTCCCCCTCTGTATCACCAAAGAAAAAATAGAGAGGTGAAGAAAATTCACAGCAGTGTATAGCCCTTCACACCACTGGCTGCTCAGCAATGAGACAACAGTCAGACTTTGATTCCCAAGGATTTATGTTCTTCCCTTCCTCCACGAGATCCAAGCACTTCATACCTTAACCCCAGATTTAAAGAGATCCAAAGTGCAGTGACATAAGTTTCATAAAGAACCTGTGATGGACAGATATTAGGATACTGATTAGGATCTCAGAGTAATTCTTCAGCATCTTGACTTCATTAAGCCACGTTAATACCACACTCTCTGCATTTAGTTTCGCGGTGCAGTGAATCTGATTCCCAGGTTTCTTATCTCTAAGCAGGGTACCTGAGTTCCTTTGTCTAGAACACAAAGAATGTAAATGAGATCAGAATTTTGCTCATCATGTTCATAAAGCTGAAAGAGTAGGCACTACTGTTCTTTGCAGTGATTTTACAGATAGTCAGCATCAGTATTGAATGTGGTCCTAAAGTGTAGGTTTTTTTTTTTTTTTTTTTAGATGAGATGTAGTTGTTAAAGATATGGACACTCTATTCTAATTTACTGACATATGCCACAGTGTTGAGAAGAAACAAAGCCTGGCTTGTTTCAAGTTCTCTTTGGGAATTTGAAACTAGAAGTGAAGAAGCAAACCTTCTTACTGCTACCAGGAATACTAATAAAAGCAGGACAATCTCCTTCAGCTCTTGCAATATATTCATCATAGTAAACTAGCATGCATATACGTGCATACGATGAAAGGTTATGACATACAAATAATAAATAGAATGAGTAACTTCCAGCCTCTCCCATAGCAAAGCCTCACTGCATGAGATCCATCAACATTCTGCTCTGACTGGCCCCTAAATATCCTAAGCGGAATGGCAATTAATTTAAACCAAGTACAAGTTACTTCATGTTTTCTTTCTATTGGTAAGGAAATATTTAAAATTAAAGCTCACTTCAGCAGTAAAAAATACATTGTTGAAAAATGACTATATGTAGAACTAGAACACTGATTCTCTGTCCCTGAGCAGATGGAATTGCACTTAACAATCTCATGACAATTTTTCAGTATTAAAGAGGACCTCTGAAATGGTTTGCCATGTGGAATGTGTAAGGAAGAGAAGGAATGAAACAGGCAGGGAATAAGGCTCACAGGTGCTCCTGCAGCATCTAGACATTCTATGAGAAAGTAAGAGCATATATGAAATCATAGAAGCTTCCTCCAGAAATTTTCATGCCACAAATACATAATCTAAGTTGTATTTTTCAGTGCATCTGCTCCTAAGTTTGGAAAAACAATAGCCCACAAACCTCAAAAAATGATTGATCCTTGTGGTTGTGAAAACTTTAGAATATAATTGAATTCATGATGGATACCTTACACAAAAGAGCAGTAAAGGTTTGGAGCCAGGTCACTCACTGACTTGGTTCACTGTCATGGTCATAAAAGTGCCAAGGCAGAAGCAGGGCAAGGAGAGAATGTGTGCAGCCAGTGCGGAGGAACAGGAGGTAAGAACAGCTGTGCTTTAGGTGGGTTTGAACTTCCTGGGAACCCCACCTAAGCTAGTCAGGTAGACCAGGATGTCACAGAGGAGAGCAGCAGGAGAAACTACCCTATGATCGTCTGTACTGACCATTAGTGTCAGTCTTCTTGAAATAGATGGACTCTGCTGCTCCCTTTGTAGCCCACAACAAAACTATCTGTGTTGTGCTTTTGTTTGCAAATCAGGCTCTTCCAGGAGTTAGTCTGCGTAAGACTTTTTGCAATTTGTAGATTGGTCTCCTGCTATGTATGAGTGGTAGAGAAGGAAACAGGGAGCGGAGGAGCCATGAACTGAAAACAGAATTGTTGAATTGCTGTTTGTCTGCTTAGGATGGATACCAGGTAACTTCCATCAGTCAGAAGAATAGTGCAGACAAGGAGACAAGGGATTATAAGCTTAACTTCTTATGCAGAAGTTCAGATGAGCTTCTAAACTTAGTCAGCATTGCAGACAGGAGTCAAATTTATAGCCTGGTCCCTGCATATAGTCTTCAAACTGAACTTAGATAGTGGCATAAATTTGATCTGCCAAGGGTTGAGCTATGCACAGCACTAATGAGCACACTTGCATCAGAACAACTTTTTGTGGAGCTGAAATGACTCACCAGGCAGCACTGAGAAAGCCTCACAATAGAAGGAAAAATACACCAAAATGTATTCAGCAGTAGATTCTGAATAGACAAGAGTTGTAAATGAAAACTGGAGAGTGCTTTGAAAAAAAAATCATGAAAAGGAAGGGCTATGTGCCATGTTAGGGCACAAGAAATAATTGTGCTAAAGCTTGTGAAGAAAAATGGAGAAACAAACTCATGTGAGCCAAATCATATTATGGTTTGGATTGGAAGGGACCTTTAAGATCACCTAGTTCCAACCCCCCTGCTATAGGCAGGGATACCTCTCTCTAGAGTAGGTTGCTCAAAGCCCAATCCAGGCTGGCTTTGAACGCTTCCAGGGCAGGGGCATTCACGACCTCGCTGGGCAACCTGTTCCAGTGTCTCACCACCCTCACAGTAAAGAATTTCTTCTTAATATCTAGTATAAATCTACCCTCTTCCAGTTCAAAACCATTTCTCCTCGTCCTGTTTCTACCTGCCCTTATAAAAAGTCCCTCCCCAGCTTTTCTGTAGGCCCCCTTCAAGTACTGGAAGGCTGCTATAATGTCTCCTTGGAGCCTTCTCCAGGCTGAGTTATAAGTATCCCATGGAATAAACATTTTATGAAATGAAGAAAAGGTACACAGACAAGGCAAAAAGTCAGTAACATATAGGACAGTGAATACCCAATAGGTAACAAAACATCAGTGATGCTATTGTCCAGAAAGGTATCCTCAGCACTACGCAGAAGAGGAAAGTAAAACTACAATCCAGCCAGACAAATCAAATGAGAGCTACAAACAGTACTACTGTAGTACTGTGAGAACAAAGTTACATCACAAGCAAATACTGATGGGGGAAAATCCACCAGCAGAGTTTTCAGATAGTCTGTACAATAGAAAATTATGCTTTCAGCTGAATTAAGGGCATGAAAAACCTAGGAACATTCAACCTGATAAAAAATTATTCACTAAATACATACATGCATTTACCCACCTTAAAAAAATAGCACCAAACAATCAAAAATACTGAGCTGGAAGGCACAGCATTGTTCTGGCAGCAAAGCTATTAACATTTTATCCATATTTTTTGAAGCATGAGAATTAGGTTAAAAAAAATGACTCAGTACAGCTGAGTACTCTCAACATTAAAACCGAGGGGAATGAGAAAGAAGGTGTTGAGCTCACCTAGGGTGTAGACTGGCTGCTCAGACGTCAAGCAAGCTGTGTACTTAAGAAGAGCTGTTGCGCTTGGAAACCACAATGTGAATGAGTACATATACATATCATTAGTTCAATTTCATATGCACAGAAGCCATTGTTGCCAAGGTACTAGTTTCATTTCTTTTTCTTACATCTTTTATTCCTTTTGGTTAAGGTGAGCAGAGTGATGGCTCAGCTCTCACTTGCCTGGCAGTTCAAGATACCAATTATGTGCTCTTCTTCCAAATCCTTTAAAACGCAAGCAAAAAAAGTGAAGGCAGCACAACTGTGTGCCTAAGTTATCATTATGTAATGAAGAAACTATGACTACTGTCACTGACAAATGAAGTAAGTTACTTCATTTCTTCTAACTTTCACTGCTGTTCTCTCACTGATTTTCCATTTAGATTTTCCAATCTCCACAGCCAGAGATTTTCTTCCAATTTTCATAGTACTTTGTGTAATCATTTCTAAAGCTATTGTAACAAACTAAAAAATGGTCGTGACCATTTACAATACACAGCTCATCTGCTGTTCACTTTAATAGTTTAACACTCTCTCCTCATGGAAAAACCTCTCAGATTTCTCAGGTAGTGTGACATGTTATACCAAACAGGCAACAGACTGCAGCAGAACAAGGAAAAGGAGCCCACGACCAGACTGTGTCCACCACAGTCTTCCACAGTAGCAGTACATCTTTTCCGGGGGGGGGGGGAAATTAGCAAGTTAACAGGGTATTGAAAGAAGGGTGGATAGTGAGCATGAATTCCTGGGGAGGGCTGTTAAGCAAAACCCTGGTGAGTCACTTGTAGATTGTTGAAAAAAAAAATATTGAGGAAAAAATGAGAGAAAGGTGAGAAGACCATGGGCAGGACAAGCCAAGGAGAACAGCTGTATCTCTACAGCACCAGGTGGGAAGGGTGTGCTGGATCCTCTGCTAAGTTAATGCCAACTTGTTTTATGTTAATTGCAAATTTTCTGTCATTACTTTACATTGCTTTCCACAATAGATATTCCTGTCTTCTAACTAACACAGCTGTTTATTCATTTCCCTAGTTCACATGGTAAGGAAGGATTTAAGAGATCTGGAGCACAATGCAGTTACCCAGTTCCCAGCTGTCCCTAGTTTGCCCTGCTTGTGAGGAGGTAGAAGTTCTCAACACCTAGTGGAGCTGTAATTTGAACATAGAAGGAAAATGAATTCTGGTTTCATTAATAGCCTTATTTCTATATCTTCCTAACTTCTGAATGCTTTTTCTTTGCCACTCATACATTACATGGCCTATTTTCAGATTGCAGTGTTAGTGTTTTTAGTGTATATATCCATATTTTACCTAGAAACACATTTAAACTAAGAGGGGAGATTTAGGTGAGATGTCAGGAGGAAATTCTTTGCTCAGGGAGTGGTGAGGCACTGGCATGGGCTGCCCAGAGAAGCTGTGGATGCCCCATCCCTGTAGGCATTCAAGGCCAGGTTGGATGGAGGCCTGGGCAGCCAGATAGGTTGGGTTGCAGCCCTGCCCATAGCAGGGGTTTGGATATAGGTAATCTTTAAGGTTGCTTTCAGCCTAAGCCATTCTGTGCTTCCACAGAAGCACAGATTATTTTGGATTTTCTGTTACAACTGCTGTCATTGTCCATCCATTGTTAGAGGTTTTCAAACAATATTAAAGGAAAATAGAAGAATATTCATCAGCCAGATCCTTGGCTTTTGTAATTCATCTCCATTAACCTCCTATGAATGAGTTAATCTATTCCAATTTTATGGAGCTATCCTACATTTAATTTTCATGGTATTTGGCACTGAGATGTGAGGATAAGGTTTTGGGTTTTGCACAGCATTAAAAACTGAGAAAAACAGACAAAAATGGAGGAAATAAAAAAATAAAAATGCTTTTAACACCTCCCTGAACATTTCCTCCTGCAAACAAAAGTGCTTTGTTTTAGTGCCAGGCACCAGGAAAACGATGTCCCTTTAATGGATTCCTGGTGTACATTAACAATAAGGACAGCTGCTTAAGTTATTAAAACATTTCATAAACTTGATTCTGGGGTTTCTTTCCCCTTACGCAGCTGAAGAAGTGAGTTTGCTCCTCCCTGCCTGCATAGGTAAGTTCTTTTCACCACACTGGGAGACTTTGAAGTCCTCCAACTGCTTTTTCTTTAATCTACAGAGACCACTTGGAGAAACTGCCCATGTGACCAATAAATACCTCAATTTAAGCCTTTCTGTTTTTTGTAATAATATCAAGTTTGTGTACAGATGAGATTCTTCCAGCAATTGATCAGATCACTTGGTCTGATAACTTTCAAAATTTCATAAGCTGCTTCACCAAGTGACCCAAATTTCTTTTATACTTGTTTTCTTATTATTACTTGCACCCACTCTGAGAGAGAGAGAGAGAGAGAGGAAGAGAGAAATCCAGTGTTGTTGGATAAGCTAAACACTGGAATACTATTTGAATGTCACTACTTCTTGTAGATCAGAAATTTCAGTCTGAGCAGTAACAATCATAACCATTTCAGTAAAATATCTGAGTAACATCTTTGAAGAACACCTACAAATACAACTAGGACAATTCTCACAGCAGCTATACAGTGTGCACTTGTGAATACTTAGTGAGGTTGCATATTCAAGATTGACATGTTCTAGTCACAAAGATTTATAATGAGTGAAAACTAAAAACTATCTTAGAAGAAGGAAGAATTTGGTATTAGCACTCTGCTTAGCAACAACTCCAGCAAAAGAGACAGGGAAAAAGACAAATCCGGCCCTGACTCCACTAACGCATCTAGGAAGTCATCGTAGGTACAGACAGGCACAGCACCCTCCCCAGATGAGTAGCAAAAGCACTAATTCTGCCCTCAGAAAACTTCTCCCTTTACCAGTAGTCCCTTGCTCTGTTATACCCCATGGGAAGCAAGAAACTCCAAATGTTTTGAAGTAATATGAGAAGAACCTGATACTCTGTTTTTCCCCTCAGGCAGAGGTGAGTGCAGCTGAGAATGGAAGCAAGGTCTTGCTCGTTCACTGTGAGTTCTTAATAAGTGAGTAAAACGCACAGCATTCGCTGTTTCTTTGAAAGTTAGTTTTTCTGTCTTTAACTCTTCCTTTAGATGTTGGGCCACATCGTTGCAAAACAAATATGAGAATGGGCACGTGTTCCAACTCTGATTTTATTGTATTTTATTCCATTTTACTTTGAGTTGATTTTTCTAAGTGTATGAAACACACAGTATGGTGCCTACCCTATATGTTCATAAATGTTTTTGTCATCATGTTAGAAAGACATGATGATCCCCATCTTTTCCACTACATTGGGTTTTAATGCCACTTAATACTATTAATGTTATCTGCTGAAGAACAAGGATCTAAGTTACTTCTAGAAATACCTTTCCTTAAAAGCCACCATCTCCCATGTTTTTAAATAAAATATTCTATTCATTAATATTGCACTTTTCATTTTTTTTTTCTCTGATTCAAAGGTCTAACTAATGCCTAGGAATCTCTGATTTGAGGCAGTTAGAGTGTGCTTTACTGGAATAGTTTTTGTAATTAACTTTCAGAAATTAGAAGAGGGTCCACATCTCACTTATGCATAAGACATCAAGTTTGGCAGAAGAAAAGCTCTGCTACCTCTGCGGATCACGTGTAGCCCATTGCTAAAGGTATATGCACAGTAGTTGCTGAAAGCTTAGTTTGTTGGGTAGCCTGTTTAAATAAGTGAGACATTTGAATATTTATTTAATACCTCTAACTGGTCACGTAAATAAGATATAATTTGCTTTCTGTATGTACAGATGAATTTACATTCATTATGAGTGCTGGCACGAAATAAAACAACATTGTATGGGCAGGAAGTCCAGTCTTTTCTTTTCTCCCCATCTGCTGAAGCATGAAGATATAAATCTAGGGTGTGTAAACAGCTTACTACTGATTATGAAGATGTAACTTCATTAAACATCCTGGATATTTCGATAGGGAACATGTTCCATGCTGCATCAGGCTAATATGTTGACTTAAGTACCTTAAGCTTGCCATAGTAAGCTACCACTGATTTCAATCCAAAAGTCCAGATAATACTCCATAAAGATACATTTTGGAGTCTATTTTACAATAGTGAGTGAGGATCCAATATGTTTAGTTCTAAACAAAAGTGGAAATAGGGGCTGAATAAATTGACGCAATTCAGTTCAGTAACATCCTAATGGTGTATGGGATTATACTCCCCTATTATTTTGAGATTCTTTTGAATTTATAATTATAGGCTAGGATTTTCATAAGAACCCACAGGAATTAGACATCCAGCTATGTTCACATTTTGTAATTAGGACACCTCCCCAAGTTTGTCTTTTTCCTCTGCTTCAGCAGAAATGAAAAAAATCAGTAAAGACTGCTGAACTCAATCTGACCAGACACAGAGGACAGTACTACCCCATATTATTCGAAGAAAGTTCTTTCTGCAATCTCTGTACATTCTAGCATGCATGAATTTTATTCTAGCTGCTTATTTCTCCTGTGGTTCAGCTGCCCCAGTTCTGTCTCCCAGATGCCTCTTGCTAAATTCCCCACTGTGCAGCAGATCTCTCTTGGTGAAGGTTTTTGGTTCCATCAGCTACCTTAGTTCTTGTCAACCATCAGGAGGCTGAAGATGAACTGAGGGCAAATGTTATCTGTACACCAGGTGCTGGACTGTACATTGTTTTTTGTCAAACAGCAGTTTGAAAGAACTTCAGACTTTTTGTCCATATTTGACCATGTTAAGGTAAGGTCTGTTGATGTTGAAAAGACAGTGAGAAGTCTGCCCAGAGCAACTTATCCTATCTTTGATGTCAAGCTAAGAAAGAAGGGGATGTGAAACAGCAATCTGGCCTGTTTATTGAAGTATACATTCATGCTTTTGAAATGATAACACAGTAGAACTGCAAAAAGTCAACATTCAGGAAAAAAAAGTGTTAAACATTAACTGGAAGGCCTAATAGACCTGATTCATTGTCTGTTTCCCTATTCCCCGTGGATAGGAATGGAATTACACAGGAATGGTAATGAATGTGGTCGCAGGCCTTTATCTGTTGAAATTTTCTCTCCTACAAAGCTGTGGTAAGGCTACCTGACTGTGTGAAAGTACTGAATTTTTCTGTGAGAAGGCAAAATCAGACTCTGCGGCAAATTCAGAAGAAGATGTCAAGGTCTGACAAGTAACAATCTCTAACAAGTACAGAATAGAGTCCAGGGAAAGCTGACTTAATTAATGTTCCTTAAACGTGTGCCTAATGCTTGTCGGTGTCAGAGCTTTTCATGGCATACACTCGGTATGACGCTGTGATAATGCAGAACCCTTGAAGCTTATTAGTCTATGCTTTTTGCAAGATTAGCTGCCCCGAATGGCACAGAGTGACTTCTTAGTACTGTGTCCCCTCATTTGAAATATTCCACATCTCCTTCAATTTTAGAAATCAGCAATTTGTTGGTTTTATGTTTTCTTTTGCAAAGGAGCTGCCTGGCATCATTTACAGTATTGAAAAACTTAGAATAGTTACTTATATGCCATGTGCGTAACTGTAAAGCATCATCAAATTCTGTTTGTTCTAGGACCTTTTCTTTTGCGGAGGAGGAATTGTGTTTTATTTGCAGTTATGTTATATTTCTTTATTAGGCTGAACTTTAACAAAATATATGTACGTATATGCATATACTCCTCCCAAAATGCAAATACCATCAACCAGTTGCAGAGGAAGGAAGAGCATCCTCTGTTTACCTATTCATTTGCTAAAATCCCCCCAAACTCCACCTTTCTGGATTATCTGAATCAATCTGGGACTGAAGCCAAAGTCACCTGCTATATAAGACTGAGAGTGCGCAGGTGTACTACTCTTCCTGAACAACCTTAGACTGGCATCCTTCTGCCAGACTCCACTCAAGATGGGGTTTGGCAGGGGGATATGGTTACCACAATGGGCTTTCCTTTTAACACTTTGCTGTACCCATCAGATAGGTAAGGAGTTTATTCTTTTATTATTGTTTAGCTCTAATAATATATTTTAAGCAACTAAACTCATTTTAATGTTTCACTTAACATGCGGTTGCACTTAGATAGGATGTCTTTGTATCTTTGCTTTTTTTTTTTTTTAATTTGCATTAAATATTTGGTGTCTGCCTGTTAACTGGACTGATTTAATTTCACGTTGCCCCAAGCCACTGAATATAACTACATTTGAAAGTATTCTTGAAAATCAAATCAAAAAGAACCATTGTTCATGTCTTAAAGTACCAGTTGTTCAGTAGTACTTATGCCTTACAAAAGCATTTCATTTCCTTTGCATTTTGTAGTAAGAATGATTACGAATGTTCTGATCTTTTTATGAAATTTAAAGCATTACATTTTCCAGTTGCTAGAACAGGCTACAGGTTGGTCTTTTCCAGTATGTTGCCACATACTAGAAGTTAATGCCAGATTACTCTTGCCAATTCCTTTGCAAAAGAGACTAGAAGAATGTATTCATGCGGCAGTGATTTTCAGTAATGAATTGTATACCGACAGTACATTAGATACAATATTTACATAAGTTGTTGATCTTTAGTGTGAAAAGCACTGGGAGGTTAATCTGTTGCACTGCAATCCATCATTTTGTGAATTTTTTTTCTCTTGTTCCTATTACATTAATTGAGGCCAAGCTTGGCAGATTTTATTAATATTAAATCATATTCAATTAATTGGACTATTCAAATAGAAATTACTTGCATGAATACAAAATTGCTAAGTCAGTCCCATTCAAGTACTGCCCTCTCAGCTAACATTTAAAAATCATCAGATTGCTTTTCAGTGTATCTTGCGTATAATTTTCCAAACGTTAACAAGTGTAAATACAATTTTAGGCTACTTTATGTTACATGAAATAAGCACTAAAATATTGCTAAGTTGATTAAAGCGCAAAAGTACAACAGTCACCTACAGTGTAAGCTTACATTTGGAGTTAGGGTGTCAATCAAAACATCCTCAGCCCTTCTTGGAACAAGAAAGTTATTTGTACTGTGCAATGCTAACCTGATAAATGGCTTTGAAAAATGAATAGTGGTTAGACCAAATACAGCAAACGTTTCTTCTTTCAAATCACACTAGGTGGAAAATGTATTCAGATGTCCTGACTGACTAGAGTATTGGCCTCATCCCATGCCGTCTTCTCAAATATTTTGTGCCTAACTTTATATTTGGGATCAAATTCCAACTTTTATAAATTGTAATCAGAATTGTGTATGTGGGGTAGCAGATGGATAGAAGCTTGATAAGGTGCATCCAGAATATTTGTAACACTTCCCGAATAATCAAAGATTGAATTACCATGTATAATCTTGAAAGTGATAGTCACCTATTTTTATAAGGATCAACAGCATGTCATTGTGCAATTGCCAGATAAACTAGTACAGCTAGAATTTCCTTGGAGATAATACTTGATTAATAAAAAAAACACCTGTATTTCCTTGAGTAAAATTAACTGACTAAAACACATGTATATTCTGTTTTGTTCTGTTACAAAAGTTCTCACACTTTTAAATAAACATTCACAATATTTTAAAGACTATTGGCTCTTAGGTGAAGTCAGGATGATTCTTTCCCCACTGGAGTTCCTATGAATCTGAATCTGAGTGAAATAAAATTCTGTCCCATTATTAAAACTCAGAGAAGCATTTGTTATGTTTTCTCAACAATTGTAATGATATGACTGTGTTTACCTAATGAAATCATCTGTGATACTGGAAGACCAACAGAAAGCAGAAAAAGATTAAAGTTATTTCTTTGTACATCGCTAACGGTCATATATAAAAGTAAATGAGAAAAGAACAAAAGCTTAGGGCTGAAAGGAAACTTCTGCAGACACTGGAACAATTTATAGAGATGGTGAAGCTACCCAGAACATCCTTCCAAAGTTAGGAAGGTTCCTCTTTGGGACTGGGAGTTTGAATCCCTTCAGACAGGCATCCTTCAGCTCTGAGATCAAGTACTCAGTTTGCTTACATGCTGTGCATGGACATTTCCAGTAAAAATCCTTCCTTGTTCAGTATGGTGGTGTTATGAATCCATTTCTGAGTTGTAGACTCTCCATCTATCATATAAGAAGAAAGGGGACTTAGAACTAAATTGCACAGGCAGCTCTTCTTCGACTGGCAAGTTCTCTAGACACCAGGAGTACTCATTCACTTAATCCTGATCAGGGTTCAAACATGAGTCATTTCATCACCTAAGTCCTCTGAGGATTTAGACTTGGCATGTTGTAGGTTGGTATTAGTGTTTTCCAGGCATGGTTATTTCATTCTGGGATGATTCAGTCTTTCATAAAATAAAGTCATAGCCATTTTTCTTAAATGGGAAGTGCCTGACATGCTTACTTACAAAAAACAAGAGCTTAGAGCATCAAACTTGGAGCACAGGATCAAATGTTTTTCTAAGCATGATAGTGTTAATTTACCATTTCTCAAAATTCTTTCCCAATACCTCCTCTGACTGTTGGGCCTTGCATAGAAAGCAATTCAAAACTGATGGAGACAGAATAGAGAGGAGAACTCAGCTGGAAGACAGTTGATATAGTTGAGCTACTAACTGTTTAACTGGAGGTACAAAAATAATCATTGAGACAGAGCACAGGAATAGGACAGTTTTGATGTAGCTGAGTGCTAATCATGTGGCCACAAGTCCTGTTTTTTTTTCCGGTCTGGGTCCTTTGATCCTGTCTAAATGCTTCACTTAAAAAGTTGGTTTACACTGTGTGCATGAGTATTTGTATCCATTCCTCACATCTCCACTAAATAATAAAAATGTCTAAAAACCTCTTCAGAAAATTCCTGGACATTAATCATAGAATCATAGAATCACAGGATGGCATGGGTTAAAAGGGGCCTCCAAGCCCACCCAGTTCCACCCCATGCTGTGGGCAGGGTTGCTGATCACCAGATTGGACTGCCCAGAGCCCGCCCCATCCAACCTGGCCTTGAGTGCCTCCAGGGATGGGGCATCCATGGCTCTCTGGGCAGCCTGGGCCTGGGCTTCACCATCCTCTGAGTAAAGGATTTCCTCCTAACATCTAACCTAAATCTCCTCTCTTTTAGTTTGGAACCTTCTTGTCCTATTGCCGTCAGACTGTGTAAAAAGTTGGTCTCCTTCTTATTTATCATTTAATGACTTGTACATCCTGTACAAAAGATCTGTGGTTACTACTAAGGGCTTTCACTCTCCTAACAAAAAAAAAAAAAAGAATTGATTGTTGTAATGAAAGCTTTTATTTCCTCCTTAGTCAGAGTAGATGTAACGAAAAGCTAGCTATGCTTTTGTACTAGGCTAATAGCTTAACCCTTTGTATTGGTTCTTGTCTGAAGAGCTCCAGTGTGCAGAGCTGTGAATTTCTGCCTATCCTAACACAATTTAGAGTTTCATAAAAGGGTCAAAACTACAAGGTAGAAAGTGGAGATTCTCACAGCTGAAAGCAATTTCTTGTGATTGAATTATTCTGAATTTGAAATGTAATATGCACTTTTAACCTAATTCACATCCTGTATAAATGAACACCAGGCTTAACACTGTCATATTAACATGCTATTCTTTTCTTTCTAAGTCAGTTTTAGATGCAAGTTTTGGTATTGTTATACTGTGTTTGGTTTTCTTTCTTAATTTTTTTTCTTCTTTTACAGTTTCATCTGAGGTGAAAATCATCCAGCAAATTTTGAAAAATCCAATAATAACACGTAAGTTAAGTAAATGAAATGTATTCAATATGTATTCAGTTTTAGAGGATGTAGACAAAGGAATTTAATGCAAACAGGGAAATGCACTGGTAAAAGAAGTCATGGAGTCCTAAGTGGAGAAAGAGGCCAGTTAAGAAACATAGCATAATGTTGAACTGTTATCTTGTATGAAATGTGAACAACTAAATAATCTACTTGAACATGGCTACAACCACTTATAGGGATATATGTGATGAACAGCAGGCAGGTGATGAAGAGTACATGATGACTTGTATTATAATGGATAGACAGATGGAAAATAACAAAGGGAGGTGGGCAAGGGAAAACCACAACAGAATGATGCCTTGGACAATTTGATTTGCCACGTTAAGACTAGGAAATTTAAGTCATTTTTTACAGCTAGTTTTAAATTTGCAGCTTCCAACCCTGCTCACAATGGCCGTGTATGCAGTACATGGGGCAACTTCCACTTCAAGACTTTTGATGGAGATATCTTCTACTACCCTGGGCTCTGTAATTATGTTTTTGCATCCCACTGCAACGCTCCCTATGAAGAGTTCAACATCCAGATTAGGCGTACACTGGTGGAAAATATTCCAACAATCCACCGCATTGCCATAAAACTTGAAGGTGTAGCTGTTGAGCTAACAAAGGATGTTGTCCTGATCAACAGCAACAGGTGAGTTAATTCATACCATTTGTCTGGTAAATACAGATGATTTTTGTTTTCAAATTGGCCAAGTACTTTCTTGTATATGGTGGAAAAATTAGCATTCTTCAATAAATCCAACAATTTTACCTATAGAAATAATAAGTTGCTATTAATTCCAGTCACAGTAAATCAATTGTTCCTGCAAAGATTACCTCAGAAACAAAATTTCTATGAAAAATCCTGAGGTTGGATTCAAATTCAAATCCACATTTAATGGTACTGGAACATTTTATTTTTTAATTACTTTTCTTTCCACACAGTTGCACTATATCTTTGTAAGATGCTGGAACACACAAGCCTTTTTTTTTCTCTTTATCAAACATCTGAATCAGAAAATATTTAGTATTCCCTCTACCTTTTTGTAGAGTTCAACTGCCATACAGCCAAGCTGGAATTACTGTAGAGAGAAGCAGCATTTATGTGAAAGTTGTCAGCAAAACAGATATTGTATTTATGTGGAATCAACGTGACAGTATCTTGGTAAGAACGTCTCCTGGACCTGTCTACACCTTCAGAGACCAAAAAGCTAATCTTTGGTTAGGTTAATACTTGTTTATGAGTTACTATTGCCTTTCCATCTCATACTGTTGAGCAATTTTTCCTTAATAAAGATAGGTTTGCATCCAGGTAGTCCAAAAGAAAATTACATGGATTTACTTCTCATTGATAGCAGACTTCTACTTAAAATGGGGTGAAAAAACACTTTCACTGTTATTAATATATCACCATCATTGCAGGTCTTACTTATCTCTTCTAATAGAGTTTTTGAGGAGAATTTCTCTGCTAGGACATCATTTTTACCGTGAATTTGATTTTCTTTCTGAAGAATGGAGAGAAAAAGGCTGGGGGCTCTACAGATATTACAGTGAAAACCTAAGTCTACATCAATAGTTTGGAGTTCATGTTGTAAATCAAATCCAAGACAATCTTCATTCTATCCCTCAAGTTTAAATTAGATTACTAAATAAAATTACATAGCTCTGATGAAAAATAGGGTCAGCAGGTGCAAGTGTTTTCAGTGATCCTGGATGTATTTTACAACATGTATACTAACTTCTATCAACTTATTGCCTATCATTTTAGTTAGAACTGCATGAGAAATACTCCAATCAGACCTGTGGTCTTTGTGGGGACTTCAACAGCATTCCAGTTTACAATGAGTTCTATTCAAACAGTAAGTTTTTTAAATATCAGAAATTGATTTCTGGAGCCTTCAGTATGTATTCTACATTCTTTCAGCACTAACATCATCATCATTCCTCTTTCCTATGCTGTTAAAGGATTTACTCAGAAGTTATGATTCAATCTCTGTTGAAAATTGTGTACTACAGAGAACAGATAATGTATTTAATACTTAAAGGTGTAAGCCAGTTTCTCACTAATAACAAAGATATATTGAAATATATCCAATAAAGTGAAATGTAGTTGTAATATCTACTCAGTACATTTATTGTTTCAGTTCTGTCATAAAAATAATTCTAATAGTAACATATCGATTCTGATTTGAAAAGCCCAGAAAATAGATTTTTTGTCTGTATTAATGAGCTCATTAAACATACAGTCAGAATTTTGAATATGTAATCCTATTCCACAAAATATATCCACATTTGCCTTCTGATATGCATAGTCTCTATATAATCTTCTCTTATTTTATCCATTCTCAGTTTGAGTGTTTTCCTAAACCTTGTCTCTCAGCAGCCTCTGTTGTACAAATCTCTGTTTTAATTATTTTCTCTCTTCCCTGCATGGACTCAGTATCATCTGAAAACAGTCTGTTGTTTTTTTTTCCAGTTCAAATTTTAGTTTGCATCTAGATGTAGTAGGCTGAGAATTGTTTTCTAATGTTTTTTCCAGATAGTGATGTCAGTGTTTTCTTTGGAAGGGATGATGATCAAATGAAAAGACCCTAGAGAGGAACTAGCTGCCTTAGCCTGTCTTGAA
Source organism: Aquila spilogaster (assembly GCA_024606505.1). Lineage (NCBI taxonomy): Eukaryota > Metazoa > Chordata > Aves > Accipitriformes > Accipitridae > Aquila > Aquila spilogaster. The sequence goes on from JANHGO010000038.1 coordinate 13,293,202, forward strand.
CAGAATACTTGACAAGAGAAAAAGATACTAGGAAGTTGCATTGACCAAAAAAAAAAAAATCATACGACCCTCATTATTAAATTTCTTTTGCACAGATATCAGAATGACAGCCTTACAGTTTGGGAATATGCAGAAAATGGATGGGCCAACAGAGTACTGTGAAGACCCTACTCCTTCCCCACCAGATAATTGCACACATAACTTTGTAAGTATCTTTTTGATTATTTCTTAGTTTTTCTTTCACATTTATCTGTACCATTCTACAGCTTCAGAGGGGTCAACAGGAAAAGACCTAGGGCAATAGTAAGTAAAGAGGAATATGAAATTCTACTGAAGAATCATCTAGCAGAGAAACAGTGCTAAAAATTTGCCCCTTTCTATCTTCTGAAAGTTTTCTTTCTTTTTTTTTTTTTTTTTTTTTCTCCCAAGGATGACATATGTCAGAAAACACTGACCAGCTTTGCGTTTGCAGACTGTAATGGCCTAGTTAATGTTAGTGAGTACATTATGGCTTGCCAAAAGGACTTGTGCCGCTCTGAAGAGTTAAAAAATGCTTCATGTATCTGTGATACTTTTGCTGAATACTCCCGGCAGTGTGCTCACGCTGGTGGGGAACCTCTGAACTGGAGAACCTCAAAACTATGCCGTAAGTATCAGTGGAGATGCCTTTACTTTATGCTCAGTAAATAAAAAGAAGCAAGTTATCAAATAATGCTAAGTATGCACTGGAAATTATAGGCATTTACTGGGGGGTTCTGATGTACAAGCTTCAGCAGGACCACTAAAGAGAAAGAACTAAGTGTTTTAATGCAAACTGGTTTAAACAGTATCACTTAAATGGATATTGAGACAGTAAAGAAAGCAAATAGGAGGAGGAAGAAGGAGGGTAATTTTTGCTTACTTATATTTCTGTTTCTCTCCTTTTTTCATGATGACTACAGTATTTTTTTACCCTCGTTGATTAATTGATTGAGTCTTCACTGGTCTTTGGCATTCTCTGGTTTAGCATTTAATCTCCTCTAGCTTGGTTTGAGGAATTTGTACCACTGTAATCTTCATAGAGGTTTTCACTGAAATAAACGCTTCCATGTCATTAGGTGTAGCTGTTGATACTGTCACCAACATTTGTTTCAAATTAAAATCCACTGGGATGCTTTTTGCCCTTCTACTGATATCTGAAAAATCTGAATATACTAAAGCTTTGGGAACTTGATTCTTACATTTCCCTAGCAGTGCAGATATTCTTGAAAAGGGTACCTTCAATAGAAACCTTGCCAGCTTTGCAGGGCCATTTTCTTGTTGTCCCCAAAAATTCAGTCAGTGTGTCACCAGTTAAGTCTTTCTGGACACTGTCATGAAAAGCAAATCTCAACTGTAAAACATGGATCTGAGTGAATAAATTTAAAGATTTTGAGAAGTGGGGATAGGTCTGTGGTTTAGTGTGGTTTTGAATCTAGCTGAAAAACGTAAATGAACCTACTTATTTTCATATACAGTGAACTAGAGATACTTTAGACTGAAAAAAATCTCTTTTTAACATTTCAGCTAAGACTTGTCCTTACAACATGCAGTATTTGGAGTGCAGCTCCCCCTGCACTGACACATGCACTAATCCTGAACGATCTCAGTTTTGCGAAGAACACTGTATGGATGGTTGTTTCTGCCCCCCAGGCAAGTTCTTATATACTCACATCTCTGATCTCAAAATAAACAGGGCAGGTTCCATGAGGCTTAAGGCCCTTATATTTGCATTTTTCACAGCTGCAGGTGATAAGTATTTATCATTTATCAACTGAAGAAAGACATCTGAATTAATTGCCAGTGCACACGCAATATTTAGAAAGCAGGAAAGCAGAAAAGCAAACAGATCAAGGCCAGTCTTTCAACAAGCCACCTGTACTAAAATAACTCCCTTTCAAATCTGGTGGAATTTAAGAATACAAAGGTTGAAAGTCTGTAAATTGGCATAGTCCTACTGTCCTCGATATATCTATGACAATTCACAGCAGCTGCTGATCTGTCTTCAAGGCAATATTTAGCAACAAACAAAAATGATTGTTTTTCCCATGTATGGAAAATGTCTCTTTAATTGATTTAAGTTTTGTTGTTGTTGTTTTTAACTTAAGGAACCGTTTTTGATGACATAAACAATTCTGGCTGCATCTCCCGTCAGCAGTGCTCCTGTATTTACAATGGCAACACCTATGCTCCAGGAACTTCTTTCTCAGAACAGTGCCATTCCTGGTAACCTTTGCCATTTTCTTAACTCATTAGTTCCTCTAATATATTTAATGGGTTTAAGGGTTTATTGTTTGCAATTGCATAATCAGTAATTGATCTGTGTATTTAACTGACTGCCGCAGTTCCAAAATAACCCTGAAGAACATTTTTTGTTTTATTTAGCAACAGCCTTAACTGTCTTTGCACTTGAGCTCAAGGTGATCAAAGTAAGGATTTACAGTGTTTAGATTTCTCACCAGTGAATTCAAGTGCTTCCTCTTTGTTTATTTTGTTCAAACATTTGGACTTCTCTAAGGGGAATGAAGTTGCAGTATTTTACGTATCTGCAAATATTTATTTTCTCTGAAGAAAACAAGAGATGCTACACAACCTCAGTTTCACAATTATTAATCCTGTACCTGTACAGTACTACATTACCTTAGAAAACAGGTATACTCTGCATCAGGAGTAGATGTGGAGTCACATTTCTCTTAGTTTCTTATACATTTGTACAAGAAAACAGACAAGATTTTAATTTGGCATTGTGTTTTATGTTAGCTGTGGAAGACAAGTAATTACTCATACAGCACCTGTTGCTATTGAGTTCACCTGTCCAAAAAAGGCATAGAACCAAATGAGCAAAATAAATGCATATCAGAGTCATTCCCTTTAATGCTTTGCATGTTATGTTCACAATATTTGGGAAAGTCTTAAACCTAAATTTGCTGTGTATTCAAACTGTAGATTGAAAGGAAAAAGCAGTATTAAATCTAATGTCATTGTAATTCTCAACTGCTATTAAAGTCTAGACTACTATTACTGATTTCAGCTAAGTCTGTCCTGTCTCTTCCAGTACATGTAATGGAGGCAAATGGATTTGCGAAGACATGTCGTGTCCAGGAACATGTTCAGTAGAGGGAGGCTCACACATTTCTACATACGATAAAAAGCATTATGATGTCTATGGAGACTGCACTTACGTCCTTTCTAAGGTGGGAATCAGATATTACTTGGTCATAAAGTCTTATATGCTCGTGGAAAGGAAAGGTAATCTCAATCAGCACCTTTGAAACTTATGTCTTTTGGCATATGTATATTGAATTGCTTCAGTTAATCAGACACTTACTGAAATGTATTCTGCTATTTAAATGACTTAATAATCAGCTAACTATTAGGATGTCATGCAGTGGTATATGGTGGTTTCCAGGGAATTTCCAGTTCTGTGATACAATACATGCTAAAGAGTACTCTCTTTTTAAGGTATTGCTTAATCTACATTCTTCAGTATGGCTGTTCCAGCTGTCTTACTGGATTTAATAATTTTGCCCTGTTACTGTATTTTATAGTATTAGACCAAATGGTACTCCAAGTCTGAAAAAATACACTAAAAGTTCAAAAAAAAAAAAAATCTTTAATAAGTAAGACTAAAGATTTTTTTTTTCCCCGGGAAGATGGAATATAAATAAATCAGTTCAGGTCAACTGATGCATTTCATTTAGGTTTTGAACCATTATAAAAATGAGTTAAAAGAAATAAAGAAGTAAAAACATTATAATCAAAACATTTTGTTACAGTAATGTGTAAGTGAAATGGTTTGGCCTTTTTGATCTGTTTCTTCTTTGCCTTCTTTTTTCCCACTTGCACAATTCAGTCTAATAAAAAAATCACTCATTATTACTATTTCCCTGAAAATGGTCTGTCTGAAACTTTTCCCAGCAATGACACCAACTCCAGAAGCATGAGAGATATAACAGAATTGAATCAAACATTAGAAGTAGGCATGAGTAAAAGTTCTAAATATGGGTGGTATCATCACTTGTTGTTCCCTATCAGTACAAAAGGCAAAACTGAATCTTAGGCCAAAGACAGCCTGAGGTTTGGGAGAGTCTGAATCTTCTCCAGAAACAAATATTTTTTTCAGAGGTGAGAGAGACTTTGACAGGGAAAGCTTCGGTAATTAGCCTTTCATTGAATAACTGTTCAGATTTTTATTTTTTTTCAGCACTCTGAAGATGAAATATTCACCATCCTGGTAGAACTACGCAAATGTGGCATGACAAACACTGAAACATGCTTAAAGACAGTGACCCTCAGCTTGAATAAAGGACAAACTGTAAGAATGCAAAATGAGCATGAGCAAAAACTATTAAAAATGTGGGAAGCAGAGCGTCTAGGCCTTCATCAGTTAGGGAACTGCATTTATTTCTGCATATCGGATAAGTACATGTTAGTTTTTTTATCAAGTGAAAATAAATTGGTTTTGTTATGAAAATGAAATAGTAGATTTAGCTTTGTGGAAGTTCATTAAGAAAAAGCTGAAAAAAAAGCACTTTTTCTGCCAATTAGACACACAAGCTTGTAATTTAGAAACTACAAGTACAACAGTAAGGGGTGCAATTCATCATAAAGTTTTGTTCATAAAAGCCAAGATGATAGAATTCACTAATCAGTTGAGAAAGACTCTTCAAAAACCATTCTTCTTTGGCAAGGAAGGTTAGTTAAGTGCACACAGTGGAAAGAGGGAGAAGAGATGAAATCACAAAAATGACCCCTTTTAATTAATAGCTCTTTAAGTAGTACCACCAGAGTCATCACTATTATTACTCTTTGGACTATAATAATCCTTTACATGATTACCTGTTGTTCCTCTTCCTTAACAGCTCATTGAGGTCAAAACTGATGGTGGTGTCTTTGTGAACTCAATCTACACCCAGCTGCCAATCTCAGCAGGTATTCTTTCTCTAACAGACTATGAGTGATAAGCTCAGAACTTCAACTCCACACATGCTTGTTGGCTTAAACTGCAGAAGATAGGAGAACTGTGAATTGTTTGAAACGTGCGTGTTCAAACCTTGCTTCTCTTTGGAATACTTTCTGAGTCACACAAGTGCTTTTAAAGTAGAAGTGCGGTGTCAGAAAGAGATGTGACACAGTACAGGTATAGACAGGAGTTCAGATAGAAGCAAATGGTATTTATACTCTCCTGATTTGGTCACTGTATGTTTGAGTTCCTTCTCACTGCAGAAATTTGATTGCTGATATCTCAAAAACTATTAATTCTACCTGTTATCTCTGACTTCCAAAAACTGCTTGTTTACCCTGTTCAGTGATGTGAAGTCCCCATTGTATGCAATACAAGCTTAGAAGCAAAAAAGCAGAAGTGTTTTTTTGGTGGTTTTTTTGTTTTGTTTTGTTTTGTTTGTTTTTCTGTAATGCTTAGTGCCATACAGCCTTTCCTTCTTATTCTGAGGAGTAATCTCCAACTGCTTAACACTGAGACAGCAAAGAAAGTTAACAACGTGGTAGCTACAAGAAAATGCTGATCTGTAAATTTTGATTTCTATTTATGACTCATTTTTGCAAATATTGTCATCATTTTACCTCAGAATTTGCAAAAATTGGAATAGAAATTCAAGAACAGTAGTGTGTAGGTCACCAAAAGTAGTGCCTCCTACTTGTTTCCATGGAAACTACAACAGATACAAAGAGCACAATAGCACTATTTGATAGAGCAAATTCTCAGCTACAAAACAATATTTTTCATCATGGTAAAAAAATTCTCTCAGGCTGCCCCTCTGCTGCCATCTGTCACACATTAACAAAATGTAATGGATTACTGACAGGAAAGTTCAACCTCTACTGCCATACTACCAACATCCACCTCTGATGTCGTGGGCCAACGTCATAAAATAGAAGGCATTGCTTTCAGAGCAGCCTTCATATTATGATGTACTCTTTCCTGCATTTGACCTCCTCCAGAAAGCAATCATTCTATTTTTTCTTTTATAGCCAATGTTACCATCTTTAGACCTTCATCGTTCTTCATCATCATGCACACGGATATTGGTATCCAGGTTGAAATCCAGATCACACCCGTCATGCAAGTGTTTGTGCGATTGGACCCTGTGTTCAAAGACCAAACCTGTGGTAAGTGAGTGAAACTGAAGAACATCTTGCTAAATGTCTTTTATCGAGTACAAACAGTATAAACTTTTCACTGGTTTTCAACAGGTCTCTGTGGAAATTTCAATAATGTCCAAACTGATGACTTTAAGGCCATGAGTGGAGTAGTTGAAGGAACAGCAGCAGCATTTGCTAATACATGGAAAACTCAGGCTTCTTGCCCTGATATCCAGAGAAGTTTTGAAAACCCTTGTGCACTCAGCATCGATAATGGTAAATGCTTCTTAACATTTTTGTTTGTTTTTAAAGCATTATTTCTAGGTTATTTTTTCTCATCACTAAATAAAATACAACTATTAGCAAATATAAGAGAATGAAGAATTGTATATTTGGTAAAAACACATCTGAAATCAGAATATTCACAATGAGAACATGAGTGCTATGTAAAGGAAGAATCCTGGAGACATAACTAAAAGAAACTGTGATCGCTGAAAACAGAAGGAATGTTTAAGCTCACAGCTTGATATCAGAGGAGTGAATTACATGAGCATTTTTGGAAATCCTTTATTCAGGACCTTCAGCAACTCCATTTCAATGCACTTTTGGTTTTAATAATCTTAGACCACAAGCTGAGTGAAAAAAGACAGGAGGGGAAAGATTTGATCTAATTTCAGAACTGGCTTCCCAGGTAATGGCAGTGGGTTTATGGAACTAATGAAGTACAAAGAGTAATGTGCGTTTGCACGGTTTGTTCTTTTTACAGAAAAATATGCTCAGCATTGGTGTGGACTGCTAACTAACAGTGAAGGACCTTTTGCTGATTGTCATAATGCACTGAATCCCTCTACTTACTACACAGTACGTCAGTAGACTATTTTCTCCTTTAGAAACAATAGAAACAGGATCATTACAACTAGCTACCAGGAAACACTCTCCCAGATACATCTCTAGTCTTATGCAATGCCTTCATTTTCATTTCTGTACTGCATTTCTTTCTTTCAACATGTTGTTGTTTTTGTTGTAGCATTATCTTATTTCACTTGTCAGTCTTGGCTTTATCGTCCTCACTTGATTGCAAATGCAAAGGCAGCTATTTTCTCTTGGATGGATATGCATACATGGTGGGAAGTTTGCACAAAGGCATGTCAAATGCTTATTTGAAAACTGCAGTTAACTGCTGCCTCACCAACCCCTTATCTTATTGTTAACTACTTGGCACAGAAAGCCCATTGGCTAATTATCATCATTCTGTTATCAATGTGTTGTCAATCTTTCTTCTCACTACGAATGACTCAAATGTTGATGCTGATAAAATGATGTGTCTAGACTGCATAGTGTTAATAAACCTTTATGTGCTACTATGCTGTATATTCACAATTATGGGTTCAGATGAAGTTGCTAAATGTGTAACGGACTTTAAAACTACTATTTCCCAATAATAACTGTAATAGATTTGCATTAGCTTTATTCTTCCCACAAGAAAACTTAGATAAGTAATGAAGTTATTCTAGTGTTGTCTATGACTGAGCATATCTGAAGAAGGATCAGTGCATGAGATTTTTTGATTGACAGTCTTAGAAGTGTTGAGATTTTCTTTTTCTCGCATTCCTAGAACTGCATGTTTGACACATGTAACTGTCAGAACAGTGAGGGCTGTCTGTGTGCAGCCCTTTCTTCCTACGTGAGAGCTTGTGCTGCAAGAGGAATCCAAATAAATGGATGGAGGACTAATGTCTGTTGTGAGTACTCTTCACTATTTCCTTTCCTGAGCACCCATCAATAAAATCTGTTGGTCAAAAGTTTTTTTATTGATTTCTAGACAAATATGTTAAGTGTCGAGGAAGGGCTTTTGTTAAATGCACTCCTGGAAGTAATTCTCTGCTGTTCCTTTAGATTCAATCCATTACTAGCAAGAGTAAATATAAACAGATGGGACAGAGCTTGCTTAGGAGAGGGTTTGCTGTTACAGACATGCCTCCACCTGTTTCCGCACAACTTTGAATTTAAATATAGCTTTATGTATCACATGGTGTCATAAATATGACATATTAGAATAACAAAATTAGTAATACAAACCAGAAAACTAGAAAAATGAAATGGCAGAACCAAATGGAGGTTTCTTTTCAAATTTTCATTTGAAAAAATATATTCCTTATTGCATATATGACTTGACTCAATCCACATGTACAGTAGCTTTCAGTTCTAACTCTGGAAATGTTCAGAAAAACATTGATATGAAAGATACAACATAGGCAGAGGTGTATGTTATTGTTTACCTGTTATTGTTACTACCTACTGTTTATTTCTTCCCAACAAAAATTACCGTCTGGAATTAACAAATCCATTCTTCCTTTTTACTCTCTCAAGCAAAGTACACCACCTCATGTCCCAAATCCCTAAGTTACAGCTATACTATCAATTCCTGTCAACCCACGTGTCGCTCTCTGAGTGAGCCTGATGTCACATGCAACATTAAGTTTGTCCCAGTTGATGGCTGCACCTGCATAAATGGAACCTACATGGATGAAAGTGGCAAATGTGTGCCTGCTAAGGAATGTCCCTGTTACTACCAAGGATCTGCCATACCACTTGGAGAAGTTGTCCATGAAAATGGGCTTGTATGGTAAGGGAAGCTTTTCCAAAACGTTCAAGCAATAGTATATGCATTTTATTATGTAAATAAGCTTCATTAAAATTGTTCTCACCCTGCCCTGCATGAGTTTCAATACAATACTCTCATAAACATTTTTTTAAAACTTTTAAGAATAATATATACATCCAGATGGATAGAGCAATTATATTTAGGAGTATTTTCTATTTAATTCTATGATTTTTCAAGCGCAAAATACGTGACAGGAAAAGCAAAGAGAAATCTTAAGAGAAAGTAACAAGCAGAAATATATCAAATTCAAACTCTAATTTTTCCTGTTAAGCAACCATATGAAAGCATGATTGGTAGTGTTGTTGAGAGAAATAGTGTTCTGGAATTCAATTTATTCCTTAGAAGGTACTGAAACTTGACAGAGGTAGCTCTCAGTCTCAATACATGGTTAAAAGGCAATGTTTTTCCCTCTCTTACAGCACTTGCATCCAGGGAAGACTGAACTGCATTGGAGCACCGAAAGAAATTCCAGGTTAAAAAAAAATCATCTTGCATTTGTCTTTTTCTCTGTGCCTGGTTTTGGACAGAAATATTTGGTAGAATTGATATTTCTTAATGGATTTTTAAATAATAGAAGCATTTCTATACTATGAACGGCAGAAGCAACCCTAGGTTCTTCTGTTCTAAAAGATTTTTTTTCTAATATACTATGGAAGGTTCTGGGAATTCAGTACTCTGAAGTGAATCTACAATTGGATTCCTATTTAGCAGACTCAGTAGGGACAGCAGTCCTTACTAACTGAAATGAACAAAATTCAAAGAATTGCTAGATGCTTTTTATGGCTATAGCTATGGAGTGAACTCCATGCCATTTCTTACTTCTCTCACTTCTTTCCTTCCTCTAGTTTGTGAATCTCCCATGTTCTACTTAGACTGTAGAAACAGCACATCAGGAACAACTGGAGCAGAGTGTCAAAAAAGTTGTCAGACTCTGGATATGCAGTGTGTAAGTATGTCATGGCTGGAGGAAATGACGCTTTCAAGTTTTGTCTGTCATCTTTGTGCTACAGTCATTGTTAATCTAACTCTTCTCCTGTGAATCTACATCACAGATACTTAGTTCGTATGCAAAAAAAAACAAAAACATGTTAGGAAGTGTTAAAAATGAGATAATCAGAACAAAGTATAATGAAGTAACATCCAACTTCTGTAAAATCAGTGTCAAAGTTTCTTCAGCTACTGCTCATAAGATTGATTAGTAGTGAAAATATTTAGGGCTTTGCCACATATTTTACTTCCTTAGGAGAAAATTACTTGCTGTAAGCTGGCTAGGAGCAATCATTCCTTTCCATACCATGGTGCAATTGTGAAATTCTTGCACATCTAATTGTATCTCTCCATGTAAGTGCGTGACAGCCACGTGTAATTTCATGAATAAGTACCATAAGAGATGCATCTGTATTCATTGCAACTCACTCAAACAAACTAAATTTACTTACTTTCTTTTTAAAGCTCCATTCATTCAATTCACAAATCACCCATCACAAAGCACAGGGCTTCTTCAGCTAAAACAGAGCAAGTCTTAAGATCCAGTGTATTTCAAATTTCACAGACTTCACCAAGTGCATTTAGGATTAGAATACATCAAATGTTTAGCAGCTTTGTTTGCTATGAAATCAATAGCTAATAGCTTTCTCTTTGTTCTGGAGGCCTACAAGTACTTCAGAGTCTTCTCTTATTTAAGCTGGGCAGAAATAGAACATAAAAAGACATTTTAAGTTAATCTAATCTTCATTTTTCTACTGTGATTATTTCATTCTGAAATTGTATCTTCCTCTTGACCTTTCCAGTATAGCACACAGTGTGTATCTGGCTGTGTGTGCCCATCTGGGCTTGTGTTAGATGGGAAGGGTGGTTGTATTCCTGAAGAGGAATGCCCATGTATTCACAATGGAGCCATGTATCAACCTGGGGAAAAGATCAATGCTGATTGTAATACCTGGTAAGTATTTTCTGGGAAGTTGCATTCCTGGTTCCATCATTTGCCTTTAAAAAAGATCTTAAACTGTACAGTAGCAAGAAGAGATTTAGACTGTGCATTTCATCAATTGATTGGTCTTTTAGGTTTTGATTCAGCAAGATGAACTAGTTTACTTTTGTTGCAGGCAGACAGCTGAGGCACAAACTGGAAGAAAACCTTTGAGAGGACAGTGTCCATTACGTTTTACCCTATTTTGCAATTCATGCATTTGGAATAGGAGAACAGAACTTTGCTTTAATTCTTCACATGGGAAATGTAGAAGACTGTTTTAACTTCAGAATCAGTATAACATTTACCAAGAATGAGATGCCAAACAAATGCTGAGTTTTGGGGATACATCTGCATAAGGCATTATTTTATTATTAATATCTTTAATTCTCATTCCTAGTGTGTGCAAGGATAGGATGTGGGAGTGCACCAAAAAACAATGTCTGGGTACTTGTGCTGTTTATGGAGATGGGCATTATACCACCTTTGATGACAAAAGGTTCAGCTTCAATGGAAACTGTGAATACACACTAGTCCAGGTACTGATACTTAACGAAAGTAAATTGTAATATAATCTCGATCTTATCTGCAACAATAGTATGTTTTCTAATTTTATTTTCTACTCAGAACCACTGTGGGAAGAGTGACACAGTGAATGGGACCTTCCGGGTTATCACTGAAAATATTCCCTGTGGCAGCACTGGGACAACTTGCTCAAAATCTATCAAAGTTTTCTTAGAGGTACATAGATATTACATTACAGTCTGGTTTTGTTCTGTATCTGTGTAAGGCTTAGGAGAAGTCAGGATATACATTGCTGCAAGGAAGTTGGAGAAAATGTTTTAAAAAGCAAATCAACTTGTAAATTAATGTTAAACCAGAATCAGGTGAAATATTTGGTACAGCTTCCCAACTTTCTGCCTATTCCACCTGTACAAGGCTGCCTTATACTAACTTTGGACAAACTACAGCTGTACAGGAAAATTGCCCTTAGCAGAAATTTGACTGATCACATCAGAAGATTCTCTTACTCTGTGCACTGTAGATCCTCCATGACATCCTTTTTTTATCTACATTTAAAATACATTTTTACCATGAAGCTGAGATTTGAACCATACTGTTTAGATTTATTGCATTCAGAAGACTTATTTTCATTAAACAAACTGGTTTTAATACTCATAAAAGTGGGGAAAAAATGTTTAATAGCACAGCTGTAGCTATTAGGTTCATTTCTAATCACCTTTTCCTCCTGTTCCAGCAATATGAACTGATACTCAGTGAGGAGCACGTCAGTGTGATAAAGAGAGGACAAGATGGTGAAGTACCATTCACAGTCCGCTATATAGGTATGTACACGGTGATTGATACCACCAGCGGACTGATCCTCATGTGGGACAAGAAAACCAGCATCTTCATCAAGCTGAGCCCTGATTTTAAGGTGCGGAACTAGCAGTTTAAGTCTAGATTGGGACTGGGTGTTAGTTTTTTACCTGACCTAAACAATATCCCGAACAGGTGATTTCTCTAGCATTCCTGCAGGACCTCGTATGTTGTTTTCCATTCCTGTGGTACCTTAGGAAGCCATGTAAACATCCTGCTGCTGTTTAGAGTGCTTAAGGCAGTGTTCAGTTTCTGTTTGGCCTAATAGAACTTGAGTCAGTAGACTGCTTTGTTAAAGTTACTCTCTAAATCTTGGTAAAGCTTATCAGACTTCACTAAGATTACTTAGCTACATGTGAAGAAGTCAGCTGAATAGTCCTGATCTTGAAAAATCATCCATTGTTTCCAGTACACATTGACACACAAATACAAATTACTGTACTCCCAAGAACAAGGAAGTAAAACACTATGTAAAATGCTATGTATTTTTCAAGCATATATAGGAACAAGTGATAAAGAAGGTATGGACAGAAAGTATGAACCTTCAAGTCACAGAAAGCTTAGCATCTGTAATAGCCTATCACCATTTCACATATCAAAATTTGGAATGAGGTATTTCTGGAAATGCAAGTAAAATGTAATTTCTTTCTCCATCTGTCAGCAGTCATAACAAATGAGTAGGTTACGCAGGTGGACTGGCAGTACTTATGACAGCTTTGTAAGACTATCTCTTCTATGAACATCTATTGTATAAAACAAAGCATAAATGTAAAGCACTGTAGCATTGTCAGCTAGCTGAGTCCTCATTTCCCTTGTTAATGATGCACCTCAAAGTTGGTACATTCTCAAAAATGCATAAAATGACCAAGACAGCTGTACTGTTCAGATTTAAAAGAAGGAAAGTCAGTAACTGTTTGTAGCCTTAGTGGTCATGTTCTGTTGCTGAGGAAACAGATGGCTGCTTTTCCAGAGTATCTAAACCTAAAATATCTTCAGTGGGAATCTTTGGGAAAGTTAGATCAGAATGGCACCATTCTAAGAGCTGAATTTCATGTATTCTTTCAGTTTCATCCATCATTATTTTATTTCCTTTTGCAGGGCCAGATCTGTGGCCTCTGTGGAAATTACGATGGCAACGGCATCAATGACTTCACTACAAGAAGTCTGTCTGTAGTAGAGAATGTCCTAGAGTTTGGAAACAGCTGGAAAGTATCCTCTACATGTCCTGATGCTAATTTCGTAAAGGACCCATGCTCTACCAACCCTTATCGAAAGTCCTGGTCAGAGAAGCAGTGTAGCATCATCAATAGCAATGTCTTTGCTGCCTGCCACTCACAGGTATCACCAGGGCAGGAGTTCACTCTGTGAAGAATAGGCCTGTGCATTACTGAAGCTAAAACGAAGGCTGTCTTTGTACACTTTGCCATATATGTCTAATTCATTAGAGAGCATGTTTCACTTTGAATTGTGTAACTTCAGTCTAAATCTTGTGCAATTGAACAGGTTTATAATGCCTACCTATAAGAAATAGTAGGCTATATAGAGCATAGATAATGATACTAACTTTCTGGGAAAGAACAGTAATTTCAGAGTTACTATATATTTTCATGTGGTGTAACTTGGGTAACATATGCCATGTAATGAACTCAAATTCAATGAAATAACATTTTGGGGTAGTAATTAAACAGCATTATCTGACAGTACATACCAACAACGCAGGATAATTTTGTGCTCTTCCTATTACCTTAGTTCTTTCCATTGCTGGAGACCCTCAGGTGTGGCTGCCTAATACTGCTTGGGAACATGAAGCTAATCTTTCACTGGGACACAAGTGTAGATGTCTAAAACAGTGTCAATATGTGATTTGGATGTATTATCTGGCATTACCTCTGGTGTTTAACAGTGTGTATAAACATAACAAAAGAAATTACAAACATAGGCCTTCCTTCTGAGATACTAATTTTAAGAAAATTAGTCTAGCAAAGTTAAGAAAACTTGGCAGAATGTATAGTGTAATGTTTCTTTTTTTTTATGATAGGTTGAACCGGCAAAATATTATCAAGCATGTGTGACAGATGCTTGTGCCTGTGACTCTGGAGGAGACTGTGATTGCTTTTGTACAGCAGTAGCTGCCTATGCTCAAGCATGTAATGAAGTTGGTGTCTGTATAGCCTGGAGAACCCCATCGATCTGTCGTGAGTTTTATTTTATATACACTTCTTCTGAAAGTGTAGTTAAATATACAGTAATTCCTTGCTGATATCTTTGATCACATATTCTGTGTATCTCACGTACATGCATTGTAAGTGCACTGTGTAGACTTTTCACAGGGTTTTGATGGTGACACACTTTCACCTATTCATTCAGTTTTTAAGGCTGTTCAAGGCAGCATGGTAGGGATCTGAACAGACATGACTCAAAAGAAGTGTGGTGTTTTTTTCTGAACATGTCCAAATTTATGTTTCTCTTTAGCACTGTTCTGTGATTACTATAATCAACAAGGAGAATGTGAATGGCACTATAAGCCTTGTGGAGCCTCCTGTATGAAGACCTGTAGGAACCCAAGTGGGAAATGCCTCCATAACTTGCCAGGTTTAGAAGGTAAAAAGAGCTGCAAGTACCCTTAAGTGGATACATTTGTTTATAATCTTTTAAATAATCCTTAATGAAGCCTGTTTTCTCCGTCAGCTGCTTTTTCATCATTTAATTCTCCTCAACGTCCTCGAATCAACATGAATGGAGATAGAGCATGGTTAAAAACGTCTGTGTCTAAGTCCCTATAGGCTCTGCTAACATTAGTACTCTGCATTACTTCCTATGATGACTGGAAAAAAATAAGTAGTAAAAATTATTGTTGTTAAAAACACAACCTGCGAGCACATCCTGCACAAACAAAACTTTTCCCAAGTTCACACCTTTTCTTCATGCCTTTTCAACCCTCTGTATGCCCTTTTCCTTGCTTCAGGCTGCTACCCCAACTGCCCACCAGACAAGCCATATTTCCATGAGGATCAGATGAAGTGTGTCAGTCTCTGTGACTGTTACGATAATGAAGATGGGAAGATATATATGCGGGATAAATGTCAATTATGGTAAGGCTTAACACACCAACCTAATTGTGCACAAGGAAAAATGACTATACCGGTAATGGAAAATTGCATGTTCCTGTTTCGTGACACAATGACTTTTATGCTGCCTGGCCTTTCTACCCAGTGCCAGCTTTCTTACTATTTAGTAGTATGAAGTTCTATTACATTTTTTGTTCTGTTGAATTTGCTCCTAATTATGTTGTAAATCCTCGGCACAATGATACAACGAGAACAGTAAGTATTTTAAGACTAAGCTTGCTGTATTTTCCATTGCTGTGGAGGGAAAAATATCATTCTAGAAGTATATACATCTAATGAGGAGTCTACTTCCAAGAATTTTATTATGTTCTTATACTGCTTGTAGTATTTAGACTCTCGCTTTTTAGCTTGCTTTTTTTTTTTTTTTAGCATAAAAACAAGTGCAAGGAAAGTTATACATAGCTTTCCTTTAGACTTCCACTTCTAACTTTGCATAATCTTTAGTTTCACTTCTATGTATAAGCTTGGGTTTAAGGTAAAGAAAGGCTTGGGAAAACCATGGCAAAAAAAAAGCCAACATAAACTGGATGCTCAAGGAGTAAACACACATGAACTGAGTTTAACAGAATTTAAGGGCTTAGGAGTGGATCTTTCATGATGCAGTCAGTTCTGACAATGATCCACACTACAAGAAAGAAAAAATTAAGATCTGCCTTTATTCAGGCTGTATGTTGATAGTTCTAGTGAGTGAAAAAAGCCTCAGTAATGTGGAACAAGCAATCAGTATTTAGCTGGAATTGAGGCAGCATGCCCATTTAAATGCTATTACATAAATCAACTGTGTTGTCATTCACAATTGTCTAATCCTGTTTCTTGATACTAGTACCTGGCAGAAAGATGATAGCAATAAAATTAGCTTATTTTTTTAATTATAAAAAAAAAAAGTGTATTTTCTGCTTTTTATTCTAGCGAGTGCACATCAGAAGGTTTACAGTGCAAGTTTGATGATAAAGGTAAGACAGCTAAGAAGCGTTGCTAACAAAATTAGATACAGGATACTGTCTTTTCATAGGTGATTGACAATAACCTTATCAATTACAGCATGTAACTGCATTTATGAGAACAACACCTATAAATACAATGAACTCATCTACACGACCACAGATGGAACTGGATGGTGTTTCAATGCAACATGTGATGTCAATGGAACAATAAACAGAAGTATATTCGAATGTGGAATCACAACAACTCCAATTACCCCGTTTACATTTTCTACCAGTCAACCCGAAACAGGTATGCATGAATGCTCTTCAAAATAACTGAAAAAATCTCTGGAAGGGATTGAAAATTGTCTGAAGGGAAAGGGCCATCAGCACATACTTTCATTTGAAACTGCTGACTTCTGAAGCAACCAACTCAACTGGCAGCTTAAGTCACATACAATAAAAACAATCAAAAATTTCACCATATTTTTGTTCTAGTGGAAAAGTGATGAAACTTACTAGCATTTGCTCTTTTCAGAATCTCACTTCCCTACAAATAAAATACAGCCACTCTAGACCAACACAAACGACAGTTACTGACATTTTAAAAACTACTGACCACGTCAGCATAAACAGAAGATAAAATCATTTTGAGAGAAGGCTCAAACTATTTTAAACCATTTTTTGGAGTCTTTCCAATCTGATCATCTTTAACAATCTGAATATCTACATTATTCCAGCAGTTAACTCATTGTACTGACTATGTAATTGTGAGAAATGGATAAGTATTTCAGCAGAATTATACAATACTACAGCAAGAACTGTACGATGAAATTTAAGACTTCTATTAAGTGGATGTAACATTCATGTGGAGGAATTAGTATATACTTCATACACTTATTTTTGTAATGTTAATAAGAACAGAAATCTCATTAAAATAAGAAATAATATACATGTATTCCATATGCATATTATATAAACTAAATATTACCTGTTCATGTAATAAATTTACAAATAAGTGCCATATTTTAAAACTAAAATAAGTAGAAAAGTCATTAACTTGTAATAAGTATTTTAAAACCAGTGTAGTTATGAAGCTAAACAATAGTAAGTAGATAGTAGTAAGGAGAATAAAAATGAGAAAATGCAGAGATGAGATGAAAACCTATCTTAGACATGAAACTCAACACTGTCAAAGCAAGTTCATTAAAATATTATACCAACATGCACATATTATGTATAACATTAAAATACATGGAAGATGAATAATTTCTTCATGTCATTTTCCTTAGTATTATAAAACAAAACTTATATTTCTTCCTTTGAATTACAGAAACGGCAACCACAACACCAGTGAAAACTGTATGTGTGAAGTATGTATGTGAGTGGTCAGAATGGTATGATAGGACACAGCTTGAAAATGAAGAAGAAAGTGGAGACAATGAAACATTTCAAAATATCTCAGGAAAAGGAAACAGCGCTTGTAATAACACAATCAGCATTGAATGTAGAGTACCTGAGCACTCAGATAAGACAAGCTATCTTAACGAAACGATACGATGCAGTAAAACCACTGAATTGAAATGCAATAGCGAAGACCAAGAAGATAAGAAATGCTACAACTACCAAATCAGAGTATTATGCTGCAGTTATAAATCATGTTCAGGAATAAAAACTACAACCCCAAGACAAACAGAAGAAATTACGTCAACGACTATAGAATCAACAGCATTTACATTACAGACTAAGATTAAACCAACAACAACAAAAATAGGAACTGAAGCACTAAAAACAGGAATACCTACAATTTCAACAAATCTCACAATAAAAACAGAAAGCACACCCACTTCCCTGTCTGAAACATCAGTGACAAAGACATCACAACTATCAACAAAAGAAAACAAAGTTACAACTGCACCTGGAAAAGCCTCCTCAACAGTAAGCCCTACAATCACATCACTCACCACTGCCTCAACCCTCCCTCCCACAGTAATAACAGCACTAACCACACTTGTCAACAGGCCCACTACCACCCCAGTGCTAAAAACAAAATCCACTGAAACTACCAGCACCATCAAGACCTATCCTGCTCCATCAGAAGGTACAACCAGTATCGCATACACAGGGACAAAGATCACCACACCTACCAGCACCACCAAGACCACGCCTCCTGTGACAGAGAACACAACCATCACAAACCCACTATCTACACAAACAATCACACCTACCAGCAACTCTGCCGCTACCAAGTCTTCTCCTGTTCTGATAGTAAACCCAACCTCCTTCCCAAGCACACCTACCAGCAGTGCCAGCACCACCAAGACCTCACCTCCTCCAACACAAAGTTCGACCACCATCACATCCACAAGTGCAGGGACAACCACCACGCCTACCAGCAGTGCCAGCACCACCAAGACCAATCCTCCTGTGACAGTCAGCACAACTGTCATCGCCACCTCCTCCTCCTCAGTCACGTGCCAACCACAGTGTGCCTGGACACAGTGGTTTGATGTGGATTCCCCAGGCTCTGGTAGCCAGGATGGAGACTTTGAGACCTTTGCCAATATCCGTGCCGCTGGTTTTGACCTGTGCTCCCAGCCACAGGAAATCAAGTGCCGTGCTGAAAACTACCCAGACAGGAGCCTGGCGAGCTTGGACCAGAATCTCGAGTGCAGCCTCGATGAGGGGCTCGTGTGCAGAAATGAGGATCAGAACACCAAGTACCCCATGTGCTTCAACTACCAGGTCAGTGTGCTGTGCTGTGACCGCAAACAATGCACGACAACAGTACCAACTCCAGGCACCGCACCAAGCTCCTCAGCTAGCACCACTCCTTCAGTGTCCCCCAGTGGAGAAACCACGACTACAGGAAAACCCACTGCTGTCTCTACCGTCCCCACATCTTCCGAGACCACCACCACCACAAGCACCACACTGGTCACCAAGACCACCAGCCCTCCGGCAACGAGCGCAACCACAATCGCATCCACAAGCACAGCCAAGTCTGTTCCCCCTCCAACCAAAGGTACAACCACAAGTGCAGGGACAACCACCGTACCTACCAGCAGTGCCCGCACCACCAAGACCTCACCTCCTCCAACACAAAGTTCGACCACCATCACATCCACAAGTGCAGGGACAACCACCACG
>JANHGO010000038.1:13312636-13347084 GCA_024606505.1 Aquila spilogaster
TCCCCACATCTTCCGAGACCACCACCACCACAAGCACCACACTGGTCACCAAGACCACCAGCCCTCCGGCAACGAGCACAACCACAGTCGCATCCACAAGCACACCCAAGTCTGTTGCCCCTCCAACCAAAGGTACAACCACAAGTGCAGGGACAACCACCGTACCTACCAGCAGTGCCCGCACCACCAAGACTTCACCTCCTCCAACACAAAGTTCGACCACCATCACATCCACAAGTACAGGGACAACCACCACGCCTACCAGCAGTGCCAGCACCACCAGGACCTCAGCTCCTCTAACACAAAGTTCAACCACCATTACATCCACAAGTGCAGGGACAACCACCACACCTACCAGCAGTGCCAGCACTGCCATGTCCTCACTCCCTCTGACTGAAACTTTGACCACCATCACATCCACAAGTGCAAAGTCCACCGTACCTTCCAGCATTGCCAGCACCACCAAGACCACTCCTCCTGTGACAGTCAGCACTGCCACCACCATCCTCACACCTACACAGACCAGCACACCTACCAACAACTCTGCTACTACCCAGATTTCTGCTAATTTAACAGGACATCCAACCACCATTGCAATCACACCAACCAACAGTGGCAGCACTACCAAAACTTCACCCTCTGGGACAGTATTCACTATCCCTACATCTACCAGTTTACCGCCCAGCTCTTCAGCTATATTCACTCCTGTAGCAACCTCCACTTTAGCAACGCAGACTATAGCACAATCCCCTACTTCAAGGAGTTCTGGTATGTCATTTTCTAAATCAGACAGCTATTTTTGCTGTTATTTTGATAGAATGTCATTGCTACAATTGTCTTCTGTGACTTCTGCTATCATTGGTGCTTCTTTTAACACAAAGAATTTTTATTTTATCAGTCACTTTGCTCATGCTAAGTCATTTAGCGGATTCCATGGTTTCACATTTATTACCCTGACCACAAAGGTGACGTTGGTGACTCTGAAACTTTAAAAAATATTAATGCCAGAAGTCTTAATATTTGTCAAATCCTAGCTGGTACTTCAGAAAGAGCTGTAAGATTTCCTCAATCTCTACTTAGTAAAGTGGGGTCATCAAATACTTGAACACAACCAAACATTAGCTTGATTTGTCCAGATTCTGATCAGACTCCTGCAACAATTCCGAGAACCAAGTGATGTGCTTTGAACTAAACTATGTTTTGTTCTCAACAGCTGGTACTTCACAGCCAAGCCACATTACAAGCACTTCTGCACTCTCCAGTTCTTCTTTCACCATACCTTTCACAACACAAGCAGCCAGAACAACTCCATGTTTTTGTCACGTGTTTGGTGATTTGTTTTCTCCTGGTAAGCTTCTTAATGGTTATAATAATATTCATAAGCAGCATGATCCTTTGATAGCGTATTCAATTAAAGATAATCAGAATCATCTTAAGTAGATTAATCATTTTAACAGAGTAATGCACTTCATGTTTTCACAATATTTTGTGATTTTTTTTCTTAGTATTTTCATTGGTCTTTCAACTTTTCTTTCATTTTTCTTCTACAGGGGAAGTTGTATACAACAGAACAGATAAGGCTGGATGTAATTTTTATGCACTTTGCAGCAATGAATGTGAAATTGCCCCATTTCAGGGGCCATGTCCTGTAACAACTCCTTTAACTTTGGAGTCTTCAGAAACTACAACACAAGCCTCCTCATCCACAGAACATGAATTTTCTTCGATTTCACCAACCTCAGCAACATTCACAACTCCACTGGGAAGAAACTGTACTGACGTCAGTCCTCCACGAAAGGTAGTTCCCTTCATTATTTTAATATAGCACCACTGCAAAAACAGCCCAACGTCTATCCTCTGTCAGCCAGTTCAAATCAACTTGCATGTATTTCAATAACAGAGTTGGTCACACTAGAATATCCTGATGAAACATAGTTCAGCCTGGCACCATCAGGCTTTTAATGCATCTAGAGATAGAGAAGTTCACTAATACCATAGCAGAGACTTTTTAAGAATAAAAGATATTCAAACATCATAAAAATAAGTGGACTAGCTATGAAAATGTTACAACGCCTTTTTTTTATACAGAGAAGACAGTTGTTTTACTGTTCTCAGCTTGCCTGCTCTTCAGGTCTGAAATCATATGATAACAAAACTTTGATCTGGAATCCTTACTAAGTGTGCTAGTCTAAGTCAAGTTGGCCCAGAATAACTGGAGTGAAGGGGCATTTCAGAATAAATCATTTATGTATTTTCAGCCTGGAGAGAAATGGACAAGTCAGTGCCAGAACTGTGTCTGTGATCCAATCACTGCTAAGGCGCAGTGTCAGCTAATATGTGAAAGACCTCTGGAAGCAGTTTGTGGCACAGGATTTATTTCCTTACCTGTAATACCAGTAAAAGACCCGTGCTGTCCTGAACTTGAATGCCGTAAGTACTAAAAATACCAATGCATGCACCAGGCTACACTGTGGGAAGTTACCTTTGTGCTTCTGTTCATATCTAAGCAGATTCTACATTTATTACGGTAACAGCAAAACCTTCTTTAAATTGTTCTCACTCAGTGAATATGCTGAATATCTGCTCAGAGAAAATGAATGGGCAGAAGAGCAGGATAATATTCTGAGCCTTCAAGTACCTGATATAATGTAATATTGAAGTACATTAACATTAGTCTATCTACAGCTAAACAAAGATGCATAAACATAACGATGAGCCAGCAGAAGTCTCCATAGTTCACTACAAAAGCAGGTAACACAAAGCAGCAAAGTAAATCATAATTAGAAACTGAATTGCTGATGTACAAAAAATACTCGTATGGTATTGTAGAACACTCAAAATTTATAATCCAGTGGTCATATACATTTATTTATATATATTTTTAATAAAAGAATCAAAAAGGAAAGTAGCTATAAAGGAAGCCTGAAACAAGTCAGAACAAAGGAACTACCAAGTCTGAAGTAATTCTCTAAAAGCCAGGGATGTAATCCGCCATGTCATCAAACTATATTACTATGGTAAAAGAATACCACTTTTCCACTTGATCTTACATCTAAGCTCCATTCTGAGATGTCGTAAGGTATCAATATACAGAGGCATCTTTGAAGACTACTGGTCTTCAAGGGTTCAAACTGAAAACAACTAATTTAATTGGAAATGAACCTATGTAGAAAGGGCAAGAAAGGGATTTTTCATGTTTAGCTCAAGTTTGGTGCCATTTCTGCTCAACTCTTGTAGCTAATTAAAGATACGTTCTTAACATCCAGCTATGCTGGTTTGTGCACATAGAGAGTTTGAATTCAAGTCTTCCATAGTCTCTATGCTATTAACCGTCGTAACATCTTAACTTCTCATGTATTCTCACAGTCTGAGTTTGCTGATTTTTATTTTGGTTGTTTTTCAGGGGAAATTCACAAGACCTGTGTGCTTAACAATAAAACATATGAGGTAAGAATGTGACACTTAAAATGGCATTTTAGTAGAAATGAAACGTATACCCTGTCTACCACAAAAGCCCTTCAGAAAATTCTTTTCCCAATCCACATCAATCTATAACCCTAAACTCTGTTCCTCAAGAACTTTAAACAAGAGCGCATCATTTTTAGTGATGTACTCTCTAAAAAAATCTTTCTCCCATTCATGGAATTAATAATTATTTCCAAAGGAGCTGACGTATGGCGTCAGCTCAAATGTTATTTGAAATAACCCTGTAAAACTTCAAAAATAAGGCCAGATTTTTTGCTCCCTTGCATTTCAAAAACCTTAATGGTACACAGTTTTTCCTTCACCCTCACCTGTGTGTTATAAAGACACTTTATAAATGAACATGTTCTTTTTCTTTCCCATTTTCCAGATTGGTACATCTGTAATTGATTCATGTAGGAATTGTACCTGCAGTTCTAAGGAAGATCCAGGGACTGGGAAAAACATTATGCAGTGCGAGGCAATTAAATGTGAAACATCTTGCCCGCTGGTGAGTTGAGATTCTCTGGGATGCCCTATCAAGCCCTCAGTTACCAGTATTTCAGTAAGACTGGAACCCCCAATCATCAACTCACCATACTTTCATCTCTTGAGAGTAGGGTTATGAATATAAGATTGAGGATGGAGAGTGCTGCGGGAAGTGCATCCCAGTAGCTTGCAGAATTCAACTCAGTAACAACACCATACGTGTGCTTGAAGTAAGTAATACTTTCCTTCTCCCATCAGCCAGTATATCCCTTCGCAGTAAGAATGTATTTAACACTGAAATTACTCTGAAAACTACACTAATACAATCTAAAAACTTAACTTTCTGAACTGAAGACTCTCAAATTCTTGAATATCTCCAGAAAAGGAGACTCTGTGGGCAGTGCGTTCCAGCGCTCTGCCACCCTCACAGTAAATAAGTTCTTCCTTGTGTTCGTATGGAACTTCCCATGTTCTAGTTTGTGCCCATTGCCCCTTCTTCTAATGGAGAGAATCCAACCCCACTACCTACGATATGAACTTTCAAGACAGCCATAGTTTGCAAAATTAGGCTTCTCCCATTTGCCACTTGGAAGAACTTCAAATTCAGCTAAAAGTCTTTGAGGTGTGAAAACTTATTTAACTCAAACATTTTTGAAGTAACCATATGGTATCTGATTACAAAGGAAAAAAAT
This sequence comes from Aquila spilogaster, assembly GCA_024606505.1. NCBI lineage: Eukaryota > Metazoa > Chordata > Aves > Accipitriformes > Accipitridae > Aquila > Aquila spilogaster. The sequence goes on from JANHGO010000038.1 coordinate 13,317,280, forward strand.
ATATATTTTCTTTTCTTAAAATCTTAGGTTAATGAGATTCTGCCACTTGATCCCTGCAGCCAGTACAAGTGTGAAAAAATTGAAGAGCAGTATGTTGCAGTTCAAACTAAAAGAATATGCCCTGAGTACAGCCCACTGGAGTGTGATCCTGTAAGTATTCATCACTTCAGAGTTCACTGAATGCAGTGTAAAAGGACAAGGGCAAAAGGGAGTGAGGAAGAACGCCACAAATTATTTGCATTAAAGTTGCAGGAATGTTTACAGAATGAACATAATCTTGCTGCAACAACAGTATTAAAGAGAAGCTTAGTATTTTTACACGAGCTTACACTGAGTCAAGATTCCTGCACTGATGAAACAGCCAGTCAGACAGCCATGGTTTCATTCAGTGTCCATCGCAGAGAAGCCTTGGGCTAAGTGTTAGTAATGCTAACTTGTTAACACGCTCAGTATTGTCATCCATGCTTTAATGCAAATCCTTCTTTCTTTCTGCAAAGGATGAAGCAGAGACTACTCCTGATGGCTGCTGCAAGATATGTAAACGTAAGTAATACCAAGCTAGCATTTTCCTCTTACAGATAATTATATTCAACTTCTACCCGTATTTGAGTGCGAGGAAAGATTCTTCGCTGACCAAGCTTTCACTCATCAGTAACCTTTTCTATACTATTTCTTCAAAAGGAAAAAGTGAATTTGCTGGATAGTGAGTACTGCAAATCAAACCACTGACACTCAATCCTCAGCTTGTACCTTCCAAGCGCACTGTACAGCTGAGAGCAAAAAGCCACTTGAAATCTCCAGCTACAGTATACACTACCATCTACTGTTGCATACTGTACATAGCCTCAGTAATGAGACCTTGTGCACTTCAAAACTGCTTTAGCGTTTAGTTCTGAACTAGAGATTTGAAGCGTGTTTATTTTTTCCTGTTCTTTTGAAGCTACTAACTGCAAAGCTTACAGCACCAAAACTGTGATCCGACATGAAGACTGCGAATCTTCTGAAGCTGTTGAGTTGACGTATTGTGAAGGGACTTGTCCTGGCTCCTCCATGTAAGTTCAAAAAACACTAACTGAGAATCTCTTTAGCCCTGTTTATATCTGTGGTCTCTCTTAACCAATCATACAACAGCAAAGTTAATGTGTTTGAGACTCTTGAGTAGAATCAGACTGAAACAAAGCAAGAATAGTTTCAAATATCAAAAAGTTAGGATATAAAAATCATATTCACATGATGTTCCTATTTATTGACGTTTAATGAGAGAATGTGTTCTTTCTCTGGTGGAATGCAGGTATTCTGTTAAAGCAAACCAGATGCAACATGACTGTACTTGCTGCCAAGAGCTCAGCAGCCACAAAAGAGATGTGATCCTGACTTGCCAAAACGGAACAAGCATCAATTATAACTATGTCTATGTGGAACAATGCCAGTGTATAAATGCATGCAGCTCACAAGCCCTTGCAGCAGATGATTACCAGTCAAAAATCAGTCAAATATGGACATGATCATTGCAAAAGCAACAAAAATAGACCATAGGAAAGCTGGAACCATATCTTCCTCAAAATAACCTAACCTGCGTTCCTTCTTTAACTGATATTTCACTTTATTACCTTTTCTTTTTTCTTACTTGTAAAAGCCAAAAAAAAACCCACCTTTAAGTATAATTGTTTATTTAAGTGATGCAGTTTAAGGTAAAAATAGGTAACCATGTAAAATATAACTCTGTACATTATGCAAATATGTCACTACGTATCAAGTATGATCACAACACTGACATCCTGGGAAAAGTCCTAATGGCTCCAAAAACAAAATCAGAAAACATTGTAGCTACATTGCACTCAGCTCTTCTGACTAGAGAAAGTTTTATTGCGTAGCATTTTTATGGATATAATGCTCATAAAAGACATCACTCGGTGACAGGGAAGAAACTGTTTTCCTGTTCATCTTGTCCCTTATTTGATCAATAAAACTTTCAGCATTTTTCAGTTCTGGTGACTGATCCTTGTTTTCACCATCTAAATAATGGGAAGTTCTGTGACAAAGAGGTGGGGTTTTCTGTTTAAAAAGAAAACAAGACGGAGGGTGAAGTGGCAGACTGGTAGTTTGGCTAGCGACATCCAGGAGACAAGTGAAACACGGTTATTCACGGTTGCTCCAAATCCTAAACCGAAACAAAGAAAGCTGCCCTTCTGAAGAAAAAATTCTCTATATAAACAAAAATCCAATCCGATAAAGAATACTTATGGTGAAGTCGTTTAATTAAGTAAATCCCAGCAACTCTCCTGCTCATAATTTGTAACAATATTTGCACATAACTTCAGGATATGGTTTTAAACTGCACCCTTGTTTCTCCCATTTTCTAGAAGTTTTGGAATGGATTTACACTAGAGAGACGTTGGGCTGCGTTTTCCCCACAGCAGTTCATCATATTTACCTGAACTGTTCAGAGCAGTTATAAAATAAGACCTGAAGTCTGATGTGAAGGCTTACCTGAAAAACTACAGTCATTGACCTAAAATTGTACTTGGGCAAGCAACCAGCCCTCCCCCCTATGGAGGGCTCCCTGTGTAAAAGGCATTCACATTCACCAGCTGTGTGAGGCCTGGCATTATAATACTGAGATAGCAATATTAACCTGAGCAAAGCAAACCAATGCCCACAGAGCTGATAGGTCATAGTCCAGCAGACACAGAGCTTTGCAAAGCCTCTTCGTCCCCCAGAGTACAGATTCATCCAGTTTAGTTCAGTGATACTATACTCACACATACAAACTCTGTGTATCTATTACAGATTCTCATTTACAACTTACGTGCATCTCACGTGCAAGTTCCACAAATGCACTGACTTCTATAGGACACAACCTTTATTTTTGCCCAGTTCTGATGTGAGCTCAGACAATATGAGCTGCAAAGCATTCGCTAGTGGGACCCAGTACTCAGCGAGCTGTGAGATTTTCACGATTTTGCTTAGAAGTCATTATGTTAAGACATCAATACATTGCACTAACTGGGTAGTTTCACCACGTTACCACCTAACATCCCCTGATACACAAAGTCCATTGCAGTTAGTTGCCCAGACATACTGGTTTTCCATTTGCTAATCTAGCTAAATGCTTTGCTATGGCAATTTTAGTGAAATGTCAGTATACCTGACCACAGTAAATATAGGATGAAAACCCTGCACTTTCATACTGATGTGATACCTCATGAAAATCACAAAAAAGAGCTCAAGATGGACATTATATACCGCTTCCTGTTTTAAGTATTACTTGTCTGTAGCTCCACAAAGATACTTTGCTGCTAAGAATGTAGGTTTAGTTTTATTTCCAAATACGTTAAGTCATGTGTGCATTTTATCATTTCAACTTGAGTTCAATGTAGTACATCACTACTAATTCTAACAAAAATGGTTACTTCCTGAATGTCAAACAAATGCACATCTTCATGTTTTCCTATATAGTCAGTTCTGTTTTACTTCAATATTCCCCGGACTTGCAATAGCAGTATAGCATTTGTTCCAAGGAGAAGTCTCTATATGCCTCCTCCTGAATTCTGCTTACTTGAAGCCCGCTGGATTTGGTTCTGCTTAGGCTTCAGAGGAAAAAAGGTACAAGAATAGACTTCCCATCAAAAACAAAGACATGCACCAACCAACATCTCTTCCCTCACCACCTTTCACTGCTGTTTTTCCTGTTTCCTCTTCTTCTGAAGCAGACTCTCCCAGCAGTGATTTAAGAAAATATTTCATTGATTTTAGCTTCTGAGTTCCATTCACCTGCCTTGCTCATTGTTAACGCTGGTAGCACTTCTCATGTTTATAGTACAATACCATTGTGTGTAAGGAGTTTGCTGTATTCCTTCAGGTCACCTCCTTGTCCCCCAGCAATGCATGCACTTCCTGCATTGTTAATTTTACCACTACACAGAACACATGTGCTGAGAGGGGTGATACTGTTCTCCAAGAGGCAGCACAAGTTACACCAGAACATTGCTACTGATACATTTACTTTCATATTCCTTGTTCTCACGCTTTTCATTTCCCAAGCCTCAAGGTTATGTTGCCAACAGGAGGATAAAGCCATTGATTTGGCTCACCAGTCTCCAAACATTACCCCAGTAGCTTATAGAAGTAGACTGTAGTTCTGTCAAATAGGAGGTATGTGCAAGAGGGCTTGCCAGATGTATGAGCATCACACAGAGCTGTGACAGTTTCATGATCTTGGGGATTTAAAAGCATGTAGAGTTGGCCACAAACTACACAGAGTCAGAATAAGCTATTAAAACACAGCATCCTGATCATCTTTATACAGCAAATTATATTATTTCATCCATTATTTTTGAAAAAAATCATAGCTTCAATTCTTAAATTATGAACCTTGAATCAATTCTCATTTATGCCTTTCCTGAAGACTGCTTTTTCCCATACAAAGGAGTTAAAAAGATTGAGAACTATTTTTCTGCATAAGCTTCCTTGCCTCTCCTCAACACCCTCCCAACTTACATTATACAACATAGAAACATTCTTATTTAAAACATAAAAGCAACTATTAAAAACAGCAAATGCTGCATGCAGACATTGAGTATCACAGCAAATTTGTGGCTACTTACACACAGTCACAACTTAGTCCTTATGGTCACTATTTGCCAACAGCTGACAACAGCACTGCACTGAAGTAATTAAGCTCTCCCAGCTGCTCTCACTTTGTTTGATTTCCTCCACTTTAGATCATGGTAATAAATAAAGAAACCTGCAGAGTACCTCAATGGCCTGAGCCACTTTCAAGGTATTTTACCTCTTCCACAATGTTTCAATGGTAAGACGCAGACCCCTGTTACATTCTTCCAAGTTCACTCCCCATGAAGGCAGAGTGCTGGTCCTGCAGGACTGAGATTCAGTATCACACCGACATAAGCCCTGAAGCACTTATCTGCTTCTTGCTTCCGTGCTGCATAAACACGCCCAAACCATCAGAGCCACACAAACCATCCTTCCATATCCTTTAAAATTAAATGTGCCTGAGAGAGGTTATCAGATTTTTATCTCACTGGTCATTTAGACGTACTGCCATAATACTCCCTTGTCATTATAAGAATCACTTATTTTGGTATCATCCTACTAAGATCCTTTAACTCAGACACATTTCAGTAGTTTCGAAGGAGTTTTGGGTGTTTTGTTGTTTTTTTTTTTTCCAAATGGACAAAACCAGCACTTTAAAATGCTTAGAATGAAGAAAAAGGGTCTCAGTGCTCATACCACAGACCATCAATGCTCATACCACAGACCACGTGCTGAGTTATTTCAGCTGTGGAGGAAACCTCCTTCCACAAGATCAGTACTATAGCAAAATCTGTCTAGGTTACTTTCTGTGCAATGATCTCAATCCCAGTTTCTGCCAGCAGCAGCACACAAGTTGGACTATCAGCCCCATTCCTGTTCAGGCTCAAACCAAACAAGCATCCAGATGGCCGCACGCTAGCTTTGTGTGTGCTGGTAATTACCAATCAAGAAAATTCAGCTGATGAACAAAAGACACCTGAAAACACAGCCACCACCCACAGCCTCTCATGCTGCAATACTTAAACCATGTGACCTGCAATGAAACAAAGGCTGATCTAAACCACCAAACTCAGTGAGAACATCCCTGCTGATATCAGGAGCTAACCCTATTCCCAGCTATCTGAGCTTTTAGTTTCTCAAGCACTTACTCCAAGCTCAGATGATCTGCTCACTATTATATGAAGCATCTTCAGGACTCTCAGTCACCCCAGTCTTAAACTAAGCTGAAATGGTTGCCAGCTTACTTACAAGTGAATAAGATCTAGTGGATAATAAGACATAAACTATAGTATGAAAACAGATCAACTTGAGTTTCTGAACAAGCTTACAAAAGACCTGGGAAAGTTGAAATCTTCAGTGGACTACAACTTAGATCTGCAGCAGAGAATATTACAACTATGGCTTTTCATTTCTCCTACTTACTCTAAGAAAACCCCTATTTATATTTCTTTCTAGAGGCTCTGTTTTCACTGATGTTCTTAGATGTTTCCATAATTCAACTACATCCACTTCTCATTACATTCCCAAATACCATCACTGGGTAATCAGCATTGAAATGCAAATGCTAATAAACACTGAAACGCTAAGCAGATACTTCAGCCATCACAAGAAAGCCAACATTTGTTTAGGTAAATTACTTCTCACTTGCCCTCTGTAACACAATGGAAACCGCAGCAACAACAGCAGAATAGCAAGGTCCTAGGCTGCAGCAAGCAAGGGTTTGCTCAAATGCAACAGCCATGGGCACAGAAATAAAGAAAAGAAGCTGCTTACCTCCAGAAGGCTTCAGGTACACAGGGACCTCCAGCAAAACCCCCTTGCCTCCACTGCCAACCCTCACATGAGGTCTGGGAAGGGGTGGGATCCTGGCTCCACCCCTTCCAGTCACTCAAGTACATTGCATAGACCTGAGCTCCCCTGGGTTGGCCCTGCCTTCCCACCAGGTGCTCAATCACTGGTTCAGTCTGTGACTCAGCATTTCTCCTACACTCAGTGTGCTGGAGAAATGTGAAAGCATATGGTAAGGGCTTTAGAACATAAATCAGGATAGACACTGCAACTCCAGGAATACAGGAAAGCACCATTAGTAGCTCATTAATTCTCGAGCATAGCAATGCTGTTGAAGGAGAAGGACCTCAGATAGCCTTCTAGTTAACAACAGAATTTAAAAAAAGATAGTAAATCAAATCCTTAACATTCATCAATATATTAAGAACTAGCAGCTAAAGCCACTTTGTCCTGTAGCTGAAGTATTACATCAGTTTTATTTCCTAACTTTTCACAGGGACACCGCTACCCCCTCAATCTGTCCTTCAGACCTGCAATATCATAACAGTTCTTGCAGGAGCAGCACCTAGAAGTGTTCAAGAAAGGCAAATACCTAGAGATAAATGCTTCACATACTTCTGAGCGTTCACTGTACCAGCACCAGCACATGATCACAGTTCTAAGAACTGAACTGTAATTTAGCAAACGTGCAAGAGCACATAAAAGACAGTAACTGATACACAACAAATTCTGTATCGATCTACTAATAATCAAACTCAGGTGCTCTCCAACAGAGACATAATACACTTTCATTTAGATGATACATTTATTAAATTAGAACAAAAATTTTATGTATTCTAGAGTGCAAGAAACATTTGGACACTGGACCTCAATACAGAGAGAAACAATGTCTTGAGAATTATTACAGCAAAAAAACATCCTCTGTATTGTATTACAGATCAACCAAACAAGCAGTAACATTTGTAAGGGAAAAAACATTCGGTACCATCAACAGATGCAAACAGCAGTAGAGAAGAAAGCAGCAAGGATCTAGCTAGACAAAAAATGTTCCTATTCTTAGCAAGTTCAGGCTCTTGGCAGGACTCAAATTAGTACTAAAAACATTCACTTCTAGCAGGTGCCAGGCTTTTACATCTGGCTTTGGCTCCGAGCTGCTTGAAGCTGTTGAGCAGAAGAACAGTGTCAAACAGTATCATCCCATTAGCATTTCATCAAAAGCTACAACAATGGTGACAATCTATATCAAGAATCAGACTTTTGGTGTCAATGCTTTCATTTCACAGACTCTAGGAAAACCAACCTACTCTCCCCACCTTTTTTCCACCTCTTTCCAATTCAAAGCCGAATGAGCGGATTGACTTTGAGGCTATGTATGCTGAAAAGCTGAGCAGGATCACAATCAGTGTTCTGTTTTTAAATGGAGAAGATCTTGGAATAAAAGTTTCAGCTATAATGCTTAAGGAAATCAAGGTAAAAATGCCAAGAACAGTATGTAAGTACAGTCTAACATGTTGTGGCCATACCGCTCCTAACTCTGTCTTCAGCTCCTACCTACTCTATTTTGCACAACGTTTGCAGAAAACAAACTAACAATGATAACAAAAAGATGTAACAGGAGCTACAGCTTGCTCAGAGGCCTGGAACTTAGTTTATGAAAAGCCTAGCTAAGCTAACATTCTCATTCCTTAGGTTAGAATTGAACAGTGTTTATTCTGTCCTTGAAATAGAGCTGTCACAGGATGCAATCCAATTTACCAGCCATTAAGTTGATCTGTGACTGCTGCTTTCATACAAAGCTGTTACTGTGGATCCCAGCATTTTAATATAAAAAAAAAATCCAATATATACATTTTCCCTGAATTGCTACATCTCTATCAATTCACGCTGAATAAAAGTCAGCACAGGGGAGGTCTTCCTGGAGATATCTGAGAGTTAAAACTTCACGAATATTTACCCTCTTGGGCAGCAAGGCCAAGTTTCTGTGCTACAAAGACACAGACCAACTGCCTCCACACCTATTTCATCACACCACTTACAGGAACTGGAGCGAAGGTGCAAGACTGCTTTCTTGATGAACACCCGTTTTATTCTCAAGAAACAAAGTACGGGGACTCTACTACTAAAGCACAAAAACTGTACCCCTGAATCTCATTAAGACCATGGGAGGATGTATAAGGATATTTACGCTTTCAAGGGTAAATTTACAACTGTAGGGGGATTTGTAACAAAATGTAAAGCTGTTTATTATGAAAAACAGCCTTAAAAGATCAGGAACCAGGATAGTTTTGGATACTGTATTTTAAAAGTTTCAGCATTGTTTTTCATTATAAAAAAATAAACATTCATACTTCACCACCAGTGCTACCTAAAGATTTCTTACGTGTAGGTGGGGAAAACAAAAATCAGCTTTTCAGCAGATATGAAAGAATATTTTAAGTGTGTGACACGCAGCAAAGTTTGAGGAAAAAGAGAATAGAAGTCCCTCTTCCCTATTCTACACTCTGCTTTAAAGTTCTCATGAATGAGTTAAGAGCCTGGATTTCAAGTGTACATTCATTCCAACTCTTGAAAATGTAACAGTTTATGGCTATTGTAGAAAGTATCTGAAATCAAACATTTAAAAAGGTAAAACAGCAACATTGCACATCACTGAAAAAATAAATTGGTACATACTACTTAAAGTGCATTACTTTATCCTCTACAAAAACGGACACCGCAGAAACTTATCCAACAGGATAACTGGTGCCTACTGTAAGATCTTGCAGCTCCAAGATGAACTGTTTTCTGGAAAAAAACACTAATAATAAATACAAGCAACCTCTAACCTCCTCTGAGAATCAGGCTAAGTCAGATATGTTACATTTTCTCCCACAAATAATTATTTCCACCTGTATCAAATAAATTGTGTTGGACCAGATGACCTCCAGAGCTGCCCTCCAACCTCAACCATTTTGTGACTACAACCACCACAATCAACAAGTCATTGGGCAACTCAGTGACGTTCAAAGATTCTGAGACTGTTTTCCATGCTTCTAATTTCAAATTACATGAAGAAATACAATAGTTTGTCTACTTATATAAAATGGTAATTTTGCTGAAATACAGATGTGAAGAAAGAAGCCTTAAACAGATCATAGATTTCTACTTTTTTTTCTTTTAAATCAACAGCAATACCTTAAATCTTTACAGCTTCATTAATTCTCCAGGTACAAAATCTTCCCTTCTGCCCTTCTGTGTTCATCCTTTGGATGAGTCATGGAATGCAGAAGTAGTATGAGTGCAGTTTACAGTGGGAGTACATTAGGGCTCAGTCCTGTTCTCTGCTATAGCAGTAGACTGCACAAGTCATTTAAGATTTTACAGATATATAACCATATTCTATGGTGTGATAAAAGCCCCAAATACACACAAGATAATATACTGCTTTGGTGCTCAATAACTAGATTGACGGGAAGATGCTCAAGAGAAATACCAACAAGCGCAACCTTAGAAATTTAACTTAACCAAGAGTCTTCCATCAGTCACAAGCAGTTGAATATTTCACAGCGATAGCTAAACACTACAGGGCAAGGAGCAGGCCTTCCTTTTAATTTCTGCTATAAACAGGTTGCTTGGTTAAACCTAAACACTTCAGCAAATAAATTGTTTAAAAAGCAAACTCTCCTCGGAAAAGAAATTTTTCCAGTCTAACAAACAGTAGTAAATCCTGCACTGCATAGAGTTATTCTGTAAGAACAAGTTTTTGAAGAGAGGGAGAGAAAGGAAAAAAAGCAGCATTATTCCCTCAGAATACAGCCAAATAACGCACAGGTGATATCAAAGACGTTTCAGCGCTGTATTGTAGGACATTCTCTACCTGTACATACTCAGTTTAGCATAAGAAAGTGAAAAGATCCAAATGTTCAAGGAGAAAAGGGGATATATTCTTGAATACAGGATGCACTAACAGCAAACTGTTAGGAAATTCTTCCTCTAGCTAAATCCCTGGCTTGGCAAGTAAAAATAAGTGGCATTGAGGAAAGGGACAACGCAGGAAGTGATTCTATGATTCTTCAGTCATCTGAAGCAAGGAGTTGATAGCTGCATTCTTGTTCCCTCTCTGAGCTTCTAGCACTGAGCGGATTACTTCCCTGTCCATGTTGGGAAACATGTCCTGGATAGATTTCAGGTCCTCTTCATTACACAGGTGCTGAGGATTGACTGCAGGAGGTGGTATTGCCACAGGTACCATGTCAGGATTACAGACTGCAGGCATCCCTGCATGCAGGAAAATAAAAAACAACACACGAAAGAAAAATTAACGACTGTGAAGAAAGAAGTGGTCCTTCCCTTACAAAAACACATACTCTAGAAAAGAGATCGCAAAGATTGTTGCAATCAGAAAACACTTTCCTGGAACTGGTTCTTTGCCCAAGTTACGTTTCAGAAACAGCAAGCAATGTGGCAATAGGCACAGCTCAGAATTAAGAAACAACCTGTATCAACCAGGCTTACACATGACTAAGTCATCAGATACTAAGCATATTTTAGGCCCTACTGTATTTATACTGTGATGCTTTTTAAACCAGCAATGTACATAACCAATAAGTAGACATTCAAAACATTTAATCTTCATTGCATTAAAAGGAAATCACAGCCACAAAAGGACTGGACCACACACAAATGAATCTCAAGCAAATAGCATTCCCTGGTTGAAGTTCCTTCCAGTTCCTCCTGCAAAGCCATGAAGCAGCAAAAGTACAATTCCCTTTAAGCCCATGAGGGTACACGCTACTTCTCCAAGTACCTCTGCTTGAGTATAAACTTCAGTTGATATTTTTAACCAACTCTTTGCATTGCTGTGAGAAATTAAAGCACTGTTAGTTTAGAAAGTTTTAGAATGTTTTAGAATGCGAGTTAAGTTACTATTACAAGGAATTACTAGACAAAAGCTCCTTTATATCACTTGACAACTTTTACTATTAATTTGGACTACATCTGTTGCTGAAAAACTACTGTTTTTGAAGAACTAAAACCACGTACAGTACATCTGGAGGCTTTTGTTATACCTTCTGCAAACAGCCTGTTTTGCTACAGGCCATTCCCCTGATTGCCTCAGTCTTGCATGTTTATGCATTATTTTTTCATTTCTGCTGTACTGTTTCCAGAAGAAAAGAGAACTGTCTGCATCGTGATGCAAGTGTGCCAGCACTTCATACAGCAGCTCAATAAAGTCTTGTTTGTTCTCTACTCCCTTCCAGACATTTTATCCACTTTTCTGTACACTATTCACACGATGTTTTCATAGAATAGTCCACAGTAACTCACAGATCTATACATGTAGTAATGATCAAAGAAGCACCACCAAATACGTATTTTATCTGTATACATAATACTTGGTTTAACATTTACATAAGAATGTCATGTTATGTCCCACTTAGTGATATGAGATAGTTCCATAACTTGTGCATTCAAACACTTAGATCTTCAAAATAGCTACTAAAACAAGATGACTTTTATTCCTATGATTTCATACTACAAGATTCCTTCACAAATGACAATATCAAAAATGCAGCTGACAAGGTGAGCACATCATTCTTACCCACATACTCATAAGACACCTATAGTTCCCAAGGTATGAGCTTTTCCTACAGAACCACATTCTTGTTTGTTTATGCTTACTAACGTGTACAGTTATTTTAGCTTTAAAAGTGACATATTAAAATTGATATTCATAGTTGGATGACCAAAGCCCACCTTAACTTACAACAAACTCTAGTTGACAATGCCCTGTAATTGAATACAATTTGACGGTGCACTGCAACTGTTGTTTTACTTAACATATTGTTTGCTATTTCTTTCTTCAACTTGGACTTCAATCCTATTCAGTTTCATGCAGGGGTGCATTACTGAATTGTAAGCATCTCAATGCTTACCAGTCTTCTCTGATTTTAAAATTCTCCTTGTAATCCTAAGTTTTATTAGAAGCGAAAAAGGAAGCTAGGCGCTTTAAGTCTAGGTAGCGCAGGCTACATCTGTTTAAAAAGGTTCACAGTGACATCTAAATAAAAGTCCCTTCTCAACATAATTTTGTTACCCACACACTCAAGCTGTATCTCTGCCCAGCCACATGTACCACACTCCCTCACAAGGACATCTACAGTCTCTTCCACAACAACCTAAACTCGGGCTCTAGAGCTTTTTAAGCCATTTGGAACATGTTCTCTCAGATTCAGTTGAGCACTAACAGATTCTTTGACCATATGGCAAATCAGATCATGTTTACCTCTGGGGAAGAACCAACAAAGAAATCTACACTAACGCTGCAAATACAACTCCTTTCACAATATCCACAGCCAGCAGCAGCATTTCAGATTGCCTCCTCTGAGCTTCAACACACTTCAGCTGCCTTCTCACTATTCCTATAAACACTACAGCCATTTACAAAACATAAATTTTGAAACCATGTAATCTGAAGTCATAAAGTGAAAGAATAGAGCAACACAAGTTATGCTTCACTTTTAAGTGAACTTTCCTAACTTTCTTTAATAAGTCATCAGCACCATGAGACTATCCAGCTATCAGCTTAGGCTATTTCAGAACTGTCTATAAGAAAGGCCAGTTGAAAACATCAAGCCAAATGAAACACCAGGCTCACTTCTGAAGTCTCACAGCATCCTACAGCTTACCAATAAGCTTTGTCTTTGTAAAAAAAAAAAAAAAGAAATAACGAAGGCGACATTTTCTTACTGCCTTCATCAAAACACGATAATTATGAGGCCAGATATCTGCACAGGCAGCACTGAGTAACTATTTTCAGTCTAAATATCTGATTTCAGAGATGAGATATTTCTTGCCAGTATTGTTCTACACTAACGAGTTTTCAAATATCATTTCCTCAGCTGCTGTAGTTCTTGAATTACTTTGCTCCCTACATTCAGACTATGCTAATGGAAGTTATTATCAGTGATATTTAATAAGTACTTCCAGAATATATGTTTATTTTTCATGGAAGTGAACATTATCAATTTGAAAAGTACTTTTTTCTTGGCTTTGTTGTCATCCTCAAGCCCTGGACTAAAAGCATCTATTATTTCTGATTTACAAAACAGTAAGCAAGATTTAAGCACAAACTTACATGCTATGTAATTTAACATACATATATCAGTTAGGTATGATAGACTGGTAACACAGTTATCAGACTAGCTGTAATAAACTTCAGCTTTTTCTATGTTCAGTAAAAAGCTGCATTACATACTAAGCAGCTCATTTCACTAACAGGTGAAGACCGAAACAAAACCACATAAGCATCCTCTAAGTATAATGGAACACCCCTGTGTTCCTCTCAGATAATAGGTGTTACATACCAGAAGAATGGAGCACTGCTTTCTAATTCAGTGAAATGGCAATGGCACACATGCTGGCATAAGCAAAATGGCATTCCAGTAAGTGAAGCAAGTATGTACAACAGCAAGTGAGTTGTTAAAAGCAGCAGTGAAGCATCAACAAAGCCTTAAGAGTGTAAACATTTTCCAGCTGCACACAAGGCATTACACACTTATTTTACTGTACATTCAAGCACCCTATGTTAATTTATTAACTCATTACTATTCTGTAATATGTATAGGGATGATCATTCTGAAATTAACTCATGAACCTCTTAGCACAAATTCTTTAACAAAGACAAAAATCAGTATCACTTTCATTTTTTTAAGACAAAAGATTTGTATTCCAGTAGGCCTTAGTGATACTTGTCCCAGGAAGAAAAAGTTCTAGAAGAATGGATGCCACCACTTCTTTTTAATGTTCATTTTTTACCTAGCAAGAAGCTAGGTGACACAAACAATATGAACCCTCAGAAGTTTTACAGCTCCATTGCTCTGAGGAAACTAAATACATTGTGGCAACCATATCTGTTGCATTTAGAGCATTTTTCTGGAATTCAGAGCATCAACGAACGACATTTTATCTCACAAAGCATAAATCTAGGATTTTCTGAACATACTTGACTGAACATCAATGCTTGTATTGAAGTTAAGGATGTCACAATATCTTTGCACAGTTCAAAAATCAGATGTGTCATATTAAATTAAGCCTAAATTGAAGAAAAATGATTCTCTATAATATAATTCACCTTTAGAATCATGTCAGATACTTAACTTCACACGAATCTAAAATGGTGTAAGATGCACACTGATGAAATAAGTGTTACCTTTTTGGAAGAAAAGGCTAAATTAAGAAGTAACAGAAGGTAGGTGACAGGCTGTCTTGTCAGAATGTCATTGCAGAGCTGAGTTCTTCACTTCAAAGTTCACAAATAGTCATGACGTGACTGCATTCTCCCCAAATCTTGCAGTAGAAGAACAACTGCAAGATTAAAAGTTCCTCTTCCATGAAACCAGTACTGCCAGCAAGAATAGCTCACTGACACAGAACAGCTTCAGAAGAGTATTACCATCACATTTTATCCATCAACACTATCACCAGTTACTTTAATCCTTGTATACTGAAATTGAACAGATTAAGGAATCACCCACATATTAGAAGGGCTCCAACAATTTCAAGAGATGCATTAAATTATTCTATTGTGACATCCAAGTGGAAATACCTTGTGATACAGTCTGCTGTAATGTAAATAAAGCTGTTTACATGAGTTCGTGCATAGACTTGAATCAATGAGGATGGGAGTGAGAAGAGAGCTTGGAAACTTACCCAGAGCAAAGTATTCAAGCCCTAAAGATAGGTGGAAATGAAGGGGCAAGGGAAAAGGAATAAGACATGGGAAAGAAACATTAATCTATTTTTAAAAGGAAATGAAACATTTAGTTTCTAAAGGTGAAAGCTGGATAAACGGATAAACTGCATAAGCTCTACGCTACCTAATAGCAAAAATGAAATACTGCTAGGATTCAGTCTCAGCTATTTTTGTTCCAGCACTCAGAAAAAGCCTCCTAGATGTGCTGTTCTTATAAAAGTAAAAAAAAATATGCTTTCAAAATAAGCTACCAGGCATTTATAGCAAGGATTATCTTTTATCGCCCACCAAGGACAACAAACATCCATGCTGTTCTGAATAAACAACAACGCTTTCATAAACTAACTCATCAAACCCAATACAGAGTCATAAAGGAGTAACATATGTATCCGTACAAGTTTGCCTCAAAGGAAACTGATATTCTGAACTCTCAATGAGCCTTGGAAAAAAAAAATTTAACCTAATTTTATACAGGTGTTGTTAAGTCAAGTGCAAATACACTTTATCCAGTGACAGCTGAAAAGAAATACAGCTCCATTGAACTACCTGTACTAAGCCTACTGCCTTTCACATCCTGCTCAAAGATCAGCTTTGATTAGTAACCAGTAAGTAACCAATGTACCACACTATGTATTCTACAGCACTAAACTGACTACAGTTTAGAAGATGCGAGAGGGAGTATAAAGAAAGCCAACTTTTAGAAGACTGACACAAAAGTTCAGGTTTTTTCCAAACCCATCTCTCAGACAGCATCTATGCAACTACAGTTTGTAGCAACTAGCACTGTTATCAGCATTTTTTAATTTTTAAAACCTTCAAAATGAATTAACACAGTGCAAGAATATTTATGAGCAATATCAGTTGCTTTGACCTTAATTAGAAGGTTAGTAATCACGTATGCCAAGTTTTTAAACAGAATTTTCTGTTATCCACAAAAAAAACACAGTTTGGCCCTTCAAGACACCACTAAATTTGACTTACTACCATCTCTCTTTAAAGCTCAGTTATTTTGGACAGTTTCTACAAATAACTGTTAACTGGACTGGATAAGCATTCCACAATCCACCTACTGAACCTATTTTCCATCTTGACAATACTTAGATTCTGTCTTGCCCAACAGCAAAATCTTGTTCCTTTCAGAGGCAACAGGATAATCAGCGCTGCTCTGCCAGTTTTCTGAAGGAAGCAAATAGGACTTTCTTATCACCCACACTCATTTAAGTGGACAAGTAGAAGGAAAACTGGAACTGAAAAGATGGAACAAGGTAAACATACTCCTGTGGAACACACTGCTGCCCTACCGCTGCCTTTCTTTAAGCTATATAATTACGCCTGAAACAGTAGAAGTATCCTGAAGTCACTTGCAAAGAGAGGCCAAACTTCACCATCCTTTCAATTATAATGAGTGGGTCATTAGGTTAGTGAATAGGCAAAAGCTTTAAAACTCACAGTGCTTTGAGAAATTTTCATGGTGCCCACAAATTCTGTAACAGTAAACACGGCAGAGTAATATTCAAAAATTTATCAAAAATATGGAAAATATAAATAGGCGAAGGGTGGTTTAGAATAGGCCAGATTGGCATTTATAAAGTTAGGAAGTACATTAAGTTTTCTCAGAACAAGGAAGTTTAAATGGAATGGTGGGACTTCACAGCATTTTAAAAATGCAAGTTCTAGCATCGGGAAGAATGTTTAATAAAGAAGATTATCACAGCAGTAATTAAAACAAACACGCTGCACCTTCACAGAAGGGAGATACTCCAACGTACACATCAATGAAACTAAATTTTCATATAAATATTGTATGATAAATCGTCAGGCATTACAGTCACATGCATCAAAACATCAGTTGTTTGTTCACCTATCCAAATCATCAACACATATCGCAAGATATACCACTGTACTTGTTTTTCTAACTCTGAAGGTCTAGTTTCAGTTTTATCCATTCAGTCTGATGTCTAGTTTCAGTTATATCTGGAATTAGCCTCTGCTTCATTTCCACTATTTATAGTTTGGCTAGCACAGTAATTTTGCAGCATGAATATCCCTGTTTTGATCTGTTCAATAAATTCCATAGCTTTTAACATTTAAATCACCTATTTAACTATTTAAGCAGCTATTTAACCACATAAGATACTAAGTCTGCTTCAGTGTACAGGGATGTGATGAATCTAGAAGTAAAAAGATATCTAATCCAAAAACAGAAAAACCACAGAAACTTACCACAATGGAATGATACTTCAATACACACAACAGTTTAGACTAATTTGCTGGCAAAGCAGGAAAGACTTGAATCCTGAGAATCAAATTCTAGAGATAAAAGCACTTTGAATGAAGCATTCTGTACATTTTCATCAGGGAGTTAACTGTGCAACCAAACTTTCCTATGTTTTGCTTTAACTCTAAAAATGAAGCAGGAGGCATATTTTCTTAAGTTAAATATCCAGACTTCTGTTGTGGAAATCTGCTTTTCCAGGGAATGAAATTTAAATTCAATCCGGAATTGAATCTAAAAGAGAAATATATTGTGCCAGTTCTCATTACTGCAATTGTGTCCCACACACTCTATCACCCCTTCATACAAACATATGCAAAGAAATTCAAAATATGTCAATAAGATTACTTCATTAGAAGTACTATCTGACTGAATTCATGTCCAAACTAGAGCTTTTAAGAGCTGAAAATAAAATAGGAAATACACAAACTGAACTTTACTTACCAGCTATTTAAGTAGAGCAAGCACGTGGTTATTTATATACTTGAAGCTTTTCACTTTTGACAGTAAAACTACAAAACCCAACTTAACATATCTATCTACACAAGTCCAAAACTTACTTTGCACAGACCAAGACAAGTGACAACTGCTTTCTGTTAGCTTTCTTGATATATTTCCATCCATCTATCTCAGAGCTCCCTAATACTTTTCATTCACAACATTGAACAGTTCATGTGCTGTATAGGAGCAAGTTTCCAACAGAGCACCTTCAAGGTCCACAGGAAACACAATCCCTTTGTAGTCAATTTTAGCTGCAGTTCTGACCACCCAAATCATTTGATGCGCGCTCTGAAGTCTGAGCATCTTCTCACCTGGGTTGCCACCATTTTCACAGCACGCAGTATCTGACAGACAGCGTATTTAGTTATTTAATGATGTGACATAAGCCTACATTTCATACTCTAAGACTAGACTTCATGCTACTTGTTCTGACTTTATAGTCATTTTAATCCAAACTTACATATCACCCTCAAACTCAGAAGTCAAACTGAAATCAGGTCTATACTTAATTCATTTCCTCTTCTCTGGTGGAAAAAATGGTCAAGGATGAAATCACTGAAATCATGTGAAGTTCCCTTCATGTTTCAAAAAGGAAGAGAAACATGGTAGGTATCTCTGCAAAACCCCTTCACTTGAAAGCTTTAGTTTTCAATGAAAGAAAACAAACCTGCTATAGGCACATATCCCACTCCTTGCTGGTATACGGTGGGCATCAGAACCACTGGCTGGGGCTGCATCATCATGGCAGCTGGCAAAGACTAAACACAAAGCACAATACAGATTAAAACAATTCAAAAAACGCCAATTAAAACACTTGCAAAAAGTTACCATGCTGTAATACAGAGAATCCGCATTGCATGCACGATGTAAGACCTACCCAAATTGTATTAAGCAGAATTTTTGGCAACTTAACTGACATACTACCCTTTGAAATGACAATTAATTTGAGTGTAAATCAGAATAAGCACATCACATCAACTATCCTTTCATGACAGCTTGCAACTGTCCACTGAAATACAACTGGCCACTGAAATTTTTTGTTATTGAAATAAATTGTTTTAAACCATGACTTCCTAAGTTTTCATACCTTATTCTTGGGAAAATGAAAATATGACATTCATCCATAGTGAAAATCTAAAGCAAACCTGAATTTTGTTAAGAGTAGACATTAGTTCAAATCATTTTTGAGGTAAATCAGTACTTTAAGAAATGTTCAAGTTCATTCCCTTATACTACCACAATTCCTGTTCACTTTCATCCTGGAAGATATTATAAGGTTAGATTCTGTGTGTGTAGCACATCCATTGGTACACATTTTAAGGTTAATAAGAAGTTATTTTACCCTAGGGGTAAAGGAACAATTAACTGTTCAGCTGTGGAGCCAGAAAGGAAAATCAAATAGCAGAAGCATCTGCTCACAGTCATGCACTCAACAACAACTTGGAACTTCTGATCACAAGCAAGCATAGGAGGAAACACTAAGGAACAATCGTGCTATCCAACAGCTAATTATGACAAAGATGACAGACTAGAGAATAGTCCAGAAGCTACTAAATAGGCCAGAGTTCAGTCAGCACTTCAAGACAACAAACACTAAATAAAAATAGAAGTAAGAATTCAAGTCATCACAAAGAGCACTCAAACTTTCCAGAAAGACCAAAGAAGAGTTGTCTACAGTTTTACTTTTAAGGTGACATGACCTTCTAAATATAAAGTGGAAACTTTGCTGTTTGTTGTTGTCATTTTAATCATTAAATTAGAAATCAAAACAGATTATTTGACTGAGCATTAGCCAAATAAACATTCATTTACTACCGCACCAAGATAGATTTACTACCTTAATATTTTTGGCTGCTATTTCCAAAATAAAGTATAAATATTTTAAATGCTAACACACATAACAGTAAGATACAATAGAAATATTCCTATGTTAACCTAAAATATCTCATTTTGTTATATCTCTCATTCTCACCCTAAACTTGACTTACCGTGTATGACATCACCAGATTAATCATTCCTTCCTTGTCATCACCCTGCCTTCCACTCAGGCTATACCATTCATCCTCCACGTTTCCTTGTTTTAGAGATTCAGGAATTGTAATGTGTGTCCAAGCAATGCGATCATCCATTGAAAAGGCTCGCTGTAGGAAAAAAAAAAGTCTCCATTTTACCTTACTGCTCTCTGTACATGTTAAGTATAGCATGTCACAGCATACAGACTGCCAGGAAGTCAACTCTCAGCCTTCTTTTCTCTGGGCTGAACAAATCAAGTGACCTCAGCCACTCCTAAGTCTTACCCTCTAGACCCTTCACTATCTTTGTTGCTCTCCTTCATGTACTCTCTACCACGCCAGTTTTATGCCCTTCTGATACTGTGGCACCCAGAACTGCATACAGTGCTCAAGGTGAGGCCACACAGCTCAGAGTAGTCCAACCCCTC
This sequence comes from Aquila spilogaster, assembly GCA_024606505.1. NCBI lineage: Eukaryota > Metazoa > Chordata > Aves > Accipitriformes > Accipitridae > Aquila > Aquila spilogaster. Next base: position 13,337,575 of record JANHGO010000038.1, read on the forward strand.
CCCTGAACCAGCTTGCAGTGCTTGGCCTGGTGCACGCAAGGTATAGATGCTCCTTTTGGCTTCCAGGGCACGCTGCTGACTCACATTCAACTTGCTGTCAACCACAACCCCCAGATCCTTTTTCTGAGGGGCTGCTCTCAAGCCTATCGTCCCCTCATCTGTACATGCATCCAGGGTTCCCCCACCCCAAGTGGGGAATCTGGCACTACTCTTGTTACAGCTTTATGTGGTTGGAGATTGTCCAGCCCTCTAGTCTGTCAAGATCTCTGCAAGGGCTCTCTACCCTTGAGGGAGTCAACAGCTCCCCCTAATTTCATATCATTTGCAAGCTTTCTAAGTAAACATTTGAGTCCTGTGTCAAGATCACTTATAAAAACGTTAAAGAGAACTGATCCCAAAACAGAGTCCTGTGGAACCCCACTAGTGACAGATGTGTTGACCTGATCTATTTACTGTAACTAACTCATCAGCTAGTTCTTCACCCATTGTATTATGCACTTGTCCAGCTGTATGCAGTCAAGAAGGGTACTGTGAGAAACAGCATCGAAAGCTTTTTTGTTGCGTGAACATTAATAAATATTGACATAAAGTATTTCTGTAATTTTTCATTCATTCTATACAATATTTCCAGTCTCCATCTGACTAAACAACCAGAATGCAGGAGATCCTATCTATAGGGCAGAAAGTATTTAAACAGGTCTGTATCTGTAGACAGCAATCACTCATGAGCAGGCACACTACTAAGAATCAGTTTGTTTACATTTAAAGTATAACTCCAGTAATTCAAGAGTAGAAATAAGTATTGACATGCCTCCTTCTGTTGCAGTAACGAAATTTCAACCAATTACCACAAAACAGCATTCAAAAGCCTCACTTGTGGAACAAGAACACAGCTGCTGCAGTGTCAAGTTAAACTCACACAGTAAGAGGGGTAGCAAAAAAAGGCAAGTCATAGACATTAGCCTCAGTTGTAGCATCTTACATCACCTGAGAACACAAGTTTGTTCTAAGTCAATATTGCAAAATGGAACAGTTAACCCGTAGGCACATACTCCCTGCTGCCAATAACATATTAGAATTTATGACAGTACTACTCCTATAAGCAACGTCTGCAGAGCAGATTACTTGACTGTTAAGCTGTTAATCAGATGTACTTAATCTCTGAGAAACTGAAACTGTTTGCAAGTTACAGCTTTATCACCACTGTGTGTTAAGTAAAACATATGCAAGTGGACATGTAGGAACTTGCAATTAAATTCAGGCATAAAAGTATGTTTCTGCTAATTGTTCCAGTAACTACACACTCTATATATGACTAGTTTATTCTCAGTATTTATGGGCTTGCAGTTAACCTCTTTCTGACTTAGAACAATGAGGAATTTCTGGCTAAACCAGCCATGTATAAACATGCTATTTTTAACAGGGGCAGTACAGAATATAAGGCTGCAGCGCATTTTGATAGTGAAGAAGAGCTCAGATACCACTCAAACAGTTCTGCTCCTCTTTATTTGCAGGGAACTCTGCTAATGTTCTGGTAACCCTTGCCAGGTACCAAACTCTGGCATTCTTGGTCTGACATTCTTGGAGCAGAGCAAAGCCTTACATATTGCTGATACTGAGACTCTGAAAAATTAGCATTATCTCCCAGAGAGCGCAGCTAAGGAACAACCTTTGCTAACTCAATTCTGCCTTTCAGGATTCTACCCAAACCTCAGCCCAAACAAGGGATGAGGAAAGGAAAGCAGTATCAACATTCTGACCTCATCAAATATCTCTAGGTAAAAAGAATCCACACCCGGAGGAACAGTACACTGAATAACTTTGTTCCAGCGAGGGTTCTTGGCTCCGTTATGTGCTGTGGGGGTTTCATACACAGCATACCCCAGCCGTATTCGGCAGTATGGATCCATGCGGGTCATTCCATAGTTCTTTGCCAATTTTGCCTGGGAAAAAAAAAGAAATGAAAGCCCTTTAAGTGTGTAAAATGTACAATAATTTGTGGTTATGATGAGATCACAAAGAATCAGACATCAAACAGAAATATATTAACTTGAGATAGAGCAAAAATTTCATAAGAACAGCATTCAGATTAAACACAGAAAAGTCAATGACACCATTAAGTGCCTGGGAAAATCCGACAAGATTCTTTTTGAACTGTCTTCTATAGAAAATACACATTTTCACCAAAACTAAAACTACCTCATAATAAAACCAGCAGATACATGATTACAAGGAAATGGTATTACATTCAATTTTTGCCTTGATTTCTGCCCTCCAGTGAAACCTAACATTACAGGTAGACTATCCTCTTTTACTGAAACATTTAAAAGGATGAAATAACTTAGTTTTGAGAATATCACACAATGTTGGCTGCGAAAAGAATTCAATTAGAGTAAAATCCAGTTATTTATACTTCTCAGGTACAAGAGTGTGTACTTAACATTACATAGTTCAGTGGGCAATTTAAGTTTGATGGTACTGGAAGGACAGATACAGCACATAATCTGAAGTTACCCAATATGCTTTCACTATAACATCAGGAGAACAGAAAAAACAAGTTTGTGACAGTCCTGAAGACAACACTGAGTACTACTGCACAGCTATGCCAAAGTAGAAATCAGGTTTATATGTCTTATTGCTCTGACCTGTAAGAAGCAGTGCAGAATTCTTTTTGCACTTAAAAAAAAGACAAAAATGGTGCCTATGGTGTCTCTGACCTGCAGGAGATTTAAGGAGTTCAAACTCAAAGTTGAGACTTGCAACAGATTTAGGCACAGCAGCTGCAGCTCTGGCCTGGAAAGTCCTTTAATCTTTCAAGACATACACTGGTTCTATAGTTATGTATCAGAATTGGTGAGAATTGTCCTACACTGTTTCTTACAAATGTAGGCTTTGCAAATTAAAGTAGGAAAGTTAGCATCTAAATTATTTTTCTCTCTAGACCCTGAAGTCCTGGCTTGATGCTTCCAGAACAGAGCATGTAAGTTATCAATCTAATAATTTAGGAGTACATAATCAACAGCACAAATTCATTACCATTGCTGTGTAACTACAGAATTAAAGCAGGAAAATTCCTTCCAAAAAATATTTTCTGACCTTTCAATAGTTTATTAGTAGCAGAAATAGCGCATACTGCTCTGTGTACTTCATCAACTGGCACTTAAACACAAAGGACTTCAACTAGATCTTTGCACTCCACAGGTTAACTATGCCATGATAAGCCTCCTATCCAAGTATGGAAGCATGTGGTACACAGCCAAGATTCCAGCAGCACTCCTGTTCACATTGGAGAACAGCTTTTCAGAGAGGAATCTGGGGATTCCTGGTGGACATCAAGTTAGAAATAATCCAGCAATCAGCCCCTGATTCCTGGGCTGTATCAGGAACACAGCTAGCGGGTCAAGGAACTCAGCTCAGGCAAGACCCACATCTGGAGTACTTTTCTGTATAATTCTGGACTGCCCAGTACTAGACATGGACATACTGAAACTAGATCAGTAAAGGGCCACTGAAATTAAGGGTTTCACAAAAGCACAGAATGGCTGAATTTGGGTAGGACTTCTGGAAAGCCTGTGCTACCTCCACAAAGCAAAGTCAAATGCTCAGTGCTGTGACCAAGCAAGTTCTGAACATCTTGAAGGATGGAGGCTCCACAACCTCTCCAGGCAACCTGTTTAGATATTTGACAACTCTGAAAGTAAAAAGTTTGTTTTGATAATTTCTTTTATTTCAATTTGTGCTCCTTGCACCTTTCCTCTTACGGACTTTCCAGTCATCACAAGAGATAATTAATCTCTAGTAATACTCTATGGTAGGAATTACCTACTGATAATACTCCTGCCCAAGCCTGATCTTCACGAGAATAGATGTTCCCAACTCTCTCAGCCATTCCTTGGATGTCCAATGGGCCTCAATCCTTGATTAAGGGACTGTCCTTGGTCTAAATCTCAGCATTCCCTTTACCACAAATTTACAACTCCGTAACAAGTAGTTACTCACAGCCATGGCATCAAGAGCAGCTGTTAGACTTCATTCTTGAAGAAACTACATATGTAATTCTTAAAATTTTTTTGTCTTCACAACTTCCAAAATATGAGTGTTGAACACAGTAAGCATTAGTTCACCTTCACAAACAGAAATCATCTGAATGCTTCTGAACACAGCTAAAGTGAGATGTAACACCTGAACATCAAACTGTCTGAACTCTTATCTAGCTCCACAAATTCCTGACCTATAGTGACAGGATCAAAATACCATGAGGAAAAAAAAAGCACTTTCAGCTGTCAAAACAAATAGCCAAAGATGAACAACTTACTAACATACAAATGGCCAGAAAACTAGTGAGCTAATAGTAACATGGCAGGTCATTTAATAAATGTTTTGTTTCCTTGCAGGCCTGAGGTTTAACCCAAATCATCTGTTCCCAACTCTGAGGAAAAAAAAAAGTTATTGAAGCCTCTACCACTACAAAGAATAGTAACACTCTTCTGTTATTCAAAGTTGCATGAGATCCACAACATAGAAGGCCTCTGAACAGACTGCAAAATTGTTTAGAACTAGAGAAAGGGCTGCAATTGAATTCAACAAACCTCAGAAGTAACAAATGTTGGAAATGCATTGCCTCCAGTCTTCAGAATATAAGGAATATAGGTTGTGAAGGAGTAAACTGACCAGTGAAAGATATAGGAAGGAAAGATCAGCACCTCTTTTCCTGAGAAATCCTATAGTATTCCTCCCTAATAAAGGGCCTCACACCACCATTAAAGCTTTAACCACAGTACAACAGGCTTGCCACTAAATTTATCTTTAGTATGCTTTTAGAAAAAGATACATTAAGTTAACATGAAGAACACCTATTTTGCTAATGCAGATAAACAGAATTGTGCTAAGACAGGAAAGTACTAAAACCTGAAATCTTATGGATAATGAAGGCAATAATTTAGTATTGGCAAGAGATCAATTAAGGGATAATAAAGGAAAAGAGCAAGCAGAAGTTAAAAAGCTAGGACTACATACTTGCAATTAATAAGAAAGCCTGCAGAAAGCACCAGAAAAAGTAGCAAAATGCGTTAGAGGAGATGCAACTCAGAGCAGCCACTTAAGGAAAAATATGTGAGCTAACTGCAGTTCCCCACAACAGTCTCAAAATTGCAGAGGTCTTTCAGTACTCAGTGCTTCCACAGGAATTCTCCTTAAAAGAATACCTACTGTAATAGCAAGGCTTACAGGAAATCGCTGCACCATGCATGACACAGTTAAGAAACAAAACTGGAAAAAATACTGACGTACAAAAATACAAAGCTACAAAAACTTTGAAAACTACTTGCTTCCTAAAGAAAACAAGCAATTGAGTAAAAAAAATCAACACAAGGTCTTTTGTGACCACTGATGAAAAGGGACGGAAGTTTGTATTGGTAATTTATACCTGTACTACAGTAATGCTCAGTCTGCCTACTGTACTCATTGGTCCTCCATACTGTAGCTGCTGAGCTGCCTGGGCATCCAATTGGATTTGCTGTTGCTGCTGGGTTGGAGTAATACGAAGAAAGTCTTGAGGAAGCTCACCAACGTACACCTGAAAAAAAAGAAAAAACTTCAAACTTAGATCTTCCATTTTCATAATGAACAACGGAAAAGAAACAAAAAAAAACCCAAAAACCTCAGCAAAAACATTCAGCATTTTACTCTAGTTTTAACAGCATGAACAAGTAAATAATGACAGAACTGCCAAATCACATGAGGAACATTCTCACACTCACTTTCAAAAACACTAAATTCCAGCATAAGTCTGTGTAAAAGCTAAAAATGTGGACGTGCAGATCCAAGGCTGTTCTACAACTGAACATTCAAGTAGTCCATACAAACGTTAGATCCACTAACTTTTACATCCCATTTTCACATGACATCTGATGCTGCCCAGCTCTTCCACTTATTCATCACTCATCCAATCATTCCTGTAACAGGAAATAGCACCCTGCTTTCAAGATAAAAGAGCACTGAAATAAAGACCTCAAGGTCTAATACGCTGCCATTATCATTAATAAAAGCTACTGCTCAATGAAGTTGCCAGTATTTTAACACACATTTGCAGCAGAGGTTAGTGCAAACTTGAAAGCTGCATACATAAAATACATGGTACATGATAGGATGCAAAAGTGTCACCTTCAAAATTAATCCTCAAGACAGATCATAAAGACAAATCCTTCCAGAGAACAAAGATGCCCCAATACTTTTTTGGTGTTAAACATAGCCTGCAACTAACCTTGTCAAATTTGGGATCAGATCCTACCACACTCAAACTAATGGAGGGATTCCAACTTCAGATAATTAAAAATTAAAAATGATGAAAAAAATTAAACAGAAAAATTTGAAAACATCTGTCCCACAGTAGCACAGAAAGATAAATAAGCTCACCTCTGTTGCCTATAGAGATGCCTCCATATTTAATAAAAATCTAACATATTAAGACAAAAGACAGTGTAATTTCTTACATCACTATCTCAGACAGGATTACTCAACTGTGTATCCGGCAAACGCATGCCTACAGAACAACATACTGTCAGAAGTGAAAATGCCCCTAGGACATAGCTTTTGAAGATTAGACAGCACTTGCATGCCAAGATTGCATCCTTGAGGTAGTAACAGTCATATGAGATGTGATTTGGCAAGAGATGCATCTGGCTCTGTTCAAGAGCCTCAGGGATCCTGGCAACAGTAGGAGTCACATACCAGAGAGGAAGCATATCAAAGCCGCTGAAGAGGAAGTGCAGGATGCCTGCTGCTCAGCTACTGGGAGAGACAGGAAAGAGAAGCAGTTCTGCTTACAAGCATCTTAAAATTTCTCACTGAAAAAGTAATTTTATAGAAGGGAAACATTTTTATGATTCCCTTCAAGATGGTTAACTGACAATATTCATAAAGTGAATGCTTTAATGGTGCTCATTAGACTATTGTTTTGTTGAAACATTGAGCTCCTTATTCACAGAGCAGCACTGCTCTTTGCAGGTATTCATCATGCATTGTCACAATGCTGGAAACACCTTTCGCAAAAGAGCGACCAGAGAACATGCACCTAGAATATTATTTTCTCATGCGAAATTTAGATTTTGCATTTGCACTCCTCATAATTGTCTGCTTCCTGAAGGAAATTACTCTACAAATAAGTTAAAAGCTACTACATGTTATTTACAGAAAGCTTATTAGCTATACAGTAACACTTCGATGTCATCAACGATCAGTAGTTTTGAAATAAAACACTCCATTTAGGAAAGATCTGCAGCAGCCCCAGAATTAACAAAGCAATGGCATTTGCAACACAGGCTCCTTTCAACCCCTGAAAACATCCAGAAAGTTTCAAATTCAGAATTTTTAGCGTCTAAGAGTACACATCATAAAGATTTCATAGTCAGAAGTGATAGCTGCAGTCCTAAAATCACATTCCCATATGTGCAAGTTCCCTCTGCCAGCTTCGCAGAAAACAGGGTTATACCAAATGCTATATGCTACCATCTTAATATGAATGTTGGATACGAATATGCATTCAGCAAGCAGCCAACTGAGAAGCTCACTGAGGAAAATATGTTAATCAGTAAGTTCTTAGCTGATTATCAGTTGATTCCATAGAGATGGAGGCAAATGGGCACTGTGCAAACTTTATCTGTAAAGGAAACGGACTAACTTTTCCCTTCAAAGCATTTAAAAACAGCTAAGCAATTGCCACCTCCAAATCTCAATCAAATACTAAGTTGCATAACCAGATTTCAAACAGTTTTAAAGCCAGGAGAACATACGCTTGTATCTCACTCAACACCCACTTTACAAAGGCATTTCTCTCTACTACCATAACAATCCAGGAAGAAGGTGAAATTCAGCACCGCCCTACCATTAACTGCAGAGTGAAAAATTAATTCTAACATCTGCATTTACTAGATTCACTTTTCAAGCAAGACAATTATAATGGTGTCACAATAAAACTAAATTCTTAAGACAGGTGTTGAGCACACATTCATAAAAATAAGGCTGCCCTGTAATCACTTCTTAAGAAGCTCTACTGACAGCATCACGAATCAAGAATAAGAATTATCTAGAAACAAAATATTGCCTCTTCTGTCTGCTAGAGCCATCTAACATCTCATTTTGAGGATCTTTAGAGCAAAATGCAGCAGATGTAAAAAAACAACCAGCACCACCCACAATCATTAAGTTATTTCTTCAAACCAGTGGATCCTTGGGGCTACTGAGGCCTGGGCTGTCTTAGTCTCATCCTGTTTCCTCTCACCCTCATCTATCACACAACATTAAGTGGTGCCAATGCAATTGTAAAGTACAATTGTAAAGTACATTAGAGCAAAGGGCTGAACAAAAAAAAAAAGCAAACAACACAAAACAAGGGTTGGAGGTAAAGGAAAGGAGTGGAAGTCACCAAGAGCTTTACCTAGCTCACTGACTGATGAGGCAATTACTAGCACCTAAATCAGGGAGAGAAAGAACACAACACCAAGAACAAGCAAAAATGCCCTGATTTCTAAGGATTCCAAACTGGCAAATACATCCAGGATTCCCAATATTAATTTTCAGAAAGATCTTGCACTACGGAGCTAAAAAAACACCTAGACAGAACTTCTTTCAGTAGCTATTTATACTTAAATGTTTTCACTGTTTTTAATAACTAAGCGAATATGAGAATTTTGAACTATGTTTTGTACATTGAGAGAAAAATTGGAACCATGAGATGCCTCCAAAAGTGCTGCAGGAGCTCAGTGATACTATTTTCCAAGGCTGCTATCTCATCTTTGAAAGCTCATGGATAACAGAAGTCCTCAAAAACTGGAGACAGCTAAGCGTCTCATCCATCTTTGAAAACCTGTAAGTAAGGAGAAAAGGGAGGACTGTTTATCAGGATTTCCAAACTAGGCTTTCAAAACGGTCACCCACTACATTTTGGTATCAAAGGTTGGTCGTTACAATCCAAATGGACTGCTGGATGGAGGAAAACTGGATTACTGAGCACAGAAATTGAAGTTCAGTTGCCAGTGACACTGGAGGCTGGCTAAATGGTAGGTTTCTCAGAGGTCTGTACTGAGACCTAACAGGTGTGCCTAATACTTCCTCTCATTGGTGACCAGAGCTGAAGACAGAATGTATCTTCAGTTTTGAGAATGACATGAGGCCTTCGCTGCGGCCTGCACTGTGTTGCCACCTTCCTCGCTCAATGGTGACTACCTGTGAGTGGTTTTGTCCCTGCAGATGAGCTCTGTGGAAAGGAATGTCACAGCTTTTAACCTAGGAATCGTAATTTTACACACTTCACTGCACATCCCAGCACTGGGGGAAGGAGAACTGAGTCCCTTTAGGTGCTCTTAAAGATCTGTACTCCCCGCAGATACGAGTGGGGTGAATACATCAGAAACCAAATGAAGTTTCACCGAAAGAAAAATGAGCCAAATTGCCAAAGTGACCAACTAAGTGTAGTACTGCTAATTGGCAGCTGCCAAAGACACACCCAAGCAT
>JANHGO010000038.1:13347184-13398118 GCA_024606505.1 Aquila spilogaster
ATGCAAGGGCACCTGGGACGGTGAGGTAGCCACGGGGGAGACGGGCCTGCTGCGCCAGGCAGGAACTTGTCGCCATTCTCCCCACTATGTGCACTTTTATAATTACTTAGTGATTAATTTTTAAAATAGCATTAAGCATTTCAAATCAACCTGAATGCTCCACATTAAGCTGATTACTATTACAGAAATTATGCATTTAAGGTGGAAAAACATTGTCCTGTGACAATGTGCCAAGGTCCTGAATCTAATCCATAAAAAAAATCATGGACAGTGCACAGGTGGAAGATAAGTTCAGTGTTCTTTTTCACTCACTGGAGTTATTTTATAATCAGAGATAATTTAAAAGTAAATTGAATCATCCTTCATTCTCTTCCACTGATAAATGCATTACAATTATAAGTGTTGTCCATTTGTATCTAGTCTGCTTCACATTCCAGATTAGTACACTTGATGTTTTAAAAACATGTTCTAAGTGAATTCTTTGAATAGTCCAAACAGCAGTACTTTCATAGCTCCTCCACACATGGAAATACAGACATAGCTAAGATCAATTTCAGTCTACTTGCTTTCCACAAATTCACTTTTCCGATCTATATGCAAATTTTACTTCAAAAGTTATGGCATACCCTAAGTATAGTCTATTTATTCTTACAAAATTAATTACGCTTTTTGGCAAGATAGAAAAGAAAATCCTTCTAAAATATACTGCAGTATGAAAATAGATCAACTTAGGTGTCTAAACTAGCTTCCTGAAGATCTAGGAGAGAAAGTTGAAGTCTTCAGCAGGCTACAACTTAAAACTGCAGCAGAGAAGATTGTTAATGCGGGTTTTCATTTTTCCTACTTACTCGACGAAAACACATATTTGCATTTCTTCCTAGAGGCTCTGCTCTCATTGATGTGCTTAAACGTTTTAATAATTCAAGATACACTGATTTCTTTTGACACCCTCACACATCATCACTGGTTGCTTAGCATTGAAATGAAAAAGCTAATAAATACTAAAATGCTAAATAGATCTTTAGCAGCCACAAGAACACCAACATTTGTTTAAGTAAATTAATTCTCACTTTCCTTATCTCTCACAGTACACTGGAGAAATGTGAAAGCAAACTGTAAGATTTAGAACACAACTGGGATAGAAACTGACACTGAAGGGCTAGAAGAAACCACAATGTGAACGTAATTTCATTTCACAGTAGGTAGTAAGTACATTAAGGAAATAAATCAAAGGAAATTCAGTTGTGAAGATTCCTCTCAACTATCATTTGTTAAAAAAAAAAAAAATTAACTCCTGATAAAAAAACACCCTATGAACCGGACAGTAAAACCCAAAATGTTAGCTTGATAATACACTACTACGAGACACAAACAGTTGATAAATAATCACTGAGCATAGCAATGCTGTTAAGTGAGAAAGAGGACCTCGGATAACTTTGCAGTCAATCACAGAACTAAAAAGAGATGCTATGTAAACCAAATCTTTACATTTCAGTAGTTACATAATAGCAGATAAAGCCAGCTTCTACTGTAGCTGAAATAGCACATAACAAGGTCTATTTCATAACTCTTCACTTGGACACCACTCCCATCTACAGAGTTCTCAATCCTTTCACACTGCAGAGCATTTCCTCCATCCCCACACACCGTTCTTGCCTCCTCCCTTGCCCTCCAACGTTGCCCTTTGAACAATGCCTCGCTACTGCCTCATTCTGTCCTCTAGGCCTGCAATACCTTAACATTTTGACAGTAGCACCTAGAAGAGTTAGAAAAGGGCATCTACCTAGAGATGAATGTGTAAAATACTTTTGAACATTTACTGTGCTAGTCCCACCAGATGATCACATTAAAAACCACTGTAACTTGTTAACTAATGCGTAAGACAATAAAAGACAGTAACTGAAAATTAAATTCTAGATCAGTCTATAAACAAAGACTCAAATTGTGGTCCTCTCCAACAGAGACATAGTACACTTTCATTTAGATGATACATTTATTAAATTAGAATGAAAAAGTTAATGTACTTTAGAGTGCAAGAAACACATTTGGACACTGGACCTCAATACAGAGAAACAATGTCTTCAGAATTATTACAGCAAAAAACATCCTCTGTACGGTATTACATATCAACCAAACAAGCAATAACATTTGTAAGGGAAAAAACATTCAGTACCATCAGCAGATGCAAAGAGCAAGTAGAGAAGAAAGTAGCAAGGACCTAGCTAGACAAAAAATGTTCCTACCTTTAGCAAGTTTAGGCTCTTGGCAGGACTCAAACTAGTACTAAGAGCACTAACTTTTAGCAGGTGCCAGCCTTATACAGCTGGCTTTGGCTCCAAGCTGCTTGAAGCTGTTGAGCAGAAGAGCAGCATCAAACACAGTATTATCCCATTAGCATTCTGTCAAAAGCCACAATCATAATGGGCGACAACTTATTTGTTTTAAATCAAGAAACAGACTTTCAGTTCCAATACCTTAATTTCACAGACCCCAGAATAACTAAACACTCCCTGCCTTTTTTTATCTCTCTCCAATTCAAACCTGACAATGAACAGTTTGACCGAGAGGATATATATGCTGAAAAGCTGACTAGGCTTATGATCAGTGTTTTGTTCTTTTTAAAAAGATAAAGTAGCACATCTTGACATAGAGTTTCAGCTACAATGATTAATTAAATCAAGACAAAAAATCCCTAGAGCAATATTTAAGTATAGTGTAACATGCTGAAATCCATCTACTGGCCATACTGCTCCTACATGTCCCATCTTCGACTCGTACAGTTTTGCATAACATTTGCTTAGAACAAAAGAAAACAAAAAATTTCTAAGAACAGGAGCCTCCTTCAGAGGCCCAGAGCCTAGTTTATGAATAAACCTGGCTAACCTAACATTCACACTTACTCCCTCTTGGTGGTTAGGACTGAAAGGTGTTTATTCTGTGCTTGAAATTGAGCTGTAATAGGATTGCAGTACAATTTACCAGCCATTAAATTGAACCATGACCACTTGCTTTTATAAAAAGCTGTATTATGGATCCCAACGTTTTAATATAAAAATTTAAATATATACATTTTCCCCGAATTGTTCCATCCCTAGCAATTCATGCTATCTGTGTAAAAGTTAGAGCAAGGGACTCTTGCTGGAGATATCTAAGCATTGAATCCTTACCAAGATTTACCCTTTTGGGTGACAATGTCACAAATCACTGCTATAAAGACCAAATGCCTCTACACGTACTCAATCACAAAATTTACCATGATTGTAGGGAAGGGGCAAGACTAGTTTCTTGAAGAACACCCGTTTTATTTTAGAAAATAAAACCGTGGTGACTCTACAACTGAAGCACACAGAAACTATAGCCTTGAATCTCATTACTGAAAAGCCAATTGGAGGATGTATAAAGACACTTAGGCTTTCAATGGTAAATTTAAGATGGTAAGGGACTCATAACAAAACTTAAAATCGTACATTATGAAAAGACAGCTTTAGAAGGTCAGAAACTGGGATGATTTTTGGTGCTGTATTTTTAAAGTTTCCGTATCACTTTTAATCATAAAAAAAAAAAATATGTTCATGCTCTACTGCCAGTGCTACCTAAAAGCTTATTGAATGTAGGTGGGGGAAAAAAATAAAATCAGCTTTTCAGCAGATAATAAAGAAAATATTTTAAGCGTGGGACATGAAACAAATTATGGGGAAAGAGAATATGGGTCCCTTTTCCCTATTCCAAACCTGGCTTTAATGTCCTCATGAATGACTCAAGAGCCTAGATTTCAAGTGTACATTCGTTCCAACTCTTGAAAATATAAAGGTCTATGGCTATTGTAGAAAGTATTTGAAATCAAGCATTAAAAAGATAAATCAGCAACATTGCACATCACTGGAAAAATAAACTGGTGCATACTATTTAAAGTGCATTACTTTACCATCTATAAAACCAGACACCTCAGAAATTTATCCAACAGTTGTAACTGGTGCATACTGTAAGATTCCGCAGCTCCAAAATGAACTGTTACTGGAAAAAAAATAACACTAACAATAAATACAAGCAACCTCCAACCTCCTCTGAGGATCAGACTATAACTCAGATATGTTAAATTTTCTCTCACAAAGAATTTATTTCCATCTGCATCAAATAATAATAAATCGACTACAGCAACCGTAGTCTAACAAATCACTGAGCAACTCATAATGCCATTCAAAGATTCTGAAGCTACTTTTCATGCTTCTTATTTCAGATTACAGGAAAAAATACAATAGTTTTTTCCACTAATATAAAATGATAATTTTGCTGAAATATAGGTGTAAAGAAAGAAGCCTTAAAACCAGATCATAGATTTCTACTTTTTTAATGTAAAACAACACCTTAAATAACTGTTTACGGCTTCAGTAACTTTCCAGATATAAAAACCTTTCCTTCTGCACTTATCCTTTGAAATAGCCATGGGAATGCAGAAGTAGTAGTTAGAGTGCAATTAACTTTGGGAGTACATCAGAGCTCAGTCCTGGTCTCTGCTACAGTAATACATACTGTACGAGTTAAAAGTTACCTGTTAAGATTTTACAGATATATAACAATACTATATGTGAGGATAAAGCCCCAAATGCACACCAGATAATATATTGCCTTGGTGCCCGATGACTAGATTGAATAGAAGATGCTCATTACAAATACCAACAGCGCAACCTAAGAAATTTAGCTTATTAAATTAAAAATCTTCAGTCAGAAACAGTTGAATATATCACAGCAATAACTAAACACCACAGGACAAGAAAAGGGTCTTTCTTTTAGTTTCTGGCAGAAATAGGCTGCTTGATGAAACCTAAATATTTTAACAAATCAGTTATGTTTAAAGAGCAAACCCTCCATGTTTTTGTTTTGGTTTTTTTTTTTCCCAATCTAACAAACAGTAATAAATCCTGTACTGCATAGAGTTACTTTGTAAGAACAAGTTTGTGTAAAGGAGGAGAGAGAAAGAAAAAAAAGCAGCATTACTCCCCACCCCATCAGAATATAGCCACACAGGGCACAGCTGATAGTAAAGATGCTTCAATGCTATATTGTAGGACATAAGCTAAACTGAGTATGTACAGATTGAGAAAGAAAGTGAAAAAGATCCAAGTGTCCAAGGAGAAAAGGGGTATAATCTTCCACAAAGGATGCGCTAACAGAAAGCTGTTGGGAAATTCTTCCTCTAGCTAAATCCCTGGCTTGGCAAGTAAAATTAAGTGGCATCGAGGACAGGGACTATGCAGGAAGTTGGGATCTATGATTCTTCAGCCATCTGAAGCAAGGAGTTGATAGCTGCATCCTTGTTCCCCCTCTGAGCTTCTAGCACTGAGCGGATTACTTCCCTGTCCATGTTGGGAAACATGTCCTGGATAGATTTCAGATCCTCTTCATTACACAGGTGCTGAGGGTTGACTGCAGGAGGCGGTATTGCCACTGGTACCATGCCTGGATTACAGACTGCAGGCATCCCTGCAGGCAAAAAACAGAAGAAGAAAAAAACCAAAACATACATGAGTGGAAAAAAAAAAAAATATCATCAATGATTTTGAAGAAGAAAGCAGCTCATGACTCACTCCAACCCACCAACTTCAGCTTTTTTTTTTTTTTTTTAAAATACTCCAGGGGGAAAAAAAAAAAAAAAAAAAAAAAAAAAAGATTGCACAGATTATACCTAGACTGTTGCAATCGGAGTACCTTTTTCTGGAACAGGTTCTCTACCCAAGTTATGCTCCAGAAGTGGTAAACTACAGTATGGCAACAGGTACAGCTCAAAATTAGGTACGGCTTGCATTAACCAGGTTTACACATGAATCACTAACCAAACACTAAACACACCACAGAAAGCTGTAGTTGGTTTTTTCCCTCCTGCTCTGATCATATTTTAGTTCCTAGCATATTTATGTTGTGATGAAAAAGATGGTTTTACATCAGCAATATGCATTACTGATACTTAGAAATTCAATGAATGCAAGCTCCATTGCATTCAAAGGAAAGCAAAGTACTTAGGTTCACTACGAAACTGCACCACACTCATAAGCAAATGTTTTTCCCTGGTTAAAGTTCCATTCAGTTCAGCCTGCAAAGTCACAAAGTGGCAAAAGAGCAATTCCTCTTATGCCTATAGGGGTACAAACTGCTTTTTCCTGTTCCTCTGCCAGAGGACAAAATTAATCTGACTTTTTCATGAACTTCTAATATGTCTATGTAAAATTAAAAGTACTGTCAGTTTATAAAGGCAGTTTTAGAAAATGAGTTTTCTAATTCCTGTTAAAAGGAATTACTCGACAGAAG
Source organism: Aquila spilogaster (assembly GCA_024606505.1). Taxonomy (NCBI): domain Eukaryota; kingdom Metazoa; phylum Chordata; class Aves; order Accipitriformes; family Accipitridae; genus Aquila; species Aquila spilogaster. Next base: position 13,353,488 of record JANHGO010000038.1, read on the forward strand.
TCCCTTTTCATCACTTAACTTTTATCATTAATTAAGCATAGATCCATTGCTGAAAAAACTACCATTTGTTTTCATAAAACTGAAACCAGGTATAGTATACATCTAGAGTCTTTTGTTATCACCTCTGAAAATGGCATATTTTACTTCTTCTCTAAGTAGTTCCAGACCCCTAATTATCTTAGTCCCACACCTTTGTGTGTTACTTTTCCAGTTCTGCTGTATTGTTTCTAAGGTAGGGCAAGGATAACTACCTGCATCTTGACACAAGCATGGCGCTGCTGCATACAGCAGCATGAGAAAGTTTTTGTATTTGTTCTCTATTTGCTTTCAAGCATTTTATCCCATTTCAAACGCTATTCACCTGGTATTTTCATAGAATAGTCTACAGTAATTCAAAGATCTTTCTGTAGTAATGACCAGTCAAGAAGTCATCACCAAATGTGTATTAGTTAAGATTTTTCTTTACACATAATACATTAACACCAGCCTCAATATACGATTTTATTTCCCATTTACTATAATGAGATTCTTCTGCAACCTTCTGCAGTCAGAGAGACTTAGAAAATTGCTAAGAGTTTTTGTTTTGGCAAATTGTCTATTAGTCCCCTTCCCTTGATTATTTTTTTAAAAATATGATGCACCCCACCAAAGGCCTCCCTCCATTAGGGGATGACTCATCACTTATTTTTATCTGTTCATCAGCTTTTCAAAATAGCTATTAAACCACAAGAGGACCTTTATTGTATCAGAATATCATCTGATATCATTTTCAAAATGCAGCTGACAAGATGATATACACAGGCCACATCATTCTTACCCACATACTCATACACCTATAATTTCTAAGGTATGAGCTTTCCCTACATAACCACATCACCTCTTCCTGAAATTTTCCTAGTAAGTAGTTTGTTTTAAAGCAGCTTGTTCTAATCTCCATAGGTTTTAATCAATTTATACAATAGGGAAAGCATTTACTTTAGAACTGTTTTTAAAAAAAAAGTCAGTTTGCTATCCTCCAGTTGTCTGAAAGCAAGACTAATTAAGCAATAGGTTACATACTGCATTTGGCAAAAAAAATCCAAAGTACAAGACTGGGAATAAATGTTATCTTACCTGCATTTTCTTACTGACCCTCTTAACAATTAGTGTTAAACTCTAAAATTATAATCTGAGGCTCCTTCTCCATAAAAAAAAAAAGCATTCCTTTCTAAGGAGGACAAAACCAAACACTTTCTCCCTCCCTCCATTATGGTCTCACATTCCAACTGGGGGATTTTTCTACTCCCTTATATACTTACATCTTTATAGTCACTTAATTACCTAAACTATTCTAGGTTCTCTGCTTTTTTAAAATAAATAGTTCTCAACTCCTTACACATTTGATCTTCAAAAGCTTTGTTACCCAACCTTATTACCAGTTTAGTTTTAATATATAATTCAACTCTCTCACATCCCCTCATTTGGGCAGGCCTACCTATTTTGGGCAGAAACCTACTTTACTGTTTTACTGCAGAGATTTTTTTAGGATTCTCCAAGTGTGGGGTTTTTTGTGTTTGTTTTGTTGGGGGGTTTTGGGGGGGGGGTGGTTTGTTTTTTTTTTAATTTGGCATTCATTTACTTTGTGCAGCTAACAGCTTTTTTACATAGTTTTTAGGTCACCTGTTTAGCTTGCTTTATGTGACCTTAATTGCTTCTCCTTAAGTTAAACAAAGGATGAGCTATTTGCATCACCACTATTATACATCTTCAAAACAAGATACTTTTTGAACCAGATTTCATATATTACTCAGGAGTAGATCAAAAGCTGCTTCTCTTCTATCGAATTCTGGCCAACTGCTCAAAAAAGCATAACATAAAGCAGATCTATAACTGACATCATTTTCAAGTGTGCCTCTTGGCAGCCTCATCTCTCTTAGCATAATGACTAAAGTACTTAAGTGATCAAACACCTTGCAACTATTATACTACTTCTATTCAGACTTAACGTCTCCTGGAAAAAAAAAAAAGGGGGGGGGGGGGCAAAGAGCAATTTCAATGTTTACCTTGTCTCTTCAAGATTTTCTTTAACCTGTAACTATTTCATCAGAAACCTCTATGCTCATTCTAACTTGTACAAATATTTTAGCATCTCAGTGATTATCTTTTATTCTATAAGCTTTAAAAATGCTATATTAAAATTCACATTCAAGGTTGGATCAGCTAAACCCATCTTGACTTACATCAACTCTGGCTGACAAGGTACTGTAATTGAATATACTTTGTGTGCATTGCAACCATAACCTTACCTAATGTACTCTGCTATTTCTTTCCTCAACTTGGACTTCTGTCCTGTCTGAAGGGATGCATTACTGACTTGTAAGCACCTCCATATTTACCAATGTTCTGCAATTTTGATTTTAAAATTCCCCTTGTAATCATCTTAAGTTTTATTAGAAGCAAAGAAAGAACCTAGATGCTTTAAGTCTAACGTATAGGCTACATGTATTAAAAAAGGTTCATGCTGGCAACTAAAGAAATGTCCCTCTCACCAGAAATTTATTACCTACACACTGGAACCATGTCTCTGCCCAGCCATCTGCATCACACCACTACCAAGGATATCTATTGCCTCTTCCACAACAACCTAAACTTTAGCTCTAGAGCTTACTATGCCATTTGGACTCGGTCCCTGGAATTCCATCTGGCACTATGCGTTTGAACATCTGGCGAATCAAGAGTTTGTGGGCACCCTGGAGGCAAACCACTGTGCAGTCCTCACCAGCACTGCAAATACACTTCACCCAATAATCACATCCATCAGCATTTCAGACTGCCTCTTCTGTAGTTTCAACAAGCCTCAACTCATTCCTCATGCTTCCTACAATCTAGACATTTACAAGAGGTGAACAAAGATGTATGGCCTCAAAAAATAAAGTTGCAAAGTACCTGAAAGAACAGAGCAATAGAAGTTATGTTTTACTTCTAACACAAGCTTCCTAATATTCTTCAGTAAGTCACCAGCACCCTAAGATTATCCAGCTATCAGCCTAAGTTGTGTAGGAACTGTCCATACAAGAGGTCAGTTTAAAATATTAATCCAAATGAAACATGAGGCTCACTTCAAGTGCCACAGCACCCTACAGCTTACCAATAAAGTTTCCATGTCTTGTCAGTGTCAAAAAAATCAAGACCAGCACACAGTTTCTCTTACTGCTTTCACCAAAACAAGGTAATTATGAAGACACGTCATCTGCACAGGCAGTATTCAAGAAGTATTTTCAATCTAAATATTCAATTTTAGAGACAAATTTCCTGATAGTATAGTTTTTCACCAATGATTTTCAAAATCCATTTTCTCAGCTCTTACAGTTCTAAAATTAGTTTATGCTGTCTACAACTACACTGTATACAAACGGAAGTCAGTATCACAGTGATTTTTAATAAATACCTCCACGATAAATGCTTACTTTTCACGAAACTCAACATTCAAGCTATACAAATACCAATTTAAAGAGTACCTTGGTTTTTTGCTTTGTTCCGCACTCAGGCTAAAAATAACCATAATTTCTGATTTACAAAATAGCAAGCAAGACTTACGCATAAACTTAAAGATCTATACAGTGAAATTTAGCAAATATACATATATATATATATGCAGTCATTAGAGAAACTTATAATAAACTTCAAAATTATCACTGTTCAGTAAAAAGCTGCTTTACATATCAAGCACCTCATTTTACTAACAGGTGAAAACTTAAAACTAAACCACATAAGAATCCACTGTCAATGGAATTACACACTCCTGTGTTGCTCTCAGGTATTAGGTAAGTGTTATAAACCAGAAGAATGGAGCACTGTTTTCCAATTCAGTGAAATGGCAATGGCAAACGTGCTGGCATAAGCAGTGACATTCCAATGCATGAAACAAGTATGTACAATAGCAAGTCATTTGCTACGAGCAGCAATGGAAGCAAAGCAGAATTAACAGGGTAAACTTTTTCTAACTGCACACAAGGCATTACACACTTTTTTAAATTTTTTGTTCAGTCAAGTGCCCTATGTTTAATTTCTTAACTCATTATTATTCTGTCCCATGCAGAGACCCTTTCAGAGTAAACTCAGGAACCTTCTCAGCACAAATTCTTTCATTTAAAGGAAGAAAGCAGTATCACCTCTTTTAAAATACACAAATAGGTCCTGATGAGATTTGCTTCAGGAAAAAAAAAGTGCTAAAATATGCATGCCATCATCTCAATTATTTTTTTTTAAGTGTTGCTTTTTTGCAAACTGCTAGAAAAATGAAGCATATGGACCCACAGAAAAATTCTACAATCCCACTGCTCTGAATATACCAAATACGTTGCCACAACCACATCAGTTTTATTTACAGCATCTTTCTGAAATTCAGAGCAACAAGAAATGACATTTTATCTCACAAGGAGCAATTCTAGAATTTTCTGAACATACTCGATTAAAGACCAATGCTTTTATCAAAGTTAAGTATGTGACAATATCTTTGCACAATTCAGAGTCAAAGGTGTAATAGTAAAGTAAGTCTAAATTGAAGGAAAATTCGTTTCCTGTAACATAATTTGCTGTTGAGAGTTCTAGTCAGATGCTTAACCTGACACAGATCTAAACCGTATATGCATGAAAGATACACACCAATGAAAAAAAAGTGTTATAATTTTGAAAAAAGGCTTATATGACGATTAACAGACAGCAATAGGCAGGCTGTCTTCTCAATGTCATTGCAGAACCAAGTTCTTTGCTGTCAAGTTTAGAAAAAAAAAAAGTCATGACGTTACCTGCTTCTCCCCAAACCTTGCAGTAGCAGAACAACTGCAAGATTAAATTTTCTCTTCTAGGAAACAAGTACTATCACCTGGAATAGCTCACTGACGTACCACAGTTTCAGAAGATTATTAACATCACATTTTATCCCTCAACACCATTATCGCCAATTACTTTAATCATTATAGCTTGAAGCTGAGCAGATGCCTTTAAAGACTTTCCAACAGATTAGAGGGGCTTTAATGATTTCCAGGAGATGCATTAAATTGTTCTACTATGACATCCAAGTGGCAATACCTTGTGATACAGTCTGCTGTAACAAATAAAGCTGTTCAGATGAGTTCATGCAAAGACTCTTAAGTCAATGAGGATGGGAGTGAGAAAAGAGCTTGGAAACTTACCCAGAGCAAAGTACTCAAGCCCTAAAGATAGGTGAAAATGAAGGGGCAAGGGGAAAGGAATAAGACATGGGAAAGAAATATTAATCTATTTTTAAAAGGAAGTGAATCATTTAGCTTTGAAAGGTGAAAGTTGGATAAACTTTTCAGGATAAACTGAGGCAATTGGGTAAAATCTAAACTACCCAATATCAGAAACTAAATGCTGCTAGGATTCAGTGTCCCAACTAATTTGCTTCAGCGCTCTGAACAAGTTTCCTAAGTGTGCTGTTTTTACAGAAATAACAATGAGAGGAATTGTTTTCAAAATAAGTAAGCTACCAAGTGTTTGCATCAAGGATTACATTTTATAGCCCACAAAGGACAACATAAATCCATGGTTTGCTGAACAAATACCAATAACATCACAAGCTAACCCACGAAACTCAATACAGACACCTAAAGGAGTAATGTACATATACACACACCTTTGCCTCAATATAAAAATTATATTCTGGACTCTGACAGGGCCCTGAAACACATGAGGTTTAAACCTACTTTTTACACAGGTGTTTATAAGTTAGACTACAAATAGATTTCCTATTTACCCCACAAATACTTAGCTAGTAAGAAATATAGCTTGCTTATTGAACTAACTTTTTTTAGCTGTTTTTAATACACTATCAAGAAGATCAGCTTGGACTGTAAGCAACTACTATATCACAATATTCTACACCCTAAATTAAGTAATCCTTAGAAAAAGAAACAGGGAGAGATGGTAGATAAACTCAAGTTTTAGAAGAGGATTGACAAGTTCAACTTTTCCCTAACCCAATCCATAGATATATCATCTATGGCAACTATAGCTTGTAGCAATTAGCGCTATTGTCAGAAGTTTTTCATTTTTAAAACTTTTTAATTTAATTAACATGGTGCAAGAATATTCTATCCTATTTCTGCTCTCATCACAGCTCTGTAACATCTACCATCAAATGTGGGGAAAAGAACATTACTTGTGTTGGCATTTCAAGCTTCATCTGCTTACGACAGTGACTAACTGCTTGCTACTATTTACCTCAGCTTGTACGATAGAGATAAGTGTGAGAGGGATTAGTTGCTTTGACCTTAATTAGAAGGTTAGTTACATATAGTAAGTTTTGAACAGAAATTTTCTGTTACAGAAAAAACAGTTTGGCCTTTGTGACACAGCTAAATTTGACTTGACAACATGTCTCTTTAAAGCACAATTATTTTGGACAGTTAACAAATAATTGTTAAAACTGTCTGGATAAGCATTTTACTCTACCCACTGTATCTCCATCATAGATAAGACTTAGATTCTAACAGTCTTGTCCAACAGAATATCCTCCATTTCAGATGTAATAAACTATTTGGTGCTGCTCTCCCACTCTTCTGAAAAAAACAGAATTTGCTTATTGACTACACTCATTTAACTGGGTAGGTAAAAAGCCTGAACTAAGAAGAAGGGAAGAAGGTAAACATATTCCTGTAGAGTATACTGATGTCGTCCTACCAGTGCCCTTCTTGAAGCAGTCTCAAGAAGAGAGAAAACCTGTACAGTGTTCCAAAGAAAGTGTACCAACAGAGTTTTCCCAGAAGATACAATCAGTTCAGCTGGGCAGGGAAGGTCAGTAGTTTGCATGCACCTTTCTGAAAGAGTTTACAGAATCCAGGAAGAGCATCTAGTTCAGTATATAGAAAACATTCTGACAGTACTCCATGTCTTCCAAGATGCACTACTGGTTCCTTTTATAATTTGAAATTACTTCTATTAAGCCATACAATTAAATGTATGAAACAGTAAAAGTATTCTGAAGTCAAGTCACTTTCAAAGTCCAAACCTATCTATCCATCTAATTACTATGAGTGGGTCATTGATTAGTGAACAGGCAAAAGCTTTAAAACTCAGTGCTTTGAGAAATTTTGATGTTGCCCACAGAAATTCAAGAACAGCAAACACAAAGCACAGCAATATTAAAAAAAAAAATATCAAATATAGGTCAAAGGTGGCTTGTAATAAGTTTGGCATTTATAAAGTCAAGGAAGGACATTCAAGCTTTCCCAGAGCAAAAGAAAAGTTCAAATCGAGGCATGGGACTTTGCCATGGTTTAAAAACACAAGTCATACAATCAGGAAGAATTTTTAATACAGAAGATTATCATAGCAGTAATTAAAACAAGCACACTGGGTCTTTGCAGAAGGGCAATACTGCAACACACAGAACAATAACATTGTTAAATAAAGGCAAATTCTTATATGCTAAAATGTCAGGCATTACTATCATTTGCTAAATGTTAGTTATTTCTTCACTTGTCCAAGTAGATTTAATAAGTTTTACTGAAAATATTCAAGATAAAAAAATTTACAGAATACTAAGATCTGACTGTCAAGATACACCACTGTACTTGTTTTTCAGCTTTGAAGGCCTAGTATCAGTTTTATCTGTTCAGTTCTATGTCTAGTTTCAATCATACCTGAAACTAGTCTCTTATTCATTTCTACTGTTTGTACTCCAGCTGGCACAGTAATTTTGCAATACAAATATTCTCATTTTGATCTGTTCAAGAAATTCTACCACACCTTCTATTACATTGCTATATGTACCACCCCAGCTATCATTTTTCTTTTAACCATACAAAAGATAACTATATTTGAAGTTTGCTAACTGCTTCAGTCTATAGGGATGTGATGAACCTACAAGCAAAAAAGATATGGCATCTAATTCAAACACAGAAAAGCTACACAGAAGTCTGGCTTACCACAATGGAATCACACTTCAGGATGCACACACAAGTTGAAACTAGTTCACTGGCAAAGCAAGCAAGACTTAAATCCTGAGAATTAAGCTATAGAGATAAAAGCACTTTAAATGAAGCAAATGGCATGTGTTCATCAGGGAATAAAGTATGTAACCAAACTTTTTTTTTTTTTTTTGCTCTAACTTAACTCTATAAAAATTAAACAGGAGGTATGATTGTTTAAGTTACATATCCAGTCTTCTGTTAAGGAGGTTACAGAGAATGAAGTTTTAAATTCAATCAGGAATTGAGTCTTAAAAAAAAAAGTATTTGTTGATTTGTTGTGTCAGCCTTAGTACTGTGATTATGTCCCACACACTCTATCACTCGTTCATACACTTGTATGCAAAGAATTTCAAAATATGTAAATTTATGTCTTGTTTTCCCCCAAAAGAACAGATATTGCTGAATAAATGTCCATACAACAAACTGGAGCTTGTCAGAGCTGTAAACGAAACAGAAAAAACCCAGCTGAACTTTACTTATCAGTAATCCAAGTAGGGCAAATTCAAGCTTATTTACATACTTCAAACTTTTCATCTTTGATAGAAAAATTACAAAACCAAAATTAACACATCCTTCTATACAAGTCCAAAACTTACTTTGCACAGACCAAGAGAACTGACAATACCTGCTTTAGCTCTTCTTGATGTATTTATGTAACTGTCTCAGAGCTCCCTAACATTTTTCATTTGCTGTGCTACACATTTCACATGCTGTGTAACAAGTCTCCAACAAAGCATCTTCAAAGACCACAGAAGAGTCAATCCCTTTACGGGCTATTTAAGCTGCAGTTATGACAGCAGAAGTCATTTGGTGCACTTTCTGAAGTCTGAAGAGTTTCACACATGGATTGCCACCATTTAAATAAGCACACATTATATTAGAGTGCAGTCTGCTATATATTTAGTTATTCAGTGACCTAAGTCTAAAATAAATACTCAAAAAGAGAAGGCTTCAAGCTACTTGCTCCAACTTGGTAGTCATTTTAATCCATTTAATCAAACTCACGCAGCTCCCTTAAACAGGGTACAAGACTGAAAGCAGACCTACACTTAATTTACTCACTCTTCTCCTCCCAAAAATGTATCATGGGAAAAATGGTTAGGGACAAAATAATTTATAGCTTCCCTTACATTCTGAAAAACAAGAGAAATTTGGTAGTTACTTCTGCAAAACCCTTTATCTGGAGGTTTTAAGAGTCTTCAAGGAGAGAAAACATACCTGCTATAGGCACATATCCAACTCCTTGCTGATATACAGTGGGCATTAGGACCACTGGCTGGGGCTGCATCATCATGGCAGCTGGCAAAGACTTGACACAAGAAGCACAGGTTAGAACAGATTAGAACTACTCAAGAAACAGAAAAACACTAAACCAGCAATTAAAACAGTATTTGCAAGCAAATGATCACATTGCAAATCCATGTTCAGTATTACAATATGACTATACTAAGTGCTAATCTATATTAAGCAAAATCTCTGGCAAATTAGCTGAACTACCATCCTTTTAAGTGACAGTTAATTTGCCTGTAAATGAATATAAACACATCATGTCAAAGTAGCCTTTTGCAACAGTTTGATAAATTTTGTCACTGAAATTTCGTTACTGAAGCAAATTATTTTAAAAAATGGGTTTTATCAGCTTTTACTCCTTATTCTTGTGAAATAAATATACAACATACTCATCGTAAATGAAATCTTAGAGCAAACCTGATTTTTATTAAAAGCAGTATACTGCTCCTAGAAACAAGTTTTAGTTAAAATTAATTATTTCTGAGGTAAACCAGTACTTTAAACAAAATATCAACTTAACACCATTCCCTTTTACTACCACAATTCCTGTTCAGTTTGATCCTGGAAAATATTAAAAGGTCAGATTCTATGGAGAATCTCTATGGAGAATTCTCTATGGAGAATCTGTATGCAGTACATTCATCGGCAGACAGTTTTAAAGGTTAATTACAAACTCATTTCTCCTAGGGGTAATGGAACAACTGTTCGTATGTGGGGCAGAATGTGAATTTGAAACAGCAGGGAACATCTGTTCCCAGTTGTGCACTCAACAGCACCTTGGAACTTTTGATGACGTACAAGAGTCGTATGAAGCATTTAGGGCTGCACATACTGTCCAACAGCTACTTAAGACAAAGGTGACAGATGAGAGAGTAGTCCATGAGCTGCTAAATGGACTAGTGTAAGTCAGCAGTTTATGACCAGGAGCACCAAGTGAACAAGAACGGAAGTGAAAAACAAAGTTGCCATAAAGAGCATTCAAACTATCCAAGAAAGACCCAAGACAGAGAAGAGTTTCCATTATTTTTGCTTTTAAATTGACATGAATTGCTAAAGATTTAGGACAGAAGTTACTGTTAGATTCCACAAAGCTTTTAATTTATTATGATTAAATTAGAAATTGCAATGGACCATTTGACTGAGGATTTCTTTTTTATACTTCTATTAGCACAGGAATAAGCTGAATTTTTGTAATTGCAAAGCCAGATAAATAAATACCCATTTACCAACTCACCAAAAAGTATTCACTGCCTTAACTAATATTTTTAACTGCTATTCCCAAAGTTAAGTATAATTATTTTAAATGCTAACACACACGAACACCCAGCAAGGTACAATGGAACTCCTACTTCAATCTAAAATACCTCCTTCCCACTACCTAGGAAGCTTCTCTCCCCCTTCCTCCTCCCATCTCAAACTTGGCTTACCGTGTATGACATAACCAGATTAATCATTCCTTCCTTATCATCACCTTGCCTTCCACTCAGGCTGTACCATTCATCCTCCACATTTCCTTGTTTCAGAGACTCAGGAATTGTAATGTGTGTCCAAGCGATGCGGTCATCCATTGAAAAGGCCCGCTGGAATACAATTAAAAAAATATTATCAAGTTAATTATCCTAAAAAAAAAAATCTTAAAATTATTCTTAACTAACGCTTCCTTCAGTTTTATGCTATTTCACTTTGCCAATTTTATTTTTTAAGTTATTTCTTTTGAAACTACTAAAGTGTTGGTAAATATTTTAACCATCTCCTTTCCAACAAGGATGATGCTTAAATGGGATTATAGATTGATTGCAAATATTTAATAAGAAGAAATTGAAAACCTGAAGCAGAACACTTCTAGAAATACAACATAATATCAGCATCATCTGTGTGAATCTAGTGACATCATATCAGAGGCCATTAAATGAATGTAAACAGCTTGTTTACACTACTACAATAGGCTGTGAACTCCAGTAATTCAAGAGCAGACACAAGTACTGATCTGCCACCCCAGTTGCAGCAATGAAACAGACACTTCAACCAATCATCTAAGCCCACAAAATAGCATCCAAAAGCCTCACTCGTATAATGACCACACAGCTGCTGCCATGTCAAGTTTTACTACACACAGTAATAAGAGATGCAGAAAAAGGAAAAAAAAAAAAAAAAAAGGCAAACCACAGACTTTAGCCTCAGTTGTAGCTTCTTAGTTTCTGCTAATAAATCCTAGCGACTACACACAGTCTATATTTGATAGTTTTATTCTCAGCATTTCCGAGCTTGGGAAAGCTTCCAAGCTCCTCCTGGGTTAGAACAACACTGAAGAATTTCTGAGTAAAACAGTATTGTATAAATAGGCTATTTTTAATAGGGACAGTACAGAATATAAGATGCAGGGCATTTTGATAGCAAAGAGGAGCTTAAACACCACTCAGACATTTTTGCTTCTCTTCCTTTGCAGGGAACCCTGCTAATGCCCCTTATCAGCTACCAAAGGAAAAGTAACAGTTCTGACATTCTTGGGGAAGAGTGAAGCCTTATGCATTGCTGCTCTTGGGATTCTGAAAAATGTTCGCCATCTCCCAGAGAGCACAGCTAAGAAACAGCCTTTGGCAACTCAACCCTTTTTTGCAAGATTTCACCCAAACCTCAGTCCAAACAGGAGATGGGGAAGGGGAAAAAAATAAATAAAATATATATATAAAAAAAAAAAAAATCCAGCAGTTCTGACCTCATCAAATATCTCTAGATAAAAAGAGTCCACACCCGGGGGAACAGTGCACTGAATAACTTTGTTCCAGCGGGGGTTCTTGGCTCCATTATGTGCTGTTGGAGTTTCATACACAGCATACCCCAGCCGTATCCGACAATATGGATCCATGCGGGTCATTCCATAGTTCTTTGCCAGTTTTGCCTGTAAAGAAAAGAAAGCCTGTAAGTGTATAATATTTACATTAACTTGAGAAGTTAATTACTATTAGTTCACAACAGAATCAAATACTGAACAAAGGACTAGATTCAATTATGAGGTAGACAAGAAGGAAAAAAAAAGATCAAGACAAACAGCATTCAGATTAAAACATAAGCCAAATGTCTGGCTTTCAAACGAGACTTGAAAAGGGAACCTCTTTTTAACCTGTCTGTTGTAGAATATACACATCTTTGCCATAGCTAAAATAAGTTACTTCATACCAAACCAAAAGATACATGATTACAAGGAAATAGTAGCAAGTTCAATTTCTGCCTAGGTATCTGCTCTCCAATATACAATTATAAACTTAACGTGATAAGCAGCCTGTCTTCTTTCACTGAAGTACTTTTAAAGGATGAATTACAGAAATCCAGTAGCTTCAAGAACATCACACAATATAAAAGCATAAACTGCAAAAGCAGTTCAATTGAGGTAAAAATCTAGATCATACTTTTCCAAGTGGTTAAAAAACTTACTTAATTCAGTGTGTGCATTTGACATTACTTAATTCAGTGGGCAACTTAAGTTCAACGTTACTATAAAAGCAGGTGCTGTATAGAATCAGAAGATATCCAACAGACTTTTGCTGTAACACCAGAAGAATAGAACAAAACAAGTTGATGACAGTCCTGAAGACAACACTGAGTACTGTTGCATAGCTACGCCAAAGTAGAAATCGGACTTTTTGGAGATGCTGTTTCTCTGGCCTGTACTAAGCAGCCTATAGTTCTTTTTATAGCAAGACAAGTGACAAAATATGGTGCCTAGGATGCCTCCCACCTACAGGACATTTAAAGAACTGGAACAGTTGAGACTTGCATAAGTTAGTCACAATGGCTGCAGCTCTGGCCTGGAAAGCCCTTTTCTCCTTCAGGGCACATGCTGGTTCAGTAATTCATACATTAGAGCTAGTGAGAAAGGTCTCAAACTGTTTCTTGTAAATGTGGGCTTAACAATTAAAGTAGGAAAGCTGGCACCTAAATTATGCACTCTCTAAACTCTGAAGTCCCAAGATTAAGCAGTTTATCATAAAACTTCACCAAAAGAAAAAAGAGCCTATAAATTCTCTGCCTAGTAATTTAAGAGGACACAATCAACTGTCCTTAGACAAACTCACCACTAGTCCATTATATCTGCAAGAAAAAAAAAAAAAAAAAAAAAAAAGCAGTAAATTACTTTCCCCAAAACATTTTCTGATCTTCCACCAGTTTATTAGTAACAGAATTAAGGCATGCTGCTCTACATACTTTATCAACAAATATTTAAACACAAAAGACTTCAACCAGCTTTTCATGTTCCACAGGTTAACTATGCCATGACAAGTCTCCTAACCGGAATGCCACCTGCCTCAATATGCAGCCAAGACTCCTGCTGCATTCTTGCATAAACTCCCAGACAGGTACAGAAGACTATCTCTGGGGACACCGCAGGGTTGTACTGCCATTCAGAGGGAGTACGTACTGCCTTGACAGGCTGGAGAACTGCACAGACAGGAATCTAAAAGTTCAACAAATGAAAATGCAACGTTCTGCCCCTGTGGAGGAATAACCACATGCATGACTATAGGCTGTGGGCTAACTGGTTGGAAAGCAGCTTTCTAGAGAAGGACCTGGGTGTCTTGGTGGACACCAAGTTAGAAATAAGCTAGCAATGTGCCCTTGCAGCAAAGACAGACAGCATCCTGGGCTGCATTAGGAAAAGCACAGCTAGCAGGTCAAGGAAGATGATCCCTTCTACTCAGCACTGGGAAGACCATATCTGGAGTACTGTTCTCATTAGTTCTGGGCTGCCTAGTAGAAGACATAGTCATACTTGAATGAGTCCAGCAAAGGGCCGCTAACAATTAAGGGTTTCACAGAATCACAGAACGGCTGAAGGTAGATGGGACCCCTAGAGATTGTCTAGTCCAAGCTCCCCACTCAAAACACAGTCAGATGCTCAGGCAAGTTCTGAGTGTCTCCACAGCTCCACAAGCCCTTTGGGCAACCTGTTCTGATGCTTGACAATTCCCACAGTAAAAAGATTTTTTATATATTTAAAATAGAGCTAGCTGTATTTCAATTTGTGCTCACTGTGCCTCTTGTCTTTCCTCTAGACAGCACTGAAAAGAGCCCAGGCGTCGTCTTCATAAAAACCTGATGGCAGGGACTACTCAGGGAAAAGTCTTTGGGGGAATCTCATCCACAGCTCTCTCAGCCTTTCCACGTATACAACATCCTCCTTAATCCTTGATTAAGGGACTGGCGGGGGTCAGGGAGGAGGTAGCAGTGGGACGAGGTTTGGACTAAGTAAACTCCAGAGGTCCCTTCTAACCTCAACTACCCTGTGATTCTATAACAAGTGGTTAACTTACAGACATGGCATCAAGAACAGGTTTTATTCTTCAAGCAAGATAAATGTTTTTTTTTCTTGTCTACACAAGCACCTAAAAATAAACGAGGATTGAACCTGATAAAGACCGGTATCAACTCCATCAGTTCAACCATCCAAACAGGAATATGGATGTTTCTGTACATAGCCACTCAAAGTGAGATACAAAACTCCTACTTAAACACTGTACTGTCTGCCCCCTTATCTGCCCCAGGAACTTCTACCATCTATACTGATTGGATCAACATCCTGTGACAAAAAGTACTTTAAGCTCTGCAAGCAAATAGCCAAAGATGAACAACCTATGGAGTAGCATACAAGTCGCTAGAAACTGCAAGAGAGTTGAGACACAGCATCTTGTTTGATAAATGTTTTGTTTCCTTATAGGCCTGAGGTTTAACCTGAATCATCTATTCCTAGCTCTGGAAAAAAATTATAATAAAGCTTCTTCCACTATGCTTCAAAAGTGGTAACATTTTTCTGCTGTTCAAAATTGCAGAAGAGGTTTCCAATCTTACACTCTCTGGACACAGATTGGGAAACTCATCAGAACTAGAAAGAGGGCTGCAACTGAATGCAATGAATGAGTTCAAGTGTCTAGATCTTAGAAGTAATAAACTTTGAGAAAGCATTATCCCCAGTTTGCAAAGGAAGGATATTGGCTGTGAAGGAGCAAACTGACCAGCGAAAGACATAGAAAGGAAGGAGGATTGGTGCCTCTTTCCCCGAGAGACCCTATATAGGTTTACTCCCCAATAAGGACCTCACCATGGAAGCTGTAACCATATGCATACTATTCCTGGCTTGGTGCTAAATTTGAGGCTAAATACCACTTTGGTCTGTTTTTAGAGAATGACTTGAAAACAGCACTTGTAAATAGATGAAGTGTGTTAATTTAATATGAAGGACATCTGGTATGCTAACATAGATAAACAGAATTGTGTTAAGACAGGCAAGTTTTAAAACCTGAAATGTTATGCATAATGAATGCAGTAATACAGTACTGCCAAGAGATAAAAGAAAGGATAACAAGGGAAAAGAAGTAGAAAATAAAGAGCTAGAACTAAACACTTGTGATAAATAAGAAAGCCTTCAGAAAACACTAGGAAAAACAGCAAATGCATTAGAGGAAATGCAATGGAACAAAGCAGTCACTTAAAGAAAAATATGTAACTCAACTGCAGTTCCCTACAATATTCTCAAAATTGCTAATGTCTTTCATATTAAGTGTCTTTATAGGAAGCATTCTTAACAGAAGTTAGAGAAACCTGTTCATTGTAAAAAAAACATGAGTTTATTTGATTATGTGCTATAATAGCAAGGTTTACAGAACACTGCTGCACCATGCACAATGCAGCTCTGAAACATGAAACTGGACAAAACGCTGATGTACAGAACCAGCAAGCTACAAAAATTTTAAAAATTACTCTCTCCCTATATACAAGCAATTTAGTAACTTGAATTCCAAGACAAAATCTTTTTGTGGCCACTGATCAAAAAAGATTATTTGTATTAATATTAATTACAATTACTTAATTGTACAAATATGGTACAATTTATACCTGTACTACAGTAATGCTGAGTCTGCCTACTGTACCCATTGGTCCTCCATACTGTAGCTGCTGAGCTGCCTGGGCATCCAGCTGGATTTGCTGTTGCTGCTGGGTTGGAGTAATGCGAAGAAAATCTTGAGGAAGCTCACCAACATATACCTTAAAAAAGAAAAGAAAAAGAAAAAAACCAAACTTAAGTCTTCCACTTTCATAATGAAAAAGAGAGAAGAATATAAATCAAAGAAAAGCTTAGCAAAAACGTTCAGCAGAACTTAGTCTAGTTTTGACAGCATGAACAAAGAACTAATTAAATGACAAAACTGCCAACTCACGTAGGGAATGTTCTCATAATCACTTTCAAACCCACTAATTTCCAACATAAGCCTCTGAAGAAAAGTAGGACATACAGAGCCAAGGCTGCTCTGCAACTAAACATTTTAGTAATCCATGCAAAAGTCAGAGCTACCCAGTTTTACATCCCATTCACATATGACATCTGATAGCACCCAGCTCTTTCACTTATTCACCACTCATGTTGCATCCAATCATCCCTGTGACAAGACACAGCACACTGCTTTCATTTGAAAGGCTCACTTTTACAGTCACCTTCAACACAGATCATAAAGTCCATGTTTCCTATGAACCAAATTATTCAACATAACTAAGAATTCTTCAACATAACACAGATGCCCTAATGCTTTTCCAATATTAAACACAGCTGGCGGGCAACTAACCTTGGGGACAATTTGGGGACAAAATTCCACCATACTCAAAACAATAATGGAGAAATTAAAAATCTGGTCTATCACAAGAAAGAACTATGACCAAAAAAATTCAAAGCTGAAAAATACTAGAGGCACTCCATCACACGTGCCAATATGAATCAGCAGTTACCATGTATTTCCTGTTAGCTTTACAGTAAAAGAAAGGAAAGCTTCTACCTATTACTTGTCAATTCTATTACTGTCAATTCAACAACTCAAGTTGTTTCCAGGTTTTAAATGCTCAGTGAACATTATCAATAACTCATTTAGAGAGATCATCACATTAAAATAACAAGCATACTGTAATAATAAATTTTAAAAGGCAAATAAAGTGGCATAGAAAATTTGTAATTAAGCTTTACATATCTGTTGTCTATAGAGTTGCTTACATATTTAATACAGAACTGTCCACCGCATCAAGACAGAAGACAGCGCAAATTCTTATGCTGCAATCCCAGGCAAGATTACTCAATTGTATATCTGACAGCTGCATGCCTACAGAACATAACTTAAGAAGTTAACAGGCCTCTAGGACATAGCTTTTGAAGATTAGACAGCACCTGCATGTCAAGATTACATCTTAGAGATAGAAATTGCAGCTCTTGCCAAATCACATTTTGTGTGACTATTGCTATCTGAGAGCCTCAGGATCCTGGCAACACTAGGTGTTACATGCCAGAAAGGAAGTTTATCAAAAAAGCTAAGGAGGAAGTACTGAATGCCTGCTGCTAGGCTATTGGGAGGGAGGGAGAAGGAGGAATCAGTTTTGCTTACAAGCATCTTAAAAGTTTACAATTAAGATCCTAAGTAGCTTAAGTTTTAAAAAGTGGGGGGAAAAATGGGGGCAGAAAGTGAGAAGACTAAGCTAAAAGATAGTGCTAATATTAAAAGAAAGCTTATTTAAGTTAGGCTGGAAATTAAACAGGTCTTCTCATTAGAATACATGTTATAAAAAAAGGAGTTAGTTTTAAAATAAAACATAATCCGTTTAAGAAAGATTTGAAATGGCACCAGAATTAGCAAGGCAAAGGCATTTACAACACAGCAGGTCCCCTCCAACCCTTTACCTCCAGGAAGTTTCAAATCTGTTATTATTAGCATCCCTAAGAATAGACATCATAAAGATTTCCCACAGTCAGAAGTGGTGGCTGAAGCCCTGACATATATGCAAGCTCCCTCTGTCAACTTCTCAGAAAACAGGATAGCATATTTTGTCTCCACCATCTTAACATGGATATTGGAAAGTCTGATTAATTCACAACACAAGTCTAAAAATAAAATTTAAAAAGTGAAAGCTATTATAAGTCACCCAAATACTGCTCCAAAATGAAATGCATAAACTAGTCTCTGTACTGAGGTCCAAAAGGGACAAACAAAATCTGTAAGGGAGACCAAAGTTTTCTTACAGCTTCTAAGCTGATTTTAGGTCATTCAGTTATCTCACACAAAGCTACATTCTTATCCTGGAAGAGCAGACATATACAGGAACTGAAAACAGCTAGTGTAACTACATTCTCAAAAGATCCAAGTGGTAAACCCCTCCAAAAGGAAGAGTGGAGAACAGGAGATGCATACACTCCCACCTTAAACGTTCAGCTCTGACATCTGGTACACAGGTCCTTGGGATATATTCAGTAAAATATCTAGGAGAGATGCTTATTGAGGAAAATACACTACTCAGTAAGTTCTTATGCTAATTATCAGTTGATTCCATATTGATGGAGACAAATCAGTAATGTGCAATCTTTTTATCTGTAAAGAAAATAGGCTAATTTATGTCTTCCTCAAAGCATTTAAAAGCAGGCACGTAATTGTCACCTCCAAACCTGAATCAAAAAATACAAAGTTACATAACCAGAGTTCAACCACAGCCTTTGTTTTTAAAGCAAGGAGAACATAAATTACAAGCTTGTATCACTGATCCTACTCAACACCCACTTTTAAAACAAATGCACTTCCCTCTACTATAACAACATCTAAGGAAGAATGTGAAATTCAAAGCTGCTCTGCCACTAACTGTAGAACAAAAAATTAATTCCATTTAACATTTTAATTTTACTAGAACTCTCTTTTCCAGCAAAACAGCAATATGACAGTGCTATGATAGACATACAATTAGGAAGACAAATGCTGAGCAGGCATTCATAAAAAATAAGCCTGCCTTGTAATTACTTCCCAATAAACTTTATTGACAGCATTGCATATCAAAAATATGAATTATCTAGAAACAATAATACTGCCCTTCTTATCTGCTAAAACCACCTAAGAGCTAGTTTCGAGGATCTTCAAAGTGAAACACTACATGTATAAAAGTTGCATGTCAACTTCTTCAAATTAAAGGCAGCACGATGTTCTACAGCTATTCCAGCTAATTTAGGACTGGGCTGTCTCAGTCACCTTCCCATTTGTTTTCACCTCAATTTCTTGTGCAACATTAAAAGGTGCCAAGGCAATTGTAAAAGTACGCTAGTGCAGAGGGCTGCTCAGAAGAAAATGAAAGAAGGGTTGGAGGTAAAGTGAAGAGGAAGGGAAGTCATCAGGATCCTTACCTCACTAACTGATTATGTGAGTACTGGTACCTACAGAAGGGAGGGAAAGGGAATGCAGAGCCAAGAACAACCACAAATGCCCTGACTTACAGAATCCTAAGCCCAGACATGATACATTCAGGGAACCCTAAAGTTTCCACACTAGCAATTACCAAGAAACTCTGATACTAGCTTTCAAAGAAGTTTCATGTTAAAGAGCTTTAAACACCTAGCTGCCAAAAAAGTTCTGACTTCTCCTTTAAATGGTTGTACTGTTTTCAAAAAAAAGAGTGAGTGAATGAGAGAGAATTTTGAACTGTTATTCTATGTTTTGCACACTAAAATAAAAATTGGCACCAGATAGGATGCATCCAGAGGTCCTGGAAAGATCTAGCTGATATTTTTTCAAGGCTACTCTTCATCATCTTTGAAAGGTCATGCATATTAGAGGAAGTCCCCTATAACTGGAGAAAGGCAAATCTCATACCCAGCTTTCAAGAAAGCAAGAAGGATGACCTGAGGAACCTCAGGCAGGTCAGCTTCACTTTGGTTGCTAAGAAATTCATAGAGCAAGTCCTTCTGGAAGCCACTTCTAGACGCACAAAGGAAAACACAAGGACTAGGAATAGCCAGCCTTTACCGAGGCTTTAAAAAGAAAAAAAAAGCCTAATGAGCCCAACTGCCTTCTACAATAAAATTATTAGAATCTGTGAATAAGGAGAGAGTAGTAGGTATCAAAGCTGGGTCATTACAATCAAAATGGGTGGGCCACCAGATGGATGAAAAACTGGCTGGGTCACTGAGCTCAGAAGATGAAGTTCAGCGGTTAATGACACTGGAGGTTGGTTAAAAGCAACATTTCTCAGAGGTCTGTACTGAGACTAACTTATGTGTCTAATATTTTTCCTTATCAGAGGTGAAGACAGAAACGTATGCTTAACACTTTTGAGGATGACACCAAATTTAGGGGAGAATGGCTGGTATACTTGAGGACAGGACCAACAACCAGAGAGACAGAAGAATTCACTGGCAGGAATCTCATGAAATGCAATAACAAGTGCAAAGTCCTGTACTTTGGACAGAAAAATCCCTGCCACCGGTACCGACTAGAGAACAACTGGCAGTGCTGCTGTGCTACAGAGAAAAAACACGCGGGTCCTGGTGGACAGCAAGCTAAACATGAACAAGCAGAGCACTCTCGCAACAATGAAGCCTAACAGCATACTACACTGGATGAACAAAAGCCTAGCCAGTAGGCTGAGGAAAGCGATTGTTTCCCTTTACTTGGCACTCATTAGACTACATCTGGAATACTGCAACTTGTTTGGGGCCCAGCAGTACGTGAAAAATTATAAACTTGAGTGAGCCCAGCAAAGATCCACCAAGATGGTCCATGAAAAGGGCTGTAGCACAAGACTTGTGAGAACAGGCTGAAGATTTAAGAGAAGAGGAAACTTGGGATGCACCTTGTAGCAGCTTTCCAGTATCTATGAAGAGGTCATCAAGAAAACAAAGCAAGGTTCTCTTCTGAGATGCAAGGCAAGAAGAAAGAAGACATCAGTAGTCAAACAGGGGAGGTTTGACATGAAATATGGAGGGGGGAAAAAAAAAATTCACCCCAAGGACAACTACAGATAGGAACAAATTGCCCAGGAAGACTGCAGAAACTCTCACCTTAAAGGTTTTGAAGATCCTGCTGGACAAAGGCCTGAGCAACCTGGTCTGAATTAAAAACTGACCATGTTTTTAGCAAGAGGTTGGACTACATGGCCTCCTGACATCCCTTCTAACCTGAACTGTTCTATGATTCTAGAGAGCTCACATTATAGCATGACACATCCCCCATTAAATTCCTGTAGAACTGTAGTCAAAGGCTATACTTCAGAATTTCAGTTTAGGGATGGACAAAGGAAAGAATATAACAGCAATTAAGTTTATTACATTTGGAGATTTTTTGCTGGTTTTTTTGTTTTTCTTTTTTTGGGGGGTGGGGGGGTGGGGTGTTTTTTTAATGTCACCAAAATAAAAAAGTGTCATGGACTGAAAGGTACCAGACATTTCTTCTCTTGTTCTTATGATTTTTTCCTGTTGCCAGAAATTACCCAACTACTTTGTTACTTTCGTTACTTCCACATGTCTACCTGGAAAGAATCAAAGATTCTATAGTCATCACCTTAATAGTATTTTCCCTTTCCAAGTACACCCCCTTTATTTAGTCTTGGCTAAATATTTTGCCACGAGCTACTGCCTCTGGATTTTCCCAGCACATCTAAAAGTTGTGCAAGACATTAATATTTAAATATTTGCAAAATACATTCCACAGTGATAAAGCAAAACTGTTAATAAAGGAAAAAAAAATTTGGTTTTACAGCAGAAGTCAACACTAACCATTTGATTACAATCAAAAAAGATTCCCTTCTTCACTAAAACAATAATTTGAATTCCTGCTAAGTACGGCGGGAACTGTTGTATATAAATGTGAGTTAAAAATTAAAGATAGAATGAGTGTCCATAGAAATCTCAAATTCAAGAAGAATTTATAGCATATTTGAGCTACGTGGATTTGGTCCACACTCAATTTAACAGAGGAATAACATCAGGAAAAGTCATAGAAACAGCTCAAAATAAGGAAACCCATGAATTCACATTGGGATTAGCATTAAGGAGAAGGATAATTGCCATCAATTCTAGGAACAGACTTCTGATTTTTTTTCTATTCTACCATTAGACATACTGGTACAGATCTTTCTTTCCTCCAAGTTTTGGTTAAAAGAAAATACCATTGGATGCAATGGAAAATAAGCCACTTAGTGGCTTAAGGTACTTCTCTTACCTGTTACAGAGTAAGAACTTCAAAGCATTACCAATGCTGCCCTCAACATTTTCTGTCAAAAGAACATGCTCCAGAGATCAGATCACAGCACTTAAAAATTAATTCACATGTTGCATAGAAACACTCAATGACATCTTACTCCCTCAACCTCTTAAACAACTTCTGAAATCTAAATTGATTGCAACAATGCGTCTTTATGAAATTTCCACCTTCACAGATCATGATTTTAATACTACATATATCCACATTTTATTAAGAAACAAAATACCTAATAAAATACTCAATTATACTCGGAATTGTCAACCAATTATTTTGGTAATGGGACTTTGTATTCAAAATTGCTCGGGTGACAGCGTAACGTATCAATACTGGACAATACAAACAGGAATTGCTTCTTTGTCACTTTCATTCAGGAAAAGATATCCAGTTTTTGAAGAGTGTCAAGACAAAACTTGAAGTAAAATCAGAGACAAGACTTAAGCGGTTAAAGGACAGTATTAGGACAAGAAGACAGAAGTAATCATATATATAGCCTACCCATTAGAAGATTTCCAATCATTGTAGTAGTCATTATTAGGGAAATTAGAAGCAGAAATCTAAGCAGTACTAGCTTGGTACTTGATCTAATTTTTGAGGACTTGACATATTTGCCAGCATGATGAATAATCACTGATATGAATTTTGGGTGTGCTTGGTTAGCTAAAGAATCACAAGTAAGAGGTTTCGGTGTCTCAGACTTAACTTGAAGCCTGATCAAACTGTTTATTAATACCTCTCACTTGGAAAAGATATCATTTAGCAGCCTTTATATATTCAGCAATAGTTTAGATTTCAAAGTTGTTTTGTTCTCAAAAAAAATCACAAAATGTGAAAACATACTAATTCCATAACATCCTGAAAACAGCCAGAGAAATCTATATTCTAGCAGAATATTTACCAGTAAGAGACAGGATAAATTCCAGTTCTGTTTCATCTGAAAAACTAAACAGCAATCAGAAATTTTAATTACTCACCAAATAAGCATCATCATAAACTAGAAAGCACAGGTGTAAGAACAAGACTGGCAACAGTATAGTAACATACTTAATTTTCTCACCTGCATGAAACAACCTTGAATATTTTCTTGCCAGTTCAAACAGAGACAGGAACTGTTCTCTGCAGCACTAAAGAGAAAATGTTTCCCAATCCTTTAGCACCATTTAGTGGCTATTCATTTGTAATGCAGTTGTATATATACGAAACAAGTAGAATTGTATCTTCCACTCTAGAGAGAATTAAGAAAGGCTGGCATGTACATCCTCACCTGTGAATGGCAGCTTAACATTGCATAATTTATTCATTCATTTGAAAACATTAAGATCTGTAAAGTGGTTAAGACAAGGAAGAAAAGCATGCACAACAGTGTTAGGAACTCATAAGAGAAAAAAAAAAGAAAAAAAACAACCAAAAACCAGAAAGCCAAAGTTTTACAAGATAAATCATCATACACCTTTGTATTTGTCAGGCTTAAATAATTTTTAAGGAACAAAAGATTGCCAAGAGATTATACAGGAGTATCTGGGTAATTCTAAAATAAGACATCTAAAAGAATAACATTCTAAGCATTGATAAGCAGTTCCTTTAAAACATTTAAGAAAGACTAGGCAGTTACAATATTCAAATATTTGCAAGATTATAGCCATGTCCAAGAAGGTTCTCACTAAAATCTTGCCTCAGCCCAAGAAGAGGATTTCACCAATCTAAAACTAGCAGATATTGAAAGTACTCCACTCAATACCAACAAGGTGTTTAGCACAACAGGCAAGCAAAACTTCTCCCAAAAAGAAATGCCACTCCATTTCAGAGATAGAAATACCTGCACAGTTTCATCTCTCCACAAGTCAGGCCTGCAATCAGGCCTACTGTTCAGCTTTAGCCAAACCACTTAGCTTGTTACCAGTTCCTTCTATCCCTACTCCCACATCAATTCCCTCAATCTCCCCAGCCTTCTCCAAACATAGACTAACCAATAACTAGAAATGAAGTTACTTTTAAACAAACTCTGACTATTTTTCAGGTATTTAAATTATTTTGAGCTGTTTTGAATAAAACCTGTTACATATCAACAGAATTCTATTTGCATGCAATCACACCATCAACTCTCAAACACCAAGCCTTTGGGGATAGCAACTACCTAATTCACCACAGATTCAACCAGAAGAGCAGTCATTGTCTTTTCGTGATACCATCAAGAGACAACAAGAAACTTAATTCACTTTTTTACCTTTATTCTCCACTTAAAACTTTTATTCCAACAACAGAACCATCATCACAATCCTTTGTAGAAGGAATCTATTCTGGAGGACCAGCAAATAAGGCACTGTACGGAACTAAGTTGATGATCATATAATATTACTGTCATGAAATAAAAACAAACAGCGATGCAGTTTTTCAAAATTAGCAGTTTAATAATTCACTCCTCTGGTCTTTCATCAAGACTGCACAGACACACACACACACAAAAGTAGCTGTTTGTAGGAAATAAAATGCAGCAGTTTAAATTGATTAAGAAAGTCTTACTTCATCTGCAGAGCAACATCGTACTGTTAATTACTACCAGATCCTCCCAGACAGGAACAGCACATCAGTGGAGAGCTGATGTTATACCGCAGAGTTATACACCATGCAGCACAACACCCCGGTGTGGGGCAAGATTATTCCAGGGCAAAACTCGGTAATAACACATTCCCAATAAGCTATCAACACTAACTCCTAGAAGACTGTTAAATTGGTTTTAAGACTGCTCAGCTCCTCCCCAACACACACGCCTACATACTACCACTGAACGCGTCTTTCAGCACGTTTCACGTTCCAGCTTCCAGGTGGCAATTCCAGAGACAGCTACCTGAATCTGCCCAGCCGAACCACGAACGTAGAAAGCTCTACTCCGCTTCAAAGAGGAAGAGGCTTAGCTTTAGTTGTTTAAGCCGTTCCCTCCTTTGGAAGGCCCTTCGAGAGAGCACGGGCAGAACAGTCCCTCCAAGCCCTACACGCAGACAGGAAGGACTTTCCCCTCCCCTTTCTCAAAGCCTCTTCGCAAGGCGGAGGACCAGAAGAGGCAGACTTTCCCCTTCCTCCCCCCGCCCTCATCACGGCAGTCTGGAGAAGGAGAAATCTTTCCTCTCCTCTCCCCCCTCTGCCACGGGCCGCGAGCGGGGGAAGGGAGGGAGACGAGAAAGGTGAGTCACCCTCCCACCGAGGCCCACTGGCAGGAGCCGGGCGGAGGCGGGAGGGCCGGGGGGGGCGGACGGCACAGCACCCGAAGCGCAGAAGGGTCCAAGCCGGCCCGACGCGGTGCAGTGGCGACCACGAACCGGAGACAACCTTCGGAGGCCCCTGAAGCTGACCCTCACCCGGCAGCACTCACCGGGCCCCGCTGAGTAGTGACGGTGGTCGCCATAGCACCTCCCTCGGGCCGAGACCCTGCCTTCCGCCTCGCCAGGCCACCGCCGCCGTCGCTACCGTTACTGCTCCGACGGCCGCCGCTAACCGTCACCCAGCTCCAGCCTCCCGAGTCAGCTGACCCCGGCCCCGCCCCCCGCGCCGGCCGTGCCTGCAGCAACGCATTCCTCCCCCGCCCCTTCTGGCTGTTTCCAAAGCCGCGCCGTGCGCATGCGCCAAGGGAAGGCGGAGGGGAACGCGGCCGCCGCCGCCTCCCCGCCCGCATGCGCCTATCGACCTACCGGGAAGGGAGGGAGCGAGGGGAACGGAGCCACTCATGCGCATGCGCCCCTCTGCTCTGCGGCCGCCGCAACGGAGCGGGGCGCCGCGGGTGGGGCCGCCGCAGTCGCTAGGGGGCGCCGCGGGGCTGGGGAGGAGGCCTCGGGGCCGACATCTTGGGGCGAGCGGCGCCTTCCCCCGCCGGCCGGCCGGCGGCAGGGTCCCCGGTCCCGCGGAGGAGAAGCGGGCAGAGGTTCTGCGTGGGGGTCCGTCGAGCGCCGCCCGCCGGGCTTTCTGTCAGCGGGTGCGGTGTGTGTGAGGAAACGACTTTGTTGTCTTGCCCGGCCTGTCCTTCGGACAGCTGGCCGCGTGCTAGTGGTTTTCCAAAGCGGAGACCGTGACCTCCTTCAGCTTGCTGAGCGGTTGCAGCCCTTTCCAGAACAAAAGCAGCTTTAATACTCAGCTGAGTGCTGCTTTCGGAGGTGAAATCTGATCATTTCAAAGCCTGTTTAAATAACTGTTTCCTGTTGTTAGGATCAGCTGCACGAATTTAGCCCTTAGTTAAAATTCTAGCGTGGATTTTGGCAGCTGGAAATAGAACAGTGCAATTAGGAATGCTCCAAATATAGCGCCACTTTTTTTTTTTCACGCTTCCCTAACATCTTCTTGGAGTGGGAACAGCCTCATCTTTTTACTTATGTCTTGATACGCAGAAAAATGAGTACTACAGGATATAATTGATCAGGAGCCATTGAA
This sequence comes from Aquila spilogaster, assembly GCA_024606505.1. Classification (NCBI taxonomy): domain Eukaryota; kingdom Metazoa; phylum Chordata; class Aves; order Accipitriformes; family Accipitridae; genus Aquila; species Aquila spilogaster. Next base: position 13,380,213 of record JANHGO010000038.1, read on the forward strand.
TGAATACAGTTGATGCCAGCTGAAAGTCAACCAGCCAGCTGAAGAGAAAGGCTGTAACGTTCCCTTTTACCCCCATCAACGGTTCCTCTGCTGGAAGCAGAATTCAGGTCAACCTAGAAAACCATTAAAGGAGCAAATCATCCTTCCCTTGGTCCTACCACAAGAAAAGAAACCAAATCTGAGAAGACATGGATTTTTTCTGTAAAAAGGGTAAATTCACACCCCCTCCCCCCTTTTTTTTAGTTTACTAAACAGTCTCTTGACATAGGGGCTTTTTACAGGGAGAAGGGGTTAACTTTCTTAGAGGAAGCTAAAGGGACTAGATTTTTTTCATTGCTTCTTGTATAGGCCTTTTAGCAGAGGTAGTGCACTATATGAAGGGCCAATGCAATGGAAAATTAAGCTAAGTGATTTAAAACATTCAGCACTTAAAATGTAAGATACGTGCCCTGTCTGTACAAATCTTGCGTACAACTGTACAATACAGTTACATTAGTTTATAACAAATGCTATCCACATGTAGCCTTTTCCAGGAAACTCTCAATTTCTTTATACTGTATATACGTGCAATGGAGTTTCAATGATTAAATGATAGAAGTTCTTGAGCCAACATAGTTAAAATAGTAGGTAAACCCCATAGGGGTAACAGAAGAAGATCAGTGCTTATCTCTGTAATTAGAATCTTAACATCATAAGGGCAGGCTGGAGGGAAAAAAATGTTAACAAGCCTCGTTGCTATTCTTATGTCTATAACCACACAAGCTAGGAAATTAGTTTTAGGTAAGTCATGGGCAGTTAACAGTTTTACTTACTGTGGATTTCATACTAAAGACCTGGTCTAGTCACAACAATTTCAAGAGATTAGACACGAGAAAACATTATTGTCTCTATAAAACTTATATCAACAGAAAAAAGTGGTAGTATTAACTCAGAGATTCTTGAGGTGTGTTTTCCTCATAGAGATACGCAGTGACTAGAGTGAACATTGTGCCTTCCTGACAGCACCACCATTTTCTAACTGCATCTTTTATTTTCCTGTTTCATTATTATTCCCAGGAAATCCACACAGAATCTAATCACTTAATTTTAATCACCATTTTTAATTTATGCAGTAAAGGATCTGTTGTTAAACAAGCCCCCACTCTCCCTAGGGTAAATTAGTATCTGAACACGGCCTGGAAACTCTACAAAAATACCGGCTTTGCCATCTGGTGGACATCCACAAGAACAGCAAGTAGCTTTTTATCAGGACAGACAGGTGTTTTTGTTTCCCCAAGTGCGGTATCACCACAAATAGGAAGCACTGGTGCAAAAACATTAGGCGAGGCATCTGATGTCAATGTAGTAATTAAAGTCGGAATGTAAGCCATGGGAAAGGTGAGAGAACAAAAGTCATAAAACCCTGTTATTTGCAACATATGGGCATCATTAAAAAAAGGTTGAAAGGTAATTAAAGAAGCTATAATGACAATAAATTGCATTTATCTTGTAATAAAAATTTAGATGTCAGTTTCTCCTGTATCATTCTTTCATTCTGATTCCCAGTCTCTTCTCTGTTCTTCCCAGTTCATCTGTCCCTCCCAGAATCCCCCCTACCCAAATCTGCTCCTTTTTTTCCGTTGCCCCATCTGTTCTTTCCTAAATGCTTCTACCCCTTTTTCATCTCCTCTCCATCCTCTCTTTTGCTTTGACACTCTGTTTCATCTCCTGCATTTTTCTATTTAACTTTGCCTCCTACAGATTTGTCATAAGCCCCATATTCCCTGAAGTTTCACCTGGAGCTTTCTGTTCACTTTTTTTATAACCTCATCTCCTTCCTCTCAGCTACTGGCTGGGTAAGAGACAACACATCTTTCTGAGCTCTCCATGCTGCTTCCCCAACCAGGCCAAATGCCAAAGATGACTATTACCTTTGCTGAAACCTTTGCCTGGTGGGGTCACCAATACAGTTTATTTTCTGTAACCAGTTGCCTATTTTTTATAAAATTTCTAAAGAGCTTAATATTTCTGAAGACATTAAGTAAAAATTGATTGACATCGGACAGCAGGCTGGAGATGTGTAGAGACAAACGAATACACGTCCACATAGTGTGGTTGCTTGAAAATTATCAAATAGGCATTGCTCCCTAGGCTGGCTCCAGAATCTGAAAGTGTAGATACCACCTATGCTTTTCTTCATGAAAACAGAAACTAATGTCTCATGGAGGGGGGAGAAGAGTAATGCATATGGTGCTGTCCTCACTGAAGAACAGTTACAGCAGAATTACCGCCAAATTAATTTTGTGCTTGTTCACAAAACCAGAAGGGACACTTCAAAGGTTGAGAAGAGTCTGATGCTATGGGGGGAGTGAGGGAACATGAAGCTCAGTGGGATAGTGTCTAACTTTTGGTAGGTATTTATTTAGCACTCAGCATTGGGGTCTAACTCTAAAACTGAAACCTGCCACATCTACAAAAATGTAAACAGCAGTAATTAGTATGGTGAGAGGACTATATTCGTACCTCTTTAGTAGTGCACTTTTAGGAAGGTCAAGCCTCCCAGTTTATTTAGGTAAGATACGTAATAGAATCCTTCAGTTAGGAAGTAAACTTCAAACTGTTAGCTGATCTCTTTCCCAAGGAAAGCTCACAAGTGAATTGGGTGGTTACCTTTTATGCCATTTTTTCTGTCAGTAATGAGTATCTGTCATGATACTGGGGGAGTTCCCGCAGTCATTTAAATCCCCTTTGTTTATTGTGGCTTACACAATAGAGTGTAAAGACAGTGAAGTCACAGGAATGTGTTTTAAAATGCACTCTTAGCTCAACTAAAGCTGGTGCATAAAAGCAGAGCAACAAATCATGGCTGTGATTTGTTTAGTTCAGAGATACTCATCTGGCCCTGTAGAGGTTGAAGAAGGGTCTCACAGCGAACTAGCAAAACAGGTTTTGATTAAGGTGTTGTAGGTGTTACAAGCATGTAAGAATATTGTGGGATGGCTATGCATCTCTTACGTTACCGGCTTGGGTCTCGGGCAAGATCAGCCCTTTTTGCCATGTTGCCATACATAGGACTTCAGATGCCACACAAAGGTACAATTCTGTTGCATGGGAAAAAGCATTTTTTGCAAAAGGCAGAGCCCAATTCCACCATAATTTCTTAAGCAGTCTCCCAAAGCTAACTTGAAGTTAATAGAAGGCAAGGGTGACAGTGGAGAAGGCCAAAGGGATCCACTGCTCTGTGGATCCAGCCCACACCAGAGTAGAAATGCAGAATAAGGAAAGGGATGTTTTAGGCTTCAAGCTACAGAAAAGCCCTTGGAGTCCTAGCGTGCCAAGCACAGCTTCTCAGGATGTATGTGGCCTTATATAGGTGCTGGGCATAGCACCAAACACACAACAACAAAGTGCAATGCTAATCTTTTGTTCATGGTACCAGCTCAAGCTTGGTGAGGTACAACAGTAACATGGAAATCCCAGATGGCATTCAGACTGCTGTAACAAACAATAATTTCCACTTCAATAGCATGCAAGGTACTCAGTGCACTGCAAACTTTAATTAATCCTCACAGTCCAGTTGGGATGCAGAAGGATTACATCCCCCATCACCACAAAGGAAAGATAGCTCCAGCATGAAACGTGGCAACTCTGTAACAGCACACAGCAACATTACCCAGGAATTTCAGCTAGGATGCATACTACTGCACTGAAACTACTAGGGAATTCAATCGGGTAGACTGAAGAGAGAAAGAATTAAATACAAACTGAAGCTCAAAATCAGCATTGCATCCCTCCTGACACCAGGCCATGAAACAGAGATGTTAAACAGCAGGCAACTTACCACCATCGCACCCACCGCATAATTTCATACTCCAGCGTTATAGCTACTGATTGAGCTAAATGAGTATTGGCAAAAGTGTTGTTCGAGCAATTGTGGGGGATTCTAGCAGAAAAGCCGAGAGCACTGCCGAGCAGCTAATAAGTGGCTGTTCTTCAGTCACGCTGCACTCAAAATAGCTTTCCAACAGAGGAAAAGCAAATTCTATTGGCTTCAACACCTGGTTGACCAACTTAATAAGGACAAAATTGAAAGTTAGAGCTGAATCATTATTTATTTTATAACTACATCTTCATCACACAGTCCACTCCAAAATGGGAGTTACTTCATTTCAAATGAAGCTTGTGCCAGGTTTTTCTCTAGGCTCATTCAGCACAGAGGTGAGAAGAAGGTTCTTTGAAAACAATTTCAGACACCAGCTGCTTCAGAGGAGAGCAATCTACAATTATAGGAAGATTTTCTCCCTTTTCTCCAGTTCTGCCACGCTTTTCCCAAATTGTATTTCTTAAGTGTATTTTTAATGCACCAGGAAAATCGTAGCGGTGCAAAGACTGTATTTAGTGTTATTCGGGTAACATGTCAATTTCCAGACAGCACTTCACAAGTGATGAGCAAACAGTTATGAGAGCAAAATGTCTCTGTCCTGTCCATGACAGACAGAGAAAACAGCTTGTTGATCTCATTGAAATTACCTTTTATGTATTTGAAAGCTGCTATTGTTTTACCTGTTAGTTTTCTTTTCTCTGAAGTTCAGCTGTTCAGATTAATGTCAGTCTAAATTTAACCCAATTCCTTCAGCCTTTCCCTATAAGTATACTTTTATGAAGCCTGATATTTATTGTTGTATTCCTCTGGTTTTCTCCCAATAAGACTGTACCTTCATGGAGGTATCGAAAATTGGACACAGCATCCCAGCTGGGGCACAGACAACTCCAAGGAGAGCTAAAGAATTACTAAATGTTTTGTAGGTGATAACACCAGCTATAAATTGCAATAAGGGTTTGCCTTTTTTACAGCAGCATAACATTGTTTATTCCTGTTCAGCTTATGATCTATGTTAACATCCAAATCTTTTCCTGTCATGCTGTTACTTAGCTTGTCCTTCCTCACCTTATGTTTTTGCTTTCATTATTCTTGCCTAAGTGTGGTGACATGTTTGTTTTTATTGAGTTGCATCCTCTCAACTCCTCCTGAAGTTGTTCTACAATGTATACCTGTTATGTTTGATTGGCAAAAATACCCACACACAGTAATTATGAATAAATCAACATGTGTGTTTATTTGAAAAGAAGCTGCTCTCTTCTCTAGAGAGAAGTCTAGCAAATTAAATCTTCACATCTTTTTTATTTATTCAGATTATCCTTTTTTATCTAGATTATTTTTCAAATAGGAGAATTCCCTGCTGCCTCATTTTTGTAAAGACAAAATTCAGAAGTTGTTATTTGAAAATACAGACAGGCAACTTAGATTTTGGCATTCTAGTCTCACAAAAGGAGGATGCGCAGCATCCTCAGTTGTCATATCCATGTTTGTACATAGAACCATGCCAGTCTGTGAGTAGATATTGTAGGAATCCTGTTCAAGTGCTGTACAATTTTCCATGTATTGTTTCATTTATTGTTTGCTCTTTTCCTTTTGTCTTTTCTTTTCTTTTCTCTTTTCTTTTCCTTTTCTTTTTCTTTCCCCTTCTCTCTTCTCTTTTCCTTTTTCGTTTTCTTTTTTTCCTCAGAAAAGAAAATAAATATGTAGAAAAATGAAGGAATTGTTTTTGTCTGCTCACCAGATTTCCCCTCACCAAAATACAAATTAAGACACAGAAGGAGAGAAACGATGAAAAATAAGAGTGAAATGACACAGGAAGAAGCAACAACTTTCTTCAAGAAGTTAAGGGTATTATTTTAGAGTAATGCTAACAAGCCCGAATTTTTTCAGATTTCTTCCAAATACTTCATACTCAGTTTGTTCATATGTTTCCCATCTGTTCTAGTATTTTGTGTAGGCACAAGTAGTACAAATGTGAATCTCTGCTCATTATAACAAACATTTCCCACTGGTTCAGATAAGGTACGGTTCCCCACACTCATAGTAATGGGCAGAAGTTCTTTCTCTCCCACTCCATCCCCAGGCAAACAAACATTGCTCTTCTGCTTACTCAAGTTCATTATAGAAATCTTTGCTTATATGCAGCAAAACACAGTTTTTCTCCATTGTAATTTAGCTGATTTGTTGCTCCTCCCTGATAACAAGATATACATGCAAATCAATATGCTATCTCTCTCCTCTCTCCAACTGCTGTTTTTTACAGAATAAGCACCAATTTTTTAATGTGTGTGAAAGGATTGAAGGGAGAAGGGATTCTGCAAGTTAAATGTCATACTTTCTCCCACTGGGTATTTAAATTTTATAGATATTAGTTTTTATAATTAACAGTTAATATTATGAGGACTGTACGATAATAGTGGCTTTCAACAGTGATATTTAGCAGGTTCTTTCTCTGGTTGGCTCTCCCTCTGTGTCTTTATATTTGGTGCCTAAGTGCCTGCAAGGAAATCATTATTTTCTGTTAGATGTTTAATCACAAACCTTGCAAGGAAATTTGCTGTTTTCCAAACAGTGCAGAACTAACTTCATTACCACATTGACACGCTAGATACACTTGTCAGCTCTGAAGTCCCATCTTCTTAAAAGTCCCTAGCCTATATTCCCTTTGGAAAAGATTATTTTCAAATAATACAATAGCCTGATTTACTATTTTCATCTTTCCTCCAGAGCCTTTCTTGCTGAATATGACAGGTTATGGGGAACAGGGTAAGTTGCACAGAAATACACTTGGTGCCTGCAGTGAAAGGATTCTTATGTGTACTGGCTCTGGCTTCTTTGTGGTCAGATCCTCAGCCTCATTTGAAGCCAGCACCGATGTACAAAGAGGGTCTGGAGCTCTGTCCAGGGAGGGACAGCAGTTTTGCTTCCCTGCAGAGCTGCCTTACCTCAGCCTTAGGGAAGTAAACAGAGGGTGCAGGAGTGCAGCACCTCTGAAAATGCAGCACATTTGGCAACTTTTTAGCAGGTTTCTTCCAACAACCTCAAAGTTGTTAGGGTACTAGAGACGGTGCTGAAGAAAAGCAATCCAATACTGAGTCAGCTGTAAGTTCAGAGTTCTCAAACATCTGGACTGGATGAGTCTACATCTGTAGCTAAATATTTCAAGTATTTCCTGACTCCTACTTCTGTTCACTGATCATAAGGTGTCACCATATAAGGTGTACAAGTATCTGAGTGAAGAAGAAAATTAATTTTCTCCCTACAAGGAAGACTTCTAATGAGGTATTGGTCTTATGTTTAAAGCTAATTGCTTTAAACACAAGAGCAATATTCATCTTGTTAAACTTGCTGAAGATCTACGTTAGTTTCCATAGGCTCTATTCAATAAGTAATTTGATCTCACCACATTGCCTCCCCACTCCCAAACAAGGCAATACTAACACACCTGTTGCATGTTACAATCCTGCATGCTCAAGGCCAGGATCTATGTGTCAAAAAACATGCATAGAGTGCTTAGCACAAAAGGTCCTTTTGGTCAAGGTCTTCAGCACTTACTGCAATATGTAATATACATACTGTAATTTACAGGAAGAAATTACAAACCAAATATTTAGAAAGTGTACTTCATTCCTTTCTATCTTCTGAAAGACTGGAGAAAGACTTAGAAAAATGGAAGTGTGTTTTAAGGTACAGGGCATGCAGGTGGTGTAATCACTGGTGCCACATGGGAGCTGCCAACAGGCTCCTTCATTACAATTAGCAGGCTAGGTTTCCCCTGAGGCCAAAGTGTATTTATGTGCAGCACTCCACAGGCCTGAATACCAAGCTGAACTATGGCACAGCACAAGCCTAAAACTTCTCAGGCTAACTGTTCTGTAGATCACTAACTTGTTAACACACAATGGTCTTCTAGTTAGGATAACTGCAGAAGCATGTGTGCATATAAACCCTCATGAGACCTCATGTACACCTCAACTTGTCTGCAAGAATGCACTTGGAAAGAATGAATGCCAGAAAAAGTAATGAATTGAATCAAAGACAGAAAATGAAATAAGGCAGGTAAGAAAAGCTAGTTTTCATCATCTTTTATATAATTATTATTTAATTATTATTTAATTGCTGCTGTAACTGTGGTTTTAACTGAAGTTGTAATAAATGTAAAGAAAGCACAAGTTTGTATAACACACAGATATAACATATCTGTGTAACACAGATCCTCACATTCCTGTTTCAAGTCACTTGCTTGGCTTCCTTTCTGCTGCTTATACCATTGTATAGCATTTTCTGGCACATATGGTATCTTCAACACAAAGGTGTTGTCACCTGACTGTAACTGTACAGATTTCCCCTGCAGGAATTCAGCCCTATAGCTACATTCAGAACATGAAAAATGTGTGAATTAAAAATATGACTTTGCTTTTTTTTGTGATGATCAAGCACATAATTTTCTTTTTTTTTTTCTTTTTTTTTTTTTTCCTAAAATAAAGATGGGAAAGACAGAAATATCATGGGATTATCTGAGCCTTCTATACATCATTCATAAAGACTGCAAATTGTAGAAAGGACAGTACTACATATGTGATTTTTTTGCCTTATTCTGGTTCTTTATCCCTGGTTTAACAGAAAAAACTTATTTTTGTATGATCTATAAATACTGCTATTGAAACAGTTTATCAAAAACAGAGTGAGATTTGTTTTCTCTCTGTGCAAAATTCACCACATATTTATGTGTCACGTGAAGTAACAATTTCATACTGTAAATACATTTGCAAGCTGTAATGCTGCCATTGGTTCCTACAGAAGGCTTTAAAATTTTATGTAAGCCACTCTCAGATTTCGTGTGTGTTATGCATACAGGACAGCAGCTGAACTAGTTGAGAAAATCTGTTGAAAAATGAGGGCAACAAAGCTATCATCTACCCCATTGCCAAGCTATCTTCTGTGACTCTTCTCAGGACATATTTCTGGAACCCTTTCTTTGTGACCATGTTTCCTTTTTAACTTTGACCCCACTGAACATTTGTTTTTCTCATAGCCTTCCCTGTGGCACTGGGCAACAAGAATTAAGTAACATCAGCCTGGCTTTGCACAGCTGCAATTGTCAATTAATTGCCAGGTAATACAGTTCAGACTACCTTGGCACAAATACTGCCTCCTTACAGGCACTTCACCTCTCATTATTAGTATTATCCAATACCAATAGTACTTAAAGGTCTCTATTTAGATTGGGTCCTAATTGTACCAGGCATTTCCTCTGATTAAGCCATTTTTATGTGTACATAAACTGTTCTGAGTGATGTTGTTGATCCAGAGTAAGAGATTTCTAACCTCAGCCTTTGCCACAGCTCCTTCTCTTTTGCCCCCCTCCGCTTTGCTCGTTCAACTATTTATCATTCCCCCTCTCAGTTCTGTAAAATTATTCTAGTTTAAAACAAGCAAACAAACAAATGCTCTCACATATGAAAAGAAATACACTATTTAATATTACTGCCTCGTTATTCGGTTGGGGAACCGAGATACGGAGAGATTAAGTGACTTGCCAGAGGAAAAGGAGGAAGGATGCAGGAAGAAAATTTAGTTCCTCTGAGCCACAGTTTAGCATCTTAAATAGAAACCTTCTTTGTTCTGACTTCACCCTACCTCTGAGCGTTGCCCAATTTCTTCACGCTCAAACTTTCCTCTTCTAGACTGTCTCTCTTCTGATTTCAAAGGGTGGCTTGTCACACAGGACAGGCACAAAAGAGATTAAGGGGTTGTTCTAGGCTTTTAATTTCTGGAATTTCTCTCCACTGCCACTGCTAGAAGCTAAGTGAATATGATGTCCTAGAATCACAGCTTTCCCTTCACCGTCTAAGATTTTTTTTTCCCTGTATCATATTTGTTCAGTGTACTGTTTGTTTGCTAGCTCCTGCCTGGCAAGCTTCATCTACCTGCTTTGTGCATAAATGTCAGGGATAATTCTGAAGGCTCAGCATGATTACCAGTTGGCCAGCTGCCATGTTGGTCTTTAGGATTTAACTTTCCATCCACAAAATGGCATGTATTTATTTATTTGTATTAAAAAAGTTTCTGTGCCTATTGTCTCTAGATGCACAAACAAAAGGTTTTAGCCAAATGTCAATATGCACTACCTGAATTACTGTCCACCAATGAAAGTCCTTCTTAACCAACCTCAACTAACATACTAAACATAACATCTTTAAATTCCTCCATGCTCTTCCCCAAAGTCTGGAGAAAAGATATACTCTGCAATGTGACCCATAGTTGAAAAATCTTAGAAGCTGGCAGTCTAGCAGGGAAGTGGATTCCAGGATCAAGTACTGCACATTGCCCACTTTCAGTCAGATTAGCACAAACTACAAATTTTTTGTCTCCTTTGCTTGAGGCAGTGAGTTCTCTGTTGGGTTTTTACTACGTGCAGCTATCTACTATAAAATATATTCACAGTTAACAATCTAATTACAAAAAAACTATGCTTAGAACCTAAAGTTTACTTAATTTCTAAAAACCCCCACATGAACTCATGTATTAATGCACAGAAGGAGTGTTGGGGTTTAACCCTGGTAGGCAGCTCAGCACCACACAGCTGCTCGCTCACTTCCCCCTCAGCAGGATTAGGGGTAGAATCAGAAGGGTAAAAATGGGAAAACTTGTGCATTGAGATAAAGAGTTTAAAAATAAAAAAAAAGCGGGGGGGGGGAGAAGTACAAACAACCAAAAAAAGGGGAAAAAACCCACAACAAAACAAAACCAAGAAAAACAAGTGATGCAAAAGCAAACACTTGCTCACCACCAACCAACCAATGCCCAGCCAGTCCCTGAGCAACAGCAGCCCATGCCAACCTCCACCCCCCCCAGTTTTATTGCTGAGCACAACATCATATAGTCTGGAATATCCCTTTGGTGAGTTGGGGTCAGCTGTCCCAGCTGTGTCCCCTCCCAACTTCTTGTGCATCCCCAGCCTGCTCACTGGTGGGGTGGGGTGAGAAGTAGAAAAGGCCTTGACTCTGTGTAAGCACTGCTCAGCAATAATGAAAACATCCCTGTTTTATCAACACTGTTTTCAGCACAAATCCAAAATGTAACACCATACAAGCTACTGTGAAGAAATTTATCATAGCCAAAAACAGTACAAGGGGAGATTACTAAATTGATGTGGACAGCTCTGCAGAGCCTTTATAGCTATTCTTAAAATGGTAATAGTCCTTCATTTTTAATAATGAAGTATGGGTACAAGATTTGCACCAGTATATCAAATATACTGCTACTAAACAATAGTGGAATGTTGTTGCTGATAAAATAGTAACTGAGAAGTCTAAAGCAAACTAACAGCAAGAGCTTTAAGATATTCCAAATGTAACAGAAGAAATTTTGGGTTTTAAGCACAGGGAGGGAGTCCTCCAGAAGTTTGGCTTCAGCAGACTTACGCAGTAAGGAGGAGCCCACCCAGGATTTGTTCTCATTCGCTACTGTCAAAAGTGCAGCTTCCTCAGCTAATTCTTCTAGTTGTCCTTTCATCTGCACAATGCAATTCCTCTGAACTTCCCTGAGTTTGTGAAGTTCTTCTAATATGTTCCTTAACTGGTGGGCTCAGAGCTTTTCTTGCTCATACAGTTTCTCCTTCCACTCCAGTCTGATTTGCAAGCATTCCAAGTGCCTCTCATTTACAAACATATTTCTCACTTCTAATAGATCTATCTTTTGATATGTTTTATTATCCCAGTATGGAAAAATCTGGCAGGACATTTCCATGACCTCCATTGATTTCATCCAAATTTTTATTCTGCAGTTCTAATTATTTGATCTTGTTTTCATTGTCTTTCAGTGTGTCCCTGGCATCATCCACTTCTCTGTATAGGTCTCCTACTAATGTCCTCAAACAGCTTGCACTGGCCTGCAGTCACCAGTACCCATCCTTCAAATCTTCACTTTCTTTCAGTAAATTCCAATTTTCAATATCCAGCTCTGCTACTGTTTCTCTGAGGTGCCATCTTTGATTTTGTAAGTTTTCATTTGTGAAAGATAGTTTATTAACCAGAGAGGTTTTCATGTTGGAGGGAGAAAGCATGGCCAAGGCGGCAGGACACTGCCGTGCTCTGAGAGCTTCCAGCCTGCCCAAGCGTGACATAGTGCGGATGTCACAATCCCATGGTTCCCAAATGCCTGCTCCCCCTGGGTGGCCATGGCTTGCAAGATGTGATAAATAATATCAGAAGGTGTTATTAAGAAAATTAAGATCTTTAGGGTAAAATGCCTTTGTTAGAAATTAGTTAAGAGTTAAACAGTGAGCAGAAATACATCATTTTTCAAAACAGCTAAGTATTAACTGAGAATCGTGAAAGGCATCATGCTAGGACTGATGCTTTTGGTATATTCACTGAATGAATGTTCAGAGAACTGTTACGAACAGTGAAGTGACTCCATATTTAGATGACATAGCATTCTGTAGTGTCGTGAAAACTAAGAAATTTAAAAGGCTTCTAGAGAGATGATGTAATGATAAGTACATTTTTGATAGATAAGAAATACTGCATGGTAGAGCAATTTCAGCTGAATTGTACACCAGATGCTTACATAACGGTAATCATTTAGGAGGCAAACGTGGAAATCATGGTGGATAGATCAATAAAACAACAATCCCCATACCATTAGCAGCAGCAGGGAGAATTCATACTGGATAAAAAAAAATGATAGGGCAAACAAGGACCTGGGGGGCATTCTTGCAGCAGTGCTCCTCTACCCTTCTCTCCTTGGCTCTCCCACTCATCTCCTGCTCCTATCCACGGCAATTCTCCTCCTTGGTTTTTCTCCAGCCTGAGCCTGTGGTTAGGTACCCTTTTCTCTTGGTTGGCAGCATATTTTATCTGTGCTTTTACTGTGGCTGTTTTAAAGTTAAGGAGCAGCCTAGAACGGCTGTATACAGCACTGAGTGTCACTGCTATTCTCACACTAGTCCCATCCTCACATGCCCCAATACTAGGACAAAGAGGGCTGTATAGGGCTGTCTACCCTATTCTCCAGTGGAAATCTGTGGCACCTTTAGAGCATCCATGTGTTGGAATAATTAATGAGGTTTCCCAATCCAGTGCATCAACCTTCAAAGTTTCCTCAGTGTGTCTGTCAGCAGTTCCTTTGCTTTGCTAATGAGTGTTCTTTCTGAGGAGAGTGCACAGCTTCCATTAACTTGGCACACTTTCACAGCAAATCCTTAACATGGTGTGTCGTGCATCTCACAGCACTCAACTGTATTGCTCCTGTTTGACGTGACTTTTAACAGGCTGTGCGCATCCCTATGCCAAATGCCTCATTCTTCATTCTCAATGGCTGAAGTACACCAGTGACACCAAAAATACTGTTTTTGTCACAGCCTGTAATACTATGGAAAAGAAAAGGAAAGGAGAAGGAAAAGCAGGCATTCATGAGATGGAGCCTGGGCAATACAGGAGGATTTTATTCAGCTGCAATATACCTTTTTGTCTGAGTGAATTTAGGTAAGCTGTATTAATACCAAGCTTTTTTCCGCCTTCTCATTTCTTCCGCTTGTTGGCAATGTATCTCCCTGCTGTTTGAAACCAATTAGCGTGTGTATGGCACTGCAGAACCAGCAACATGACTTTCCAGAAGATCTTCACTGTCTCTGCTGATACTCCTTCACTACTGTTACATAATCCCCCCCCTTCTGGATGAGTTATTCTTCCATTTTGTGCTGTTCTAGCATGAAATTACAAAGCCCCATGCTGCAAATTAGATTTTCTGTAGGGGTATCAGGTGTATCAAGAAAGGCAGTTCCAAGTGGCCTCAAAAACCTGCTCTTTTTAAAGTCTCTACAATGGGAGCATCCACTAATTTTGTAGGGAAAACTGGGGGAGAAAAGGCAATAGGGGCAAGAAAGATTGTGGTATGTTTTGCATTGTAAAGTTTGAGCTTGTTAGCCTCATTTTCAGTGTGCAAAGTCCTTATTGTTTTTAATAAGTTTGGGACATGGAGCAACTCTGCATGCAGAGTGACTCACTTCTATTAAAATATCTTTGAACAATGTCCCTTTAAAACACGCTTCACTAAGAGGCAAAAAGGATGCGGGAAGAGAGAAGGAGATTCAGAAATGTGCAATGAATTTCTACGGAAGGAAAACCTTGTTAGGAGGACATGAGGTTATGTCCCAACTTATTTTAACCCATACAGAATTCGTTCATCATAGCTAACGTTCACTAAAGCGGCACTCCACCAGCTGCACAAACCCCAAGGGAGACTAAGGAGAGTGATAATCACTGAAAAACCCTGCTGATGACTCCTCACATAGCTTCAGGCTGCCTCTTGAAGACTCCACGTGGCTGTTTCAGAAGTGCAGCCTCACTGCCTGTGCTGTATATTGATGCAGGAGAGAAAGACAAACTCCTGTAGACAACAGTATGGGAATATTACAATTTAAGGGGGATAAAAAGGTTCAGCCTTTGAAAATAAAAGAAGGTACTCCTTGACCACTGTGGCTTGTCATAAAACTGGAAAAGAAACACCTACATTCAACATCAATTCATCTATTGGTATTTACTAGAACAAAGTCCAAAATTCTAATTTTCTATTTGAAAGGAAGTTGGAAAGCCAGAGAGTTAACACCAGAGCCAAACTGGACCTGGTGTATTTAAGGGAGCATTCAGAAGGTTTTTGGGCGAGGGAGGAATAAAATGCACAAAAGAAAAATGCTGTGTTGAATAACATGGAAATACTCCACAATAGGTGAAATTATAAAGTCCTCATATATTTTAAACTCCTTGTTCAACAAAATGACTGATTATGTCAAAAGGAAGTTGGTGAAGGAAGGAGATGAAGATTCGGCCCTAAAATTTCATGCTCCCCTTGCTTTGGACTGATAAGCACCAAATTAACTTTGTGCTAATCAAGAGGTTAGAAGACATTATAGAGATGGATGATTTCTGCTGATTATAGTAAAAAAAAAAAAGGTATTTATGACATTCAGACAATACAGCAGTACATTTCTCCTAATATAACTAGTTTTACAATATTTCAAACTTTTCATGCACAAAAGTAGAAAGTCTTGAGAAGCCTTTTCTTTCTCTCCTCTCTCCAAACCCCTGTCTTCCCTACCCCCCTCCTCAGTGCTTCACCACTTCCATTTACAGAACAGCAGGAGGGAGAATCCAATAGAAAATCATGTTGTTCTGCTTTCCCTTTTATCATATTCAATACTTGACCCAAACAATCAGGAAGCAATTAAAAGCTTCTGTTTCAACTCCCCATCCTGTTCAAATTCTTGCTGTCATTTTAATTGTCTGAAACTTTGCTCTTTCAAAAGCTTGCCAGTGTTTGTGAATGTGAATGTGTGTGTGTGTACTTACAGACGTATGTATGCCCTTGTTCTTTCAGTCAAGTGATATTACAAAATGTCTTTTCATTTCTAACAAGGTTCAGTCATCTTTGTAATCAACACGTCCTTTAAGCAAATTCTTAACCTTAACGCTTTTCAAAATTTCTCTAATGATTTCTAATTTACTGACATTTTCCCTGAGCCCCTCATCAATTTAACTATTCAAATTGCTAACACTGTTAATAATTCCTCTGTCTCCAGCAGACCCACTGCAGACCTTGAAATCCCTCTGCTGCCCCTGCAGACAAGAACACATCTGGTAGTGCATCCATATCATGCTGGATCAGAGTATTTATTAGCCTGGCAGCGGAGTCTCATCACCATGCAGTAAGATGATAAACGGCTTCATTTTCACCATTGCTATCCAGAAGGGCCTCTCACGGGCCCATTTCCTCCCCTCACGTCTATCTTACAGTGGTGTAATTCCACTTATTTCAGCACATGGAGAACAGCATGAGCACAAGGGTCTGTACTTCTAAGGGTTTGTGGGGAAGATTTTGAGAAACATTTGGAGCTACATGCCAAATTGGCTTCCATGTCTTTGAAAAAGTCCAGATGTCTGTACTTCGGGGGAGATTTGAAGGGGAAGCAGATGCAGGCTGACCTGTCTCCAGACAAAAGCCCAAATTGTCAAAACGCCCCAGTGCATGCTCTGCTGGGACTTTAGGGCTGAATATACTGAGACAAACTAGGCATGACCTTGCTGCACATCAGCTGAACTGTGCTAATTGCTCTTACCCTGTGGTATATCAAAAGCATTTAGAAATGGCTCATCTGTCAGAGGCAGTTCAGGCTTTGGAGTGTTTTGCATTCCAGCTTTCTAGACAAAGCTCCCATACAGAGACAGCTTGTTAAGTGGCTCACCTTAAAATTTCCTGGACAGAAGTGCTCATAACTATGGTGGTACACATGGAGCTAGCAAGTGATATGTGACAGTTCCCTAAAAGAGAACCTCCTGCTTGTACATGCAGAACAAAGAGATGAACTGCCTCTGCTGATGCAGCCACAGTCAATGAAAATAATCAAAGAAACTCAGACAGGGACCAGATGGTCTGCAGCAGATAGCCAAGAGAGAGGATGCAAAGAAGCAGTGCTTCAGGGGAAAGTCCCTTCAGAAGTGCAGCCCAGTATTTAGAGCATGAGGAACTTGGTGAAGATTTCTAGAGTCTATGTCTTAACCACAAACTTCCTGTTAACCAAGTTACTTAAACTTTCTGGGTCTTGGTTTCCTTGTTTGTGAATTTGCAGTTGAGATACATTGCCCCAGGATGGGTAATTGGCTTATGTTTACAACATGCTTTGTGGTACTGCAAGGGATGTTACTGGCTACATGCAAGGAGCGTTTTTTGTATAGGACAGCATATGCGCGTTTTTCAGTCTGTCTTGATAGCTGCGTGTTCTGTAAAACTGGGGTAATAAAAATTACTCAGCAGCTTGAATGAGTGGTCTCAATACCTCTGGAGTTATGGATAATTGTAAAAAGTTGTCCACAGAAAACAGAAGTCTGCCTCTCTGAATAGTGTCTGCTACTTGAAAAACAATTTTGCTTATGTGAAAAACAAACTTAGAAACAAATGTAGGAAAATAATGGCAGAATTAAGTTTCACATCTCCACTCAAGTAGCTTTCTGAGGAAGATAAAAACCATTATTTTGTTGAAGACTTCCTATGCAGACTCCAAAGTTCATAATGAGGCTCTAAACTAAAGTCCCTACATAGAACTAAATTAATCCATTCCAATGTAACTCTTTTGAATCATATCATATAGGAGTAATTGGAGCAGAATTTGGTCTTCAATCAGATGTTTTATGAAAATATACAGACACAAATTATGAACTTCAGGCTAATAAAGTGACCAAGGAAAAAAAGTAAGTAAAAGCAGCCACACTATCAACATCTGGTAAGCAGGGTTCTGAGCTGTGAAGAAGAGGCTAGTTGTGAGATAAAGAGTGTCACTGAGCTATCCTGAGGTATTTAACTTTGCAAGGCCAGCCCTATTAATGGGGTTAGCAAGTGCAGCAAAACATTAGGGACAGCTAAATATCCAGTAAAGATGTATGGGTGATGCCACACAGGAGATTTGCTGCTTTGCCTGAGGCAACAGAGACCTTAGAGCTGCCAGCCCTGCTTCTCTGCATCTTTCAGTCTCAGATGCTACTGACACTCTACTGCTGAGAGGATCTGTTTCCCCATATGTATTAATTTGTAATATTAAAAATACAAAAATTAATAATAAAGATATTAAAAAACCTGCATGCATAAAGGCTGAATGAAGAGGGAAGAAT
Source organism: Aquila spilogaster (assembly GCA_024606505.1). Taxonomy (NCBI): domain Eukaryota; kingdom Metazoa; phylum Chordata; class Aves; order Accipitriformes; family Accipitridae; genus Aquila; species Aquila spilogaster. Next base: position 13,397,739 of record JANHGO010000038.1, read on the forward strand.
TCTTCTCTTTTGTTTCATTCTCTCTGGAGATTCCTCATAGCCACAGTGCCTTTTCAAACAAGCTCAGAGCAACTTGTTTGAACATTAGTTAGAAACTTACCCTCGCAATGTAAGGAAACAGTCAACACAGAAGATTAATATGTGTTAGAAAACATAAGATCAGGGTTTAAAGCTTTTGATGTTGCCATTGCATTAGCACAAAACCTTGATTCATATCCCTTCGTCTGCCAATAGAAAGGAGACAAGAAAAAGGCACAATCCCTGCAATTCCATGTTGGCCACGCTGAGACTGTTTCTCTAAAGACGTTGTCGTGGTTTCAGCCCAGCCGGTAACAAAGGACCACGCAGCCGCTCGCTCACTCCTCCCGCCCCCTCCGGTG
>JANHGO010000038.1:13398218-13438422 GCA_024606505.1 Aquila spilogaster
AATAACATCATCTGCACAAAGCTTGGACACGCTGTAAATTCACTCCTTTCGTTAATTAACTTTAATGTCCTATGGAGGGTATGTTTGAAGACGTGGTCAACAACTAGAGTTGGAAAAATACACTGATGGGAAGCCCATGAGATTCAGTAACAAGCACAACATCCTGTGCTTTGGACAGAAAATTCCCTGGCAGTGGTACAGCCTAGAGAACATCCAGCAGAACAGCAGGGGGAAGCCTGCTGGAATGCAAGCTAAAATCTAGCAACATACTACACTGCAGAAACTCTTAAGGCAACATAGTGAAATACTGTATCCAGTTTGGGGCCCAGTAGTACACAAAAGATGATCAAAAGTTCAGCAGAGGTCCACCAAGGTGATCCATGAAAAGGTCTGCAGCACAGGATCTGTAAAGAGCAACTGCAGATTTATCTAGAGCAGAGGAATTTTAGGATGTACTCCACACAGGCTCTCAAGTAACGACAAGGAGGGTGTTCAGAAAACAGACCAAGTTCTCTTTTGAGATGCAAAGCAAGAAGAAACTTAAATTGTCCAAGTAAAACAGAAGGTTTCATGCAAAACAAACAATCACAGCAGGGACAGCCGCAGATACAAACATTACCCAGGGACATTACAAAAACAGTCTTTACCAGTTTTGAAGATGCTACTGGACCAAGTTCTGAGCAACCTAATCTGAACTCAGCACTGATTGTGCTTTTAGGAAAAGGTTTGTTTACACAGCCTCCCAATATTCCTTCCAGCCCCAGCCATTCTGATTCTATACAACTTGTATTACTGTATGACATCTCCACTCAAATTTCTGTAGAACTGTAGTCAAAGACTCTATTCTGGCTTTTCTGCTTAGAGGTAGACAAAGGAAAGAATTAAGCAACTAAGTTCATTACATTTAATAAGCTTTAAAAAATTATAATTAAGCTTTAATAAACAATAAAGAAAAATACCTGATACCTTGTAGTTCACTACATTTCTTACCTCATTCTCATGATTCTTTTTGCTAAAAATTTATCACCTACTTAATCACCTTCTTTGCTTCCATATACCTATCTGTAAGCGCTTCAAGAGTACAGTCGTTACTTGGATAGTATTCTCTCCTTCCTGGGTACACAAACTACATTTAGTCCTGACAGAATACTTTGCCACAGGCTATTGCCTCTGGATTTTCCCAGCACATCTAAATTTGCCCAGGACATAAATACTTAGAGATCTATAAAACATATTCCATAGTGAAAAATCACCACTGTTAATAAAGAAAAAAACTGGTTTTAGGGAAGAAACCACAACAAACCTACGCTATTTTAGTAACAAGAGGAACATTTTGTAATTTGAGGGCTAATTATGGCAGTAATAATAATATTCAAAAATGAGTTACATAACAAGGACAGAATGAATGAACATCTAAATTCAAGTCATGTTTACAGCGCTCCTGAGCTATGTTGCAAAACAAAATTTAAAATCAGAGATAACACCACTCATGTAGTTAAACGACAGTATTAGAACGGGAAGATAACTAAGCATACATTCAGGCCGCCCAAAAGAAGAGTTCAAACTGAAGCAGAAATTAACAGGGAAACCAGGGGAGCAGAAACCTAAGTAGTTGCCCTAGTTTGGCACTTAATCTAATTTTGGAGGACCTGACATACTTGTCAGCACTGCGAATAATCACAGACATCCATTCTGGGTATGCTTGGCTAGATGAAGAATCACCAACACATGGCATTGGGGTCTCAAAACTCGAGACTTAATCCGAAGCCTGACCAGACTGTTTAGTGATACCTATCACTTGAAAAAAAGGTATTTTTGAGCAGCCCTTCTATATTCAGATGCAGCTTGGATTTCGAAAGCTGTACTGTTCTTAAAATATCACAAAACATAAAAACACACTTACTCCCTATCATCCTGAAGGCAGCCCAGGAAATCTGTATTCTAGCAGAATATTTACCATTAGCAGACAGAATTCCAGCTCTGTTTCATCTGAAAAACTCAAGGGCAATCAGAACTTAAATTACTCACATTTAAGCAGTCTCAAACTAGAAAGCACTGTTATAAAAGACTGGCAGCAGTAGAGCAGCATACACAGCTTTCTTATCTGCATGAAACATTCTTGAATATTTTCTTGCCTGTTCAGAGACATTAGAAGTGCTCTGCAGCACTGAAGGGAAAATGTTTTCCAGTCCTTTAGCACCATTTAGTGGCTATTCATTTGTAATGCAGCTGTATATACAGAAAGAAATAGAATTCTATCTCCTGCTCTTCAGAGAGTCAAGGAAGGCCAATATGTATCATATCAGCATTCTCACCTATGAATGACAGCTTCTTAATGCTGCATAATGTAATAATTTACTTGAAATTATCCCAATCTCTAAAGTGTTAAGATAAAGGAAAGCACACACAATACTGGGAGCATATAAGAAAGAAAAAGCTGAAGTCAACTCCAAGAAAGCTCTCACTAAAATCTTATCTCCACCCAACAAGAGGACTACATCAAGCTAAAACAAGCCAAGATTAAAAGTAATACACTGAATGATCAAAAAGGTATTTAGCACAAGTAAAACTTCCCTCAAAAAGAAACGCCACTCCATTTCATGGAGGCATTAGTATCTGCACAATGCTGTCTCAGCAAATCAGAACTGCAGCCAGGCCTGCTTTATCCAAATCACCACAGCTGGTTACCAATTTCTTCAGGCCACCCCCCCACACACCAATTCCCTCCAGTTTCCCCAGCCTTTCCCAAACATCAACCAAGGCCTAACTAGACGTTGTTCTAAAACAACAGTTCTGTCAGATATTAATTTACTAGTAAAATCTGTTACATACGGAAAGAACAGCATTTGGGGGCAACACACCATCAATTCCCAAACACCAAGCCTCTGGGGACAGCAAATGCCTAATCCATAAGGCACAGAATAGCAGTTGTCCATCCACAATACTGTTGAAGAGAATAAAAACCTGAATTTACCGTCTTGACCTTAATTCGCCAACTTATTCCAAGAACATAACAATCATTAAAAATAACTGTAAAAGGAATCCACTCTTAACGATCTTACAAACAATGCATTTGAAGGAATTAAATTGATAGCCAAACAGCACCACCAGCATAAGGTAACAGCAGAGATCCAGCTTTCCGAGATGAGTAATTTAAAAATCCAGTCATGCAGTCTGTTAGAGGGCGGGTACCGGGGAGCAGAGGCAGCCTTGCCCCTCGCCGCCACTGCAGGCCGAGGGTGGACGTGTTCGCTCTCCTCTCTCCTCAAGAGAAGAGAAACGCGGGCCGCCGGCCGCCCGGCAGAAGTCGAGCCTGGCAGCACGCGGGATGGAAAGGTCGCCACGCGGGATGGAAAGGACACCGGCAGGCCGCAGCCGCCCAAGGATTACGAGAAAATCTCCCGGCGCCCCAAGGGCGGAAGCGGCGGCCCGGCCAGCAGCACTCACCGGGCCCCGCTGGGTACTGACGGTGGTCGCCATGGCGCCTCCCTCGGGCCGAGTCCCCACCTTCCGCCCCGCCAGGCCGCCGCCCCGCCAGGCCGCCGCACCGCTCCCGTTAACCGCTCCAAAGGCCGCCGCCAGCCGTCACACAGCGCCAAGCGCCCGAGTCAGCTGATCCCGGCTCCAGCTCCAGCCCCGGCTCCGCCCCCGCCGCCGCGCAGGCCTGCGGCAACGCGCTCCCCGCCCCTTCTGGCTGTTTCCAAAGCCGTCCACCACCACGCGCATGCGCCAACGGGCCACGAGCCCTCTGGCGAGAGAGGGGCGCGGAGTTCCCTGTCTGCGCATGCGCCAGCCGACTAGCAAAGACGAGAAGTGTTAGAGTGGTACTAGCCTTACGCATGCGCCCTTGTGCTCTGCGGGCTCCGCAGCGCAGCACTTCGCAGAGCGCCGCTAGGGGGCGCTGCGGCGCTGGAAACGAGGCTTCGGGGCCGCCATCTTGCGGGCGCCGATACTATGCCCTTGGGCTGCGTTTCCGCGGCGATGTTAGCAGCGGGGCGGGCCGTGAGCAAGGCCTCGGCTGGGCTCCGTGGTGGGAGCTGTCACTCAGAACGCGGGGAGGAGGCCTCGGCGGGCTGCCCTTCTGCTGGAGGTGAAGTCTCTTGCAGCGTGAGCGCCCACTCAACGCCCCTGCTGCGTATGGGAGCACAGAGCCTTACTGCAGAGTGTGGTGCGTGCGGGAAAATGGCCGTTGTGCCAGCCCCTCTGCCGTGTGCACAGCTGGCCCTGCTTTCATGGCTGCCCACAGCTGAGGAGGTGACCTCCTCCAGCAAGCTGTGTGCCACTGCGGTTCCTTCCAGGAGAACAAAGCAGCTTTAATATTCATCTGAGTGCTGCTTTGGGAGATAAAATCTGATGGTTTCAAAGCCTATTTAAATAACATAACTGTTTCCTGTTGTTAGGATCTGCTGCAAGAATTTAGCCCTTAATTAAAATTCTAGTGTGAGTTTTGGCAGCTGGAAATAGAACGGTGCAATTAGGAACACTCCAAATATAGCACTGACTTTTTTTTCACGCTGCCATCTCATCTACATGGAGTGGGAGCGGCCTCATCTTCTCGCTTGTCTTGAGACTCAGAAAAATGAGTACTACAGGATATGATTGATTGGGAGCCATTGAACACGTATAGTTGGTGCCAGATGCAAGCTAACCAGCCAGCAGGAGAGAAAGGCTCTAATATTTTGTTATCACTGGCACCACTTCCTCTGTTGGAAGCAGAATTCAAGTCAGTCCACAGAATTGTTAAAGAAGCAAGTCATCTTTCCCTTGCTTCTGCTGATAGAAAAGAAGCTAAATCTGGAAATAAATGCATCTTACAACATTAGGTACATGGCCTGGGTGTATGAAGTTTGTATACTGATAGGGTAGTTGATAACAAATGCTGTCTACATATAACCCCTTTCAGGAGATTAGCTCCTGCGCGTTTCTTTGTACTGTATAATCATATATGTGCAACCAAGTTTCAGTAAGGGAATGGTAGAAGTTTCTGGAAGTAACGTTGTTGAAATAGTACGCAAACCCCATGGAGGAAAGGGGAGGAAATCAGTGCTTGTCTTCGTAATTACAATCTTTGCCATAAAGGCGTGTTGAAGGGAAGAAGTGGTAACAAACCTCATTGCACTTCTTACATCTACAAGTACACAAAGCAGGAAAGTACAGCTCACTGTAACTGCCCCTGCTTTAGCTATTCACCTTGGATTTCATTCAAACTGAGGAGTCCTGGGCTAGTCACAAGTAATTCAAGAAGTTTAGACATGAGAAAATATTATCTCCTTACAGTTTATTTCCACTGGAAAATTAGTAGTTCTAACTCAGAGATTACTCCTATAGAGATTTGCAAAGACTGGAGTGAACATTGTGCTTTCCTGAGAGCATCACCATTTTTTAACTGAATCTTTTATTTCCCTGTTTTGTTATTAGTCCTAGGAAATACACACTTTTCTACAGAGGCACTATTCGGTGACTCTTAATCGCTATTGTTCGAAATATGCACTTACCCTTGGGTTACTTACTAGCTGAAGGTGGCCTGTAAACTCTACAGAAATACCGGCTTTGCCATCTAGTGGACATCCACGACAACAGCAAGTAGCCTACAACCACGAGACAGGTGGTTTTGCTTCCTCAAGAGCGTTATCACCACAAATAGGGAGCACTGGTGCAAGAGCATTAAGTGAAGCATCTGATATCAATGTAGTAATTAAAATGGAATGTAAGCTATGGGAAAGGTGAGAGAACAAAAGTCATAAAACCCCGTTATTTGCAACATATGGACATCATATATATATATATAAAAGGTTGCAAGGTAATTAGAGAGAAGCTATAATGACAATAACTTGCACTTATCTTGTAATAAAAATGTCGCTGTCAGTTTCTCCTATGTCGTTCATTTATTTTCATTCCTAGTCCCTTCTCTATCCATCTCTGTTCTTCTCATGTCTCTCCCATAATCTCTCCTCCCCAAACCTGTCTTTTTTTTTCTTGTCCTTTTGTTTGTGTTTTTTTTTCCTACGTTCCTCTACACCTTTTTCTTTGATACTGTTTTGTATTTACTTTCTTTATATTTAACTTAGCTTTCAATAGATTTGTTGTAACATCCTCACCGAAGAACAGTTACAGCAGAATTACTGCCAAATGTGCTTTGTGGTCATTCACAAAATCAGAACGGATGCTTATAAGGTTGAAGAGAGTAATGCTACAGGGCTGTGAGTGTACAGGAAGCTCACTGAGACTGCATCTAACTTTTGGCATGTGTTTAACACTCAGCATTGGGGTCTCACCTATAAAACTGAAACCTGTCAGTTTCACATTAATATAAACAATAATAATTTGTGTGGTGAGAACTCTCTATTTGTATCTCTTTAACAGTGCCTGTTTTGGAAAGCCAAGCATCTCCATTTATTTGTGTGGGAAACAAAAGAGAATCCTTCAGCTTAGGAAGCTAATCTCAAACTGTTTGATAGCTGATCTTTTCCAGGGAACCCTCACAAGCAAACTGGGTGATTAGATTTTATTTGTTCTCTCTATCAGTGATGAGTGTCTGTCATGATACTAGGGGAGTTCCCACACTCGTTTAAAACCAGTTTGTTTGTAAGGGCTTGCAAGGACTGATGTCAAAGGAGTGTTTTAAAATATGCTCTGAGCTAACTAAAGCTGGTGCATAATAGCAGAGTAACAAATTCATTTGGCCCTAGCAAAGTAAGTTTGAGGTTCTGTTTTGTAGCTGTTGCAAACATACAAGAATATTGTGGAATGGCCATGCATTGTGTATCTCTGACTTGAGTTTCAGGCAAGATCAGTCCATTTTACTGAGTCTCTGAAGGATCCAGAAGTAGCACAAAGGTACAAATCTGCTACAAGCGGAAAAGAATCTGTTGCAAAATGCAGAGCCAGATTCTGCCATTATTTCTTGCACAGTCTCCCAAAGGTGACTTGGAGGTAATAACAAGCAAACACGTCTGTGAAGTTCCAAGGGATCCACTACTCTGTGGATTCAGCTCATACCAGAGTGGAAGCGCAGAAGGTGGAAAGAGATGTTGCAAGCTTTGAGCTACAGAAAAGACCATAGAGTCCAAGTGTGCAGAGCTCTGCTTCTCAGGAAACATTTGTCCACAGATAGACAGCGGACACAGCACCAAATACACAACAACAGAGTGTAATGCTAATTTTTTCTTCATGGTACCAGTTCAAGCTTGGTGATGCACAACAGCTGAAACCCTAACGTGGAGATTCCATATGGCATTCAGACTGGCTGTAACAAATAATAATTTCCACTTCAATAGCATGCAAGGAACTCATAGCGCATTGTGAACGTTAATTAATCCTCGCAGTCCAGTTGGGATGCAGATGGATTACATCCCTTGTCACCGAAGGAAAGATAGCTCCAGCATGAACCAGGGCAACTCTGTAACATTATTCAGGAATTTCTGCCAGGATGCGTACTCCACTGAAACTACAGGGGAATTCAAATGGATAGAGCGAGGAGAGAAAGATTTAAATACAAACCAAAGCTCAAAGTTGGCATTGCATCCCTCTCAGCACCAGGCCATGAAACAAAGATGTTAAACAGCAGGCAACTTACTGCCACCGCAACCACCGCATAATTTCATACCCCAGCGTTATAGGTACTGATTGAACTAGATGAGTATTGGCAAATGTGTTGTTCAAGCAGTTGCGGGGGATTCTAGCAGAAAAGCCGAAAGCACAGCCGAGCAGCTAATAAGTGGCTGTTCTTCAGTCATGCTGCACTCAAAATAGCTTTCCAGCAGGGGAAAAAGCAAATTCTATTGGCTTCAACACCTGGTTGAGCAACTTAATAAGGACAAAATTGAAAGTTAGAGCTGAAAGAGCTGAATCATTATTTATTTTATAACTACATCTTCATCACACAGTTCACTCTAAAATGGGAGTTATTTCATTTCAAATCAAGCTCGTGCCAGCTTTTTCTGTAGGCTCATTCAGCACAGAGGTGAGGCGAAGGTTCTTTGAAAACAATTTCCGACAGCAGCTGCTTCAGAACAGGAGAGCAATCTGCAATCATAGGGAAGAATTTTTTCCCATTTTCTCCTGCTCCCCCCTGCCTTTCCCAAGGTGTATTTATAACGCACCAGGAAAATGGTAGCCGTGCAAACAAAGCTTGGACTAAACGTAAGACAATTACCTCAGCCTTTCCTTATGATTATACTTAGATGAAGCCTGGTAATTACTGTTGTATTCCTCTGATTTTTTTTCAATAGGTTGCACCTTCCTTGAAGTCCCTAAGACTGGCCGCAGCATCCAATACCTGGGGAATTAACAGCTCAAAGGACAGCTGAAGATTTACTAACTGTTTTGTAGGTGATAACACTGGCTATAAATTGCAGCATTTGCCTTTTTTTTTTTCCACAGCTGCTTAACATTGTTTACTCCCATTCAGCCTATTATCTATGTTAACATTCAAATCATTTTCTGCCATGCTGTTACTTAGCTTGTCCTTCCTCACCTTTTATTTTTGCAGTTTATTATTCTTGCCTAAATGTGATGACCTGTTTGTTTTTATTCGGCTGCATCCTCTTAATTCATCATGGAGTTGTTCTGCAATGTATACCTGTTGTGTTTGATTGGCAAAAATATCTACCCAGAGTAATTATGAATAAATCAACATGTTTGTTTATTTAAAGAGAAGCTGCTCTCTTCTCTAGGGAGAAGTCTTGCAAATGAAATCCTCACATCTTTTTATTGAATTAGATTATCTTTTTTTTTTTAATCTAGATTATCTCTTAAATGGGAGAATTCCCTGCAGCCTCATTTAAAAAAAAAAAAAAAAAGAGTTCAGAAGTCTTTATTTGAAAGTAGAGACTCGAGCACATAGATTTTGGCATTCTAGTCTCACAGAAGGACATACAGCCTTTCAGGTTGTAACTACTCCCATGCCAATGTGTAAGCAGGCATTATTGTAGAAATCTCATCTATGATTAGTTGTTTTTTTTTTAAGAGTTTCTCAGAAAATAGAAGCAAAGGAATTGTTTTTTTTATGTCTGTTTTTTGTTGTTGTGCTGTTTGTTTTTTCTTGCATCATCAGAATATAAATTAAGACAAAGAAGGAGAAGAACAATGAAAAATAAGAGTGAAATGATGCGGGAAGAAGCAACAACTTCCTTCAAAAAAATTGTTTGACTGCATGTCTTCAAAACACTTCACACTTGATTTGTTCTCACATTTCCCATTTTTTTCTGATATTTTGTGTAAGTTCAAGCAGTGCAAATGTGAATCTCTGCTCAACATAATAAAACTTTCCAGCTGATTCAGGTGAAAGGTACAGTTGTCCATGCTGTTTGCAGTGGCTAGAAATCCACATGCAAGCAAACGCTGCTCTCCTGCTTACTTAAGTTTATTATAGAAATCTGTGCTTATATGCAGCAAAATATGGTTTTCCTCTCCTTTGTAATTTGGCTAATCTGTTGTTCCTCCTCAGTAAGATGATACACATGCAAATCAATATGCTATCTTTCTCATCTTCCCAACTTCTTTATGAAAAGAAGCACCAGTTCTGTATGTGAAAGGAATTCTGCAAGTTAAATGTCATACTTTCTCCCACTGGGTACTTTAATTTTATAGATACTAGTTCTTATAATCAACCGTGAATATTAAGACTCATAGATAACTGTGGCTTTCAGCAGTGGTATTTAGCAGGTACTTTCTCTGGTTGGCTCTCCCTTTATGTCTCTATATTTGGTGCCTAAGTGCCTGCAAGGAAATCATTATTTTCTGTTAGATGTTTAATTGCAAATCTTGTGAGGAAATTTGCCGTTTTCCTAACAATGCACAACTAACTTTATTAGCACATTGATGCACTAGATGCATTTGTCAGCTCTAAAGCCCCATCTACTCGAAAAAGTACCTAGCCTTTTCCCTTAGGAAAAGATTGTTTTCAGATGATGCAATGGCCTGATGTACTATTTCCATCTTTCCTCCAGAGCCTTTCCTATTGAATGTGACAGGTTTGGGGACACAAATACACTTTGTGTCTGCAGTGAAAGGATTCTTATATGTACTGGTTCTGGTTTCTTTGGGATCAGATCTCAGCCTTCTTTGAAGTTAGCACCAACACACACAGATGGTCTTCCAAAAGCCTCAAATCTGTTTAGGTACTAGAGGCTGTCTTGAAGAAAAGCAGGTTCTGGGTTGGCTGTAGCTTCAGTGTTCTCAAATATCTGGACTAGATGAGCTTACATCTGTAGCTGAATATTTCAAATAGCTAAATAGTTTTGGACTCCTGTTTCAATCCAAATATCCCCTTTCAGTTTAAATCTGCTCCCCTTTGTCCCATCACTATCATACCTGTGGGTTGTACAGCATTGTACAGATCTCCAATGAGGACATTACATATGTTACAGACCCTACCCATAGAGAGGTTTGATGGCAATTTGGTACAATTTTCTTGAGATTTTCCAGGACTAACGTAGAACAATTACATTCATAATTTCTACTGTCACATAAAAGGATATTCACATGTAAACATGTTGCTTCACTATAAGATAAATACATGATGTGCAGGTGGCCTAATCACTGATGCCAAGTGGGAGCTGCCAGCAGGCTCCTTCATTACAATTAGCAGGCTAAGTTCTCCCTGCTGCCAAAGTATATGCACAACACAACACAGGCCTAAATACCAAGCTGTATGTGCAGGATAGGACAGCACAGGCCTGCACTTTCTCACGTTAACAGTCACATTGATCACTAACTCATTACAGCATTGGTCTTCTGGTAAGGATCAGAGCAGAAGTAGGCGTGTACACGAATCCTCATGAGGTCCCATGTATGCCTCAAGTTGTCTGCAAGAATGCATCTGGAAAGAATGAATGTCAGAAGTACCAAATGGAATCAGGGTACGAATGAAACAAGGAGGATTTAAAAAGCCAGTCTTCACCATTATATGTAAAATTTTCAATGATTAAAATTAATGTTTAAAAGCAATGAGTGGCTGTTTTAAATGTGGTTTTAGCTGAAGTTATATTGAATTGCAAATAAAGGAATTATATAGCGTACAGATAAAACATGTCTGTGTAACATGTACATTTATATACCTGTTTCAAGTCACTTCCTGCTCAGCTTCTTTGCCGTTTATGGCATTGTGTAGCAGTTTCTGGCACATATGGTGTCTTCAATTGAAAGGTGTTGTCACTTGACTGTAATTGCAGAGACTTTCCAGGCAGGAATTCAGTCTTACAGCTACATTCAGAACATGAAAAAATGTGTGAATTAAAAATACGACTTCGCTTTTTTTGTGTGAAAATTAAGCATATAATTTTCCTAAAATGAAGATGGGAAAGACAGAAACATCATAGATTTATATGAGCCTTCTATATATCTTTTGTAAAGTCAGAAAAGTATAGAAAGGACAGTTCTGCATATGCTATTTTTCAGCTCATTCTGGTTCATTAACCCCAGTTTAACAGATAAACCTTGTTTATGTATCATTTGTAAATACTGTTATTGAAACAGTTTATCAGAAACAGTGAAATGCTTCAATTCCATGCAGAGTTCACCACATATTTACGTGTTATATAAAGTCAAAAGTTTTATTAAAAATAGATTTGCCAGCTGTAACACTGCTCCTACAGAAACCTCTAAAGTTTTAGATATGCCACCCTCAGACTTGAAGTGTGCTACATATACAGGACAGCAGCTGAAGCTGATGGCGAAGATCTGATGAAAAATGAGAGCAACAGAGCTATCCACCCCACTGAAGAGCTACCTCAGTTTACCCTTCCCATGGATTTCTGTGGTCATGTTTCATTTTTACCTTTGTCCCCAGCGAACAGTTGTTTTTCTCCTAGCTTTCCCTGTGGCACTGGTCAACAAAAATGGAAGAGTATCAGTCTGACATGGCACAGCCTCAGTACTCAAGGAACTGCCAGGTAATACTGTTCAGGCCACCTTAACACAAGTGCCCTCGTACAGGCAGTTCACCTCTCACAATTAGTATTATCTAATTACAATATCGCTTAAGGGTCTCTATTTAGATTAGCTCTTAATTGTACAAAGCATTTTCTCTGACTAAACCTTTTTTACAGGTACGTTAGATGTTCTGATGGATGATGTTGATCTTGGGTAAGAGATTCCTACTCTCAGCCTTTTTGTCACCACTTCTCTTTTGCGAGGGTATATTCCCCACCTCCGCTTTACTCTTCTAGCAATACACCGTATCATTTCCCCTCTCAGTTCTGTAAAATGATTCAAGTTAAAAAAAACAACAACAATAAACAACTAAAAACCACCACCAAAGCCAAATAAATGCTCTCAAGTATCAAAAGAAACACTCTTTTAGTATTACTGCCTCGTTATTCAGTTGGGGAACTGACATACAGAGATTAAGTGAGTTGCCAGAGGAAAAGGAGGAAGGATGCAGGAAGAAAATTCAGTTCCTCTGAGTCACAGTTCAGCATCTTAAACAGAAACCTTCTTTGTTCTGACTTCACCTTACCTCTGAGTGTTGCCCAATCTCTTTATGCTCAAACTTTCCTCTTATAGGCTGTATCTCTTCTCATTTCAAAGGGAGACTTTCTTGTCACACAGGACAGGCACGAAGGAGATTAAGGGGTTGTTCTAGCCTTTTCATCTCTGGAATTTTTCTTCACTGCCACTACAGCAAGCTGGTGCATATATCACCGTTGAAAATGATGTCCTGGAATTACAGCTTTCTCTTTGCCACTGTAGATTTTTTTTCCTCCCTGTATCGTATTTGCTCAGTGCACTGCTTGTTTGCTAGCTCCTGCCTGGCAAGCTTCATCTGCTTGCTTTGTGCATAAATGCCAGGGATAATTGTGAAAGCTCAGCATGATTACCAGTTGGCCAGCTGCCACGTTGGTCTTTAGAATTTAACTTTCCATCCACAAAATGGCATTTAATTATTTATTTGTATTAAAAAAAGTTATGTGGCTGTTGTCTCTCAATATACAAACAAAAGATTTTAGCCAAGTGTAAATATGCACTGTCTGAATTAATGTCCAATAATGAAAACCCTTTATAACCAACCTAAGAAAAAAATACTAAACTTTCCTATATCTTTAAATTCCTCCAAGCTCTTCCTCAAAGTCTGGAGAAAAGATATATTCTGCAATGAGACCCACAGGTGGAAGAAGAAGCTAGCGAACTAGCAGTGATGTACATTCCAGGATCAAGCACCGCACATTGCAGTTAGTGCTAAAGTGACTGAAAGTGGCAATTTTTTTTGTCTCCTTTGAGTCAGAGAATTCTCTCTTGAGCTTTTACTGCACATGGTGATCTATGAGGGCTGCTCCAAAAGTAACGCCTCTTGTTTTATTATGTTGTTCCATGACATCAAGGGCACATGTTGGTGGTATGGCTGTAGAAGTTGAACTTTCTCACCAGTTTGTGAGAATGTTAGAGCATCCGTGTATTGGAATAATTAAGGAGGTTTCCCGATCCAGCTCATCAGAGCCTTTCTTGTGTCAGCAGTTCTTTTGTTGCTGCTACCAAACGTCATTTCCAGGGCAGAGCCTGCAGCTTCCATTAACTCAACACACTTACACACCAAATCCTCAGTGCAGTGTGTTGTACCTCCACGAACATACTGTCCCTGTGTGATAAGACTTGTAACAGGCTGTGTGCATCCCCATACCAAACGTCTCACTCTTCATTCGCAATTGCTGATGTACTCCAGTGATATCAAAGATCCTGCTTTTGCCACAGTTTGGTAACACTATGGAAAAAAAAAAAAGGAAAAGAAAAAGCAGGCATTAATGAATACAGGAGGGCAATACAGGAGGATTTTATTCAACTGTAATATATATTTTTGTCTGAGTGAGTTTAGAAGGTGAGCTGTATTAATACTGAGTTATTTTCCTCCCTTTCTTTCTTTCTGCTTGCTGGTAACATATCTCCTTGTTGTTTGAAACCAATTAGCCAGTGTACAGCACTGCAGAACCAGCAACATGACTTTCCAGAAGATCTTCACTGTCCCTGCAGATTCTCCTTCACTACTGTTACATAATCCCCCCTCCTTTTGGATGAGTTATTCTTCCATTTTATGCTGTTCTAGCATGAAATTACAAAGCCCTATGCTGCAAATTAGATCCCTGTAGGGATATCAGATGTATCAACAAAGGCAACTTCAACTGCCCTCAAAAAACCAGCATTCTTAAATACTTCAGAAAGCTGCCCTCCTGAATGAGACCGTCCATTCATCCTGCAGGGGGTGATGATGCAATAGGGGCATAGAAGATTGTGGTGTGTTTTGCACTGTAAAGACTAAACTTGTCAGCCCCGTTCTCAGTATGCAAAGTCCTTATTGTTTTCAGTAACCCTGGGATATGCAGCAGCTCTGCCTGTAGAGTGACACTCACTTTTATTAAAATATCTTTGAACAATGGCCCTTTAAAGCATCTCACTAAAAAGAGTGCAGGGAGAGAGGAGTTTCAGAAACGTGCAGTGAATTTCTATGGAAGGATAACATAGTTAGGAGGACATGAGGTTATGTCCCAACTCATTTTAACTCGTACAGGATTTGCTCATCACAGCTAAGGTTCATTAAAGCGGCACTCCACCAGCTACATAAAGTCCAAGGGAGACTAAGGAGAGTGATAATCACTGAAAAACCCTGCTAATGACTCCTCACATGGCTTTAGGATGCCTCGTGAAGACTCCATGAGGCTATTTCAGAAGTGTAGCCTCCCTGCCTGCATTGTATACTGATGCAGGAGAGAAAGACAAACTCCTATAGACAGCAGTGTGTGAATATTACAATGGATAAAAAGGTTCAGCTTTCAAAACAGAAAGAAGATGCTTCTTGGACCACAGTGACCTGTCATAAAATTGGAAAAGAAATATCTATATTCAGCATCAGTTCACCTATTGGAATTGCTAGAACAGAAGACTGAAATTCTGATTTGCTATTTAAAAAAAAAAATTTCAAAGCTGGAGAGTAACACCAGAGCCAAACTTGGCCTGATACATTTAAGGGAGTATTCAGAAATAAAATTCTGAAATAAAATACATGGAAGAATAATAAGAAAATATATCTTTTAAACTCATTTCTTATCCAATAAAATGACTGTTTGTGTCAAAAGAAAGAGGTTGAGGGAGGGAAACCAAGATTTGGCCCTGCGTTAACTTCTTGCTCCCCCTTCTTCGGGTATGCACCAAATTAACCTTGTGCTCATCAAGAGCTAACAAAACATTATAGAGATGGATAATTTCTGCTGATTATGGTAAAAAAAATATTGTACATAGACAATATGGAAATGTTTTTTCCTAAAATAATTAGCTTTAAAATATTTCAAATTTTCATCCACAAAAGTAGAAAGTCTTGAGAAGGCATTTGTTTCTCTTTGCTCTCCAGATCCTAGTTTCTTCTCTACCCACCTCCTCAGTGCTTCACCATATCCATTCAGAGAACAGCAGGAGGCAGAATCAAACAGAAAATCATGTTGTTCTGCTTTCCCTTTTATCATATTCAACACTTGACCCAAGCAATCAGGAAACAATTAAAAGCTTCTGTTCCGACTCCCAGTCCTGCTCAAATTCTTGCTCTCATTTTGTTTGTCTGAAACTTTGCTCTTTTAAAAGCTTGTCAGTGTGTGTGCACTTACAGACATATGTATGACCTTGTTCTTTCAATGAGTGATATTATAAAATGTCTTTCAATTTCTAACAGGGTTCAGTCATCTTTGTAACAAGTCCTTTAACAAAATTCTCAACCTTAACGCTCTTCAAAATGCCTCTAATGCTTTCTAATTTACTGACATTTTCCCTGAGCCCCTCATCAATTTGACTATTCAAATTGCTAACACTGTTAATAGTTCCTCTGTCTCCAGCAGATCCACTGTAGACCTTGAAATCCCTCTGCTGTCTCTGCAGACAAGAACACATCTGGTTTTGCATCCATACCACACTGGATCAGAGTATTTATTAGCCTGGCAGCAGAGTCTCATCACCATGCAGTATGATGATTAACAGCTTCATTTTCACCATTGCTATCCAGAAGGGCCTCTCGTGGGGCCATTTCCTCTCCTCACTTCTATCTTACAGTGGTGTAATTCCACTGATTTCAGTACATGAAGAACAGCACGAGCACGAGAGTCTGTACTTCTAAGGGTTTGTGGAAAAGATTGAGAAATATTTGGAACTGGATGCCAGATTGCCTTCAATGCCTTTGAAAAAGTCCAGATGTTTGTACGTTGGGGGAGATTTGAAGGAGAAGCAGATGCAAGCTGACCTGTCTTCAGAAAAAAGCCCAAATTTTCAAAACGACCTAATGCGTGTTCTGCTGGGGCTTTAGAGCTTAATATACAGAACCTAATATACAGAACCAAGCTCGGCATGACCTTGCAGCACATCAGCTGAATTGTGCTAATTGCTCTTACCCAGTGGTATATAAAAGGCATTTGAAAATGTCTTATCTATCAGGGCAGTTCAGGCCTTGGAGTGTTTTGTGTTCCAAATTTCTAGACAGAGCTCCCACGCAGGGTCTGCTTTTTAGGTTGCTCACCTGGAAATTTCTCAGACAGAAGTGCTGATATCCATGGTAGTACACACACAACTAGCAAATGACAGGTGAATTTCCTAAAACAGACCCTTCTGCTTGTATATTAAGACCAAAGATATGGACTAGATCTGCTGACACTGCCACTGACAATGAAGATAAACTCAGATGGGGACCTGAAGGTCTGCAGCAGATAGCTAGGAGAGCTGTTGTAAAGCAGCAGTGCTTCAGGGGAGATTTCCTTCAGACCAGCAGCCCAGCAATTAGAGCATGAGAAACTTCTTAAGGTTTCTAGAGTCTATGTCTTAACCACAAACTTCCTGTTAACTGATTTAACCATTTTGGGCCTTGTATTCTCTGTTGGTGAATCTACAGTTGTGATATCCATCTTCCTAGGGTGATGTAATTAGCTTACATTTCAAAAACACTTCGTGATGCTGCAAGGGAAATTAATGATGACCAGGAGCATTTTCTATGTATCTGAGAATGTAGGGTGCTTTCCTTCACTCTAGTTTTCACAGAACACTGGAGGTGAACCAGATCCAGAAGACAGCATAAGTGAGTTTTTCAGGCTGTTTTGTTACCTGCACATTCTGCAAAATTGAGGTAACAATAATTACCGAGCAGCTCAAATGTGTGGTCTCACTGCCTCTGGAACTATGGATACTCAGGAAAAGTTAAACTGAGATCTGAGATGGTCCACAGCAAACAGAAGTCTGCCCCTCTGAGCAGCGTCTGCTCTTTGAAAAATACTTTTGCTTCTGTGAAAAAACAATTTGAGAGGCAAATCCACACATACAATGCCAGGATTAAGTTCCTTGTTTCCACTCAGGTGGTTTTCTGAGAAAGGCAAAAAAAATATTTTACAGCCCTGATGACTTCTAAAGTGAACTCTGTTTTCCCATATGCATTAATTTGATATTAAAAATAGCTCCTGCATGTATAAGGGCTGAGTGAAGAGGGAGGCATTTTTCTTTTTTGATCTATCATCTCTGGAGACTCGCCCAACCACAGTGCCTTTTCAAACAAACTCTGAGCAACATTTTAGAAACTTATTCTCACACTAGAAGGAAGCATTCAACATAAAATACAAACTTCTGTTAAAATAAAAAAAATACATAGATCAAGGTTTAAAGCTTTTGATATTGCAATAGTATTACTGTAAAAGCCTGATTTTTGTCCCTTATTCTGAAAGGAGAAAAGACACGTTCCCTGCAACTTCGCGTTGGCCACATTCAGATTGTTTCTCTACGGATGTGAGGAGATTGTCTGGTGTTTAGAAATCAGACCATAATCCACAGTCTTTTAGCTGATGTAGTAGAGCAGGCTGGCCAAATGCTGTTATGGATCTTAGCATATAAATGTGAATATGGCAAACGAGTTTGTTAGTCAAAGTGGAAGAAAAGAGGAGGTCTTAGTATCTGCCACAAACTTATGGGAAGGATCAAAGAAGGTATGTCCTCCATCCTCAAACTGGGGGACAGCCACCCTGACATGGGGTAAAAGGTGATGAGGACATCAACTGACTGACTCCCAGCCACTTTCTGCTGCAATTACCTCCCATGCTGGCATGTTCCAGTAAGGGTCCCAACAACCATGATTTTACTCTGCTCCTCCTCCTACACAGACCAGCTCTCTCCTCTCATCCAACATAGATGAAGATCCAGTCCCTCCATTGCCCTAGCAACCTTCTCCCAAGCGCACTCTAAGATCTCTATCCAGCCTCTATCTAGAGGCATCCAGGAAGGACTGCAGTGCTGTGCCTTCTCTATGTGAGAAATGCTCAACACAATTTAAGTTCCCCACTATAATCTGGTTCCTTCCCAGGGACTGAGCTCTCAAAATTAAAAGTTGACTTATCTGTCAGAGCCCAATCAAAAAACAATTTACTGTTCTTCCTTTACATACCTTTTTTTAACTCCCTGATTAAAACATCTCCCTGGTATACCTTGTTTTTATAAGCAGTGCCACTTCACAGTTAAAATCTTTTGTCTGATTTAGTAAAGACGGTTAAACCATCAGATGAATCACTTGAAAGAAGGCTGCACCTCAGTTTTATTCCATCTTATGTCCATTTTATTCCTGGCAGTCATTGTTTACAGAAACAAGAAAATCACGTTAATCTTCAACTATATTTTCTTATTTCTGGAGAATTTTAAATTGACAAGTGTGGCCTTTTGACCAGTTCACTTTCCCTTGCAGTATATTTTCTCAGTTTCTTTTTGCCTTTGAGACCTTGTGCACTCAAGCTATTTTCAATGTCTGCTTTACACTACAGTCAGCTCAACTGATTTGGCATTTCAGGCTTCACAGCTCCTTGCCCATATCCTGACTCAGGAGTCCAGACCTTAAAACACAGGCCTCAAAATTATGAGTTCACACAGGAATTACCTATGTCTTTTTTATTCTGTCTCTGATCTATCCCCGGCTAAGCATAGTTTCACATCATTGTTCTTGTTATACTCCTTAAAATAACCTTTTTATTCCATCTGTGAAATAGAACTAATGGGAACAACTTAAAGAATGGACTCTGCGTTGACATTAACAAGCAGAAGGGTCCTTGTAATGATTAAGCATCCTGGGGTATGAACACACTGGCAAGTGCACATCCCAGACAAATAACAGTCTCAGAATAAGATTCTGTCAGATCTGCCTCCTATACAGACCACTTTGATGACAAAAAACATCTTTGAGTAAATTTCAACAGAAAGACAAAGAAAGGACCAGTTCTGTTATATCAGAAGTGACAATGGGCACTCGCTGTTTAGCAAGCCTAGCCTACACAGGAAACTAAAGTAATTCTAAATTAACATGACTAATTAGCAGCCTTAGATAACATAATTGCTATGCAGAAGTTCCCAGTTTTAGTTAGCATTCTATCTTAACTACTATGTAATTATTAAGGCACCAACCTCAGCACCAGCAACTTAATTATCTTTATATCACTGCAGTCTCAAGCTTGAATGCTGATGATTAATAAAACATAATTATTTACATTGTAATTGTGGCATTTTAATTAAACTGAAAATGCACTTCGTTTGCTTTTTGCCACAGTGCTAATTTTTTAAATTCAGGTCAAATATTTTCATCAAGCTTCTTTTTTTATCCTTAATTGCGAATTAGATAGACTGATCTCTTGTCATCTCAAGAAACCGTTGTGACTGTTGGTGACAAATGAGTCTTGGGGTAACAAAACAGCCTCATTGCTCTAAAGTTATGTAACCTCAGTGCTAATAAACCATGCCTTGATAATTTTTATTTCTCTGAAGTAATTCCTGTGTGTGTAAACCCCATTTAATTTTTTTTTGGAGTTAGTCTTTGCTAGGATTTAGTTTGCTATAACTTATTATGACACTACTTAAAAGGCCCCACTGAGACCAAAGAATTTACAGACCAACAAGACCAAAGGTAAAAAGTGTTGGCTTATGGAAGTGAAACGATCTCCTCATTGTCACCTACTATGTCACTGTCAGAATCAGGAGTAGAGTCCAGACCTCCCAGCTCCTCTACTTGTTAGTTCCCATTGCTCCTCAAGTTCGCAAGTTTAGAAATACTAAGTGTGTGATGTGTGGAGACAGACTCTTAGCCTCTATTTTCACATTATTACTGGGGATCCCAGCCTTAGTAATAACAAAAGGCTGGGTTTTTTAATGCATTTTTGTAACTCCTCTGACCTCAGAAGATATCTTTATGCTAGTTACTTACACTAGCATAAGACAGATTGGTTCCAGGATTAATAGCTTCCCTTTGAGTGCAGTCAAGTTTTGCTTACGTAGTAGAAGAATGATTTTCCCTGCCATTACCCAGAAAAAAAAAAAAAACACTGCAAATTTTCAGCAAAAGGAGCAAATTCTGCCCCAGTTTTTGCCCTCTGAGAGACTCAAAATACTAGCCAGCAGAAACTTTATAGGTGCGCTTCAGCATTGTTTCATATATATATATATATTCTGAATATGACAACTCAAAATATCAATGTTTTTGATACTTCCTCTAGACTAGAAGTATTATCTAGTCCATTTCAGGAATTATTCTTGGCTGTGCTTGCTGCATTGCTGTATCTTCCAAGTTACAGGATTGGAAGCCCAGAGGTGACATGGTTGAGCACTAGATCAAAAGCCAGATTTTGGGAAGCACAGTGAGAGAGGGTTTGTCACATAGACTGACTGAAAGCCATGACGGACAGAAAATGAAGACTGGAAAAGATTCAGGGGGAAAGAAATCTGTCTGCTTAGGAAATAAATGAGTTATGGAAAGAAAGATGCTTAGGGCTGCTCTACTTAAAACAGAAGCAAGAAATCAGCAGACTTTGAAAGCTAAAGGAGGTTGTGTAGAAAGCATCCCTGAAAGCTGAGAAGGGAAGAGAAGAAAATGTTGTAACTGTAGTGCCACTTAAATGTGATGTAATCTTTAGCCTGGGCAAATCCAGGACTTATGGATCTGCTCAGCTCAGCACAACAATAGTGAAACAGCTGCCAAGGAAGGGGCAACCAGTTGCTTGTCTGTAGAAGTAGTGCAGATATCTCTGGAGCTGCCTGTTTAACACTTGATGAAATTTGAAAAGCTCTCATTTTATAGAGAAAAAAAGAAATCTGTGCCCATCCTTCCTAGATTTTACAGTGTTCTAGTAAAAAGACTAATGCCCAATCTTTTCCCTATATGGGGAGAGAATGGAGGAAAAAAAGCAACACAATGCAAGTGCAGATCAACCGGTAACAGGAAGGATAAGCCAGCCTTATGTGAGAAAGCTCATAATTTTTCCCATCCACCTTCGAATTCCCCCTCTACATTTGAAAATTCTCACTTTATTTAAGCATTCTGGCTGAATTTCAAGACATTGTAATAATGAGCAGGGTGAGGACAGGGGATTTACAGGCATTAAGAGAAGCACTTTCATTTTGTCCCAAAGCAGACATATAAAGTTGAGGATGGTAGCTTGACTCCTGAAGCTATTGGAGGCTTTGAGAATGACAGTACTTGCCAATTTAGAGAGAAGATAACAGAGCTTATTTACACCAGTTAAGGACTGGGCCAGATTTCTAGCACCGCATAGCCATCATGAAAGCATCCTATGTGATGACATCATTAGCTTGGAAAGATGCCAGCTGAATTCTACTGCTAAGGTAAAATAGAAAGATGCTAAATGCTAAAGCTTTTCTCAGATTTATTATCCATATTTTCATCCATATCACATGATGAAGAGTGTGACTCTTTCAGAGGTATTCCCTGCCATAGTAATCCCTGTTTCTATCACTTCCAGATTACTTAGCTGCATTACCCTTTGCATGGGGCTTTACCTTAATGCCCCTGGGAAAATGAAGAAGAGAAAGAAGTCTACAAACAGTTTTCAAAGTAGCTTCATGATAAAAATATCATACCAATAATTTTAAGTCTGTAGCAGCTGCTACTAGGTTTTTAGATGGAATTTAAAATGCTAGGATCAATCTGAAAATCTCTAAATTTACAGGGTATGGTTACCAGAGGGACTGCCCCTTGATTCTTTTGCAACTGTCCTGATGGAGATTTTATAGGGGCGCTTCAGAGGGAATTGTCAGAGTATAAATAAATGAGGTCGTGGATTGAATGTTTTTCACAGGGATAGGGTAAGGGCTGCAGATACCTGGACAAGGTCTGCATTTTGTAGAAGAAAAATAAATTGATTAGAGCAGTTTTACTACAAATTATAAATATCTGTAGTCCATAGGGTAGGAATGAACAGCAGAGCATAAGTCTCTCTGCACAGCAACTTTTATGAACTTATGTTCATTTCTCCTGCGTTTTTAGCACTTTGATGCAAGAGGCAGAGTGATGCTTTCCTAGTGCAAAGCAGTTGCACTTGGGTTTCATACAGCTTCATGGGATCTTATCCCATATTCATGAACACCTGGTTGACGCAACTGCCTCAGCTCCACCCTGTTTGAGTCCCTCTCCCCAGGGAAAACAAGTATGGCTCTCACTGCTACTATTTCTAGCCATCAGCTGCAACGCTGGGGGCATTCTGCAACTGTTGCAAATGGCAGGGTGGCCTAACTGGTTCTGTTATTGTGGCACTGTAACCTTGGTATATTCTTTTGACCTATTCTACAGAGTTTTGAATCTTGCTATACTGAAAGCACCGTTCTTACAGATAACAGATAGGAGAATGGGGAATACAGACTGCTTTGTTTGCATTGAAATGTGCAAGCTACGAGGCCCAATCGGCATACTGGGCCAAATTCATTTTCACCTGAAAAATTCCCATTTAGCTTCTGTGGATCTAGATAACACCTACTGAAAAGGACAGCCATGGCAAAATTCAAACTAGTTAAACATTGACAATTGCTGTATAGAATTAATATTTTGATACAGCAGGCAGATCTATGGAAGTATGATTTCCATGCAATGAATTATACAGATCTTGAATACTTTGCATAATAGCTCAATATTTTCCTATTACTTTCATCTAAAGAGCTTTTTATTATGACTACTTGCACCCCCACATTGTCTTTCATATAGCGTTTGATATGTAATACACTTTTAACTCTGAAAAAAAATGAAAAACAAATAGATGATTCCATTATATGGCTGGGAATATTCACCTACCACTTCACAGAGTTTCTTCAGAAGGAACACAGGAAAAGGTCTCAAGATTCATGTTTCATTAAACAAGTAAATACAAAGACAGTCATACTAAAATTGCATGCAATATTAAGCCACAGCTCACTTGAGTATAAACAATATTAGGCTTTGATATAAACCATTATCAGATGAGTATGCACAGTGCCATTTATTTTACACCCAATCACTTTTGCTTCAGTTCTTTTCATCAACTCTTCCTTGTTGAATTCAGATGCAAAATGGAAAAGAGAACAAGCAGCCCCTACCACTCTGACATTCAAGTACTTTGTACTTCAACTTACAATTTGGGTTTCTTTTTTTTTTTTTGGTTGCTGCTGTTCATTTAATTTATTTTACTTAGACCTTTCCTACTTTTCACTAATACATGGTTCCTATTGTCACAGCAACACAAGAAGTGTTCCACCTTTCTTCTCCAATTAGCCTTAATACCACCTGTTGTCTGCCTGGGCATTCCATACTCCTCTGAGTGTCATGGTAGTCAAAAGTTGAGTATTCCTGGGCTAAGTTCTCACTGACAGGACAAAGCTAAATGAAGCAAATCAATTAATTTTATTTCAAAGAATATTTTATACCAATTCAAGCAGACGTTTGGCCCCTTTTTGGTAAGGCAGATGATGAATCATAGAATATCCTGAGTTGGAGGGGACCCATGGGGACCATCGAGTCCAACATCTGGCTGCACACAGGACCACCCAAAACTCAAATACTATGTGTGACAACATTGTCCAAACACTCGAACTCTAGCAGCTTCACTATCTTCGTAGCCCTCATTTGGATGCTAACAGTTTTATGTCCTTCTTACATTGCAGCACACAAACTGCAACCAGCTCTTGAGCAGCTCAGAGCAGAGTGGGACAACCCCTTCCCTTGCATGATGCATCCAGGCTACTGTTGGCTCTTCAGGCTGCCAGGGCACACTGCTGGTTCTCATTCAACTTACCATCAACTGGAACCCCTTACTGTAGTAACTGGGGAGTTAGGAAGTCTATTAAAGTTATTAAAACCAGATAATTTCTCTATGCTCTTTACAATAAATAGCAATTCCTCTGTTCTTTTTATATATATGCTAGTTCGAATTTCATGACTTTTACTTAGTTCCCCAAAATACTCCCCTATTTGTTCCCTGGGCTGATAGTTAAGTAGTGGATATTACAAAGAGGAGGGAATGGACTCATGCTTAAGGTAATAAAAAATATCCCGTGAAACCATATTTTTTCCCTGTGACAGTATTCAGTGTGCTGCAAGATAAGAAGTCACATGTTTGATGTGGGTTCATTAATTACTTCCTAATTCTAAAGTATCTGATCAGATGTGCTAAGTACTTGCAACTACAATTAGCTTTAATGAAAACTATTTAATTTATAATGCCCAACACAAAATGAATAAACAATTTGCATCTAAATCACTCTGTCTCTGTTTCCATCTGGAGAACGTGAATTAAAATAAATCCTGCAGGAGAAAAAGAAGTGTGAAGTACTGGCATGGTACTGTAATGATTGCCATAGACAGCAAAACCTAAAGGGAAATTAATAATTGTATTTTTATAAGGATTATATTAATATTCAGTAAATACCCAAACTTTCTGACCTGTGAGCAATGAGAACAAAAGTAATGTTTGTTAACTAAAAGTAAATACTCTAGCACTAAAAGTGGTATGGTCACCTGAAAAAAAAATCTGAACTGGGATTGTGTTGTACTACAATCAGCTTAAATTCAGCAACTCCCCAAATTTAAGCTGTCTGGCTTTGCAACCTTATGATGAATCTAGTGCTATTTGTAGGAAAACCTGCAAATACACTGCTCAGTACAATTCTAAAACATTGCTATTTTTAAAAAATAAGGACTCAGCCTCTATGCAGCGTGTAAAAAGACTCCATGTGTCATCCCCAAACTTACAGCACATAAGTTACCAGAAAATTCATTCAGAGCTTACAAGTAAATCCATTAAGTAGATTAAGTTAAATTAATTAAAAACAGGATTCTACTAGAGATCTATCATCTGCAACACTTTTGAAATGGGCTTGAATAACCTTCCTAACAAATAACATAGATACTTCAACTTTTCAGATAGAAAAAAAATTACCAAAATCCCCTCTTTGAAGACATTAAATGAAGGTCAGCAATTTTATGATTATTTAGGCTAGTGACAAGCTTGAGTCAAGTTAGCATATGTCAGCATCTGAGGAGATCAAGCAAAGGAAAGTGAAGGAGGAGTTTGAATGTCTTAGTCTGAGCAGGGAAAAACAACTATGGATCTGTTAGCCAGCATGAAGACTCAGGAGAGTAACAAACTTGCAATTTAAATGATGATTGAGCTGAATAGTGACTGCCAGGAGTACGCAGCAAGCTCTGTCATCTGGGTAGAAAAACAGAACCACTGCCTAAGAGACTGAAAGCTCATCATACCGATATCCTCATATTCTCTTTTCTGTATCCCCAGAAGAGCTGGAGTGATGCAGACTTTCTTAGAGCATGTTAACCTAGGTTAAGCGCCATGTCTGAAATGAATGTCCCAGGAGTGACATCTAAGTACTGTCCTTGTCTGGAAACCACTCTAAGTAATTGCCCTAACCACTTCATTCAGAGTTCATACTTAAATGTGCTACTGAATTTGTACCCCTAATTCTCTGGATTCTGAGCACTTTCTCATTGCCCAGAGAGGTGGTGGATGCCCCATCCCCAGAGGCATTCAAGGCAAGGCTGGATGTGGCTCTAGGCAGCCTGGTCTAGTGGATGGCAACCCTGGCTGTAGCAGGAGGGTTGGAGATAAATGATCTTTGAGGTCATTTTCAACCCAGGCCATTCTATGATTCATCCTCAAAATCTCTTTCTTCACCCTTCTCACATAGTTAATCTTTAATGTGCCTTCAGACTAAAGCATGGCAAAGATGACAATCTTTCTAGAAAGACCAAGGGTCTCTGGTCTACCCTAAAATCTCCCCATTTAACTCCCTGCGAGGAAGCCACTTCAGTACCAGTTTGTGGACTGGAGCTGGAAATACCATTTCCCTCATCTAGCAAATCCAGAGGCTTCAGTGCTTGCCTTTCTACCAGGTAGATTGGTGGGAATAAGTTACTGATGAAGTCAGAATTTTTTACAGACAAGTTCTAATCCACAAAGTATAACAAAATCCCTTTTAGTGTGATCAGCGACTGTGTAAGTTCATGGAGAGACTAGAACTGTAAGTTTGTATACAAATTGAAGAATTAAAACACTGAGTCAATGGGGTTCCCACAAATGCAAAACTAAGCCAAGTTGATTGTAGTGAGTATTAGATTAGACTTTCTACAAAACAAATTGCCTATATGTTGACTGAAACCAAACCCAAGGCTACTCTGAAAGATACTTTGAAACCTAAACCACCACCTAATTGAAGGTATGGCAGTTTACATTAAACAAGCAAAATAATAACAAGAATTTTCATTAAGCTCTGTACTGATAGAGAAAATCTCTTGCTGGGATTTGACCGGGACTTTTCTGCTCATGCTAGAATGCTCTTCTACTCTATTGGCAAATCATGCTGGAAAGTAAAGCATTCAAGCATGCACACATTTCTCATATGTTGCATAAGCAAGCATGTTGAGGATGAAGGAAGGTGACTATTGTCAGACAAGCAAAGAAAGTTAGCTACTCCTACCCCAGTTAGCCTCTATTTATGTCCCTTTAAGTCATCCATTTTCACTAAACTTAAACTCCCATAAAGCAACACCACCATCTACAGCTCAAACATTAGACTCTCCACCATATGCTAACTGCATTTCTCAGTCCTATCCTAAAAGCATCAGACTTAAGATGTCATCATACCTAAGAGTAACAGACTTCTTTTAAAAATATACAATGTATTGTTAATTTCCATTATATGAAGAGCTTGATGTGAGGAAAAAAAACAAACATCTCAACAGAATTCTTTTAAAGAAAGATTTTTCTCTATGTCTTCATCCCGCAGTCTGACTTCAGTAGTACAATTCTCTCCATGAAATGCCTGCATGCACTGTAAGCAGAGCTTTCTAGCTTCAGAGCAATCCAAGTTTCTCAGATATTTCTACGGACAAAAAAAATGCCTATGTCAGCTGGAGAACACTACTGTGAATGGATACCACAGCATAAAAAGTGGTTTTGCTGCAATCATTCTCCAGTGATTATTTCTCATTTTGGTTTCTTGTCCTCATGTTGCCAACCACACTGTGTCTTAGGTAGGCTGAAAGGGATATTTTCCCTTGGATCACAAAGTTGGGTACTGAGCTGCATAGCACAGTTGAAAGAAGCATGGCCTCCACAGTGACAGAGATAAGAAAGCTAAAACGTTACTTGCAGATAACAGTTGAAGGGAAGTGAGAAAGCCCTCAGATGCAATTCTGTCCCATAGCCTTGACCCATTCCTCCCAAAAGTAGTAAAGCCAGTTTGTTAGTGGCTTTTGACTTCTCATCTGTCCTAGAAGGCTCTGTTAGTGCTTTTTCTTGTACCAGTGTAGTCTGGCTGATACAGGGAACCACAAAATCTTCAACACAGTGATTATCTGAATGTATCGTCCGTAACCCTGACTGTGTCTGTTGATGTACCACGTTTTCTATCGTCACCAGATGTACAGTTATGCAGAATAATGCATACAAACTGTTCTTAAGGTGCATTCTGAAGCCACTCAGTTACTTGTTTATAGCGACATAACCAAGATATTAGCTTATGGCTTTGGCATTAGTCCTGTCAGGAAAGCTGAACTGGCTCCGTCCAAGTCTTCTGCAGTGTGTTATCACATGATTAACAAATTCATGATGAAAGCACACCTACATGTGCTTTTGAAATATTTCAGGGAACTGCAGGTAATAGCCATTATAATTTTAAAACAAAGAAAATGTGTGAGTTTACTAGTGACTTTGCTCTAAAAAAAAGTCTATGTATTCACTGGACAGAGAAATTTCTTTCAGCAAAAAGACACAGTAACTTAGTAAGTTTTCACTTCAAGTAATATGGTCTGTGAGGTCAGCATTACTGATACTAATTTACACTAGCTGAAGAACCAAGATTGTCTGTGAATACTTCTAAACTTCTATAGTATCCATGCAGAGCTATACATTACATAAATACTTAAAGGAGTTAGAACAGATAATAGAAGATAACTACTGCCAGTGCTGAAATGTGTTTGACAGTGAGTCATGATTAGATGTAGCCACAGGAATCCATTGTGCAAACACCTTAGCAATCAATAGAGAAGACCCAGAAGAATTTTGAAAGTGCTCCATTCTCTGACAAGTCACAGACACAAGCAAAGAGGACCTTAAGTCCTGTTTTAGCATTGGAGTTATTACCTGCATCTCCTCTGCACATATCCTACCCCTTCAGGCTAGGAGAGCCCACGAGAATGTAATGGACTTTTCCCACACACTTAGAAGCTTCAGTGCAGTCAGACAAATGCAATTTCCCCATGTTACCAGCTGTAAAACCTGCCTTTAATTTGAGATGAGGACCCCTCTGCCCCGTGTTCAGCAGAGAGACTTTCAACTTTGCCACGGCGACCACTAGAGGGAAGTCATACACATTTGCACTAAGTGTCTTATGAATAGGGGAGTGGATTAAGGAAAAAAAAGCAGTCTGATGTACATAGAAGTACCGGACCTCATGAATGTGTGTTGTGCCCTCCAGAAATCAAACCAGGTGTCACTGTATAAATAATCATCTGTTGCTATTATCTTGGGAGATCCAAAAGCATTGGCCAGCCAAGTGAACCATCTATGAGATTCCATGTATGAAGTTAATCATGCATATTTGTTTTTAAGACCATGTCTTAGACAACACAGAACACAAAGGAAACATGCCATATTATTTTCCACAGTTGTAAGGGTAGCAGGAATAGCTTAAATGCAGTGTACTGTCACTAATGCTGGCAGGGCTACAGGCATGATTTCTGCATGAGAAGACAAGAAGTTTTTGACATGTAATTACACAAATCTTTGCAGGTGGGATGGAAATTTTTTTTAAAGTGATCTTAGTATTCAAACACCTGACTTATGCTCATACACAGAACTGAGTTGCTGTCAAAAAGCTAGCCAGTCTGCCACATATAAACAGTTTCGTATTGCAAAAGAACCTCTCAAACAGTAGGATTCCATGTAGTTTGTCTACAGGTCTAAGTATTTCCCTATCTTTGTATGTCTTATCCTCATTTGTATGTCATATCCTTCATTATTGTGTGTCCCTGCTCCTGTCTCCTTGGGTTCTCTCCAGAGTGCTTAGGAGAAAGAAGAAACTTCAACTGTCGTTACTGCTAGCACATTTTTTCTGTTGTGAGAATAAGAACAGTATCTCCATCCTTCTGGCTTTCAGTCTTTTCCTGACTTTCTGTTTTACAGGCAAATTGGTTTCTACTTGCCTCCTTTGAGAGAGTCAGACCTGATTTCACAACATTAATACATCATATTGATTTTAGAACTCACACTAAGTCACAAAATTTCAGAAGAAAGATTTTTTCCTTCTGTGTCCCAAGACTTCACAGCTTTTGGCAATAAATGAAACAAAAACAAACAAACCCCACCCTTGTTTCAATTGAAGATGGATAAATGATTTTCTCTCTCCTTACCACATTTATCTTCATAAACTAGAGAGAGTCATTGCTAGGTGAAGGATCATTTCATGTCTGTTCAGCTATTAGTCAGATTTGAACCCCTATATCAAATTCTACAATAAAACTTAATGATCTGTAAAACGTTGACATGAAAACATACATGCAGTAGGAATTCCCTTTTTTAAAAAAAAGAAGTGTTCTTTTTATTAAAAATGTTAATCAAAATTAAAACAACTTTAAGATCAAGTCTTGACTTTACCACCACTGATATTAATTTACTCGGAATACTTTTTTAAAAGCCTATTTATACACGATCAGGACCTGGTGCTTAGACTTTGAAGAGATACATAACGCTAATCCCATTTAAGATCATTATAGGTATTTCGCACACTTCTTGCATTCAAGCTTAGGCCTCTTTCACTATTAATTCTTTTCATGCAAGCTGCACGCTCTCAATTTTAGGCTTTTTTTATTATTATTAGAAGTAGGAAAAAAAATGGAAAAAGCTAATGACTTACCTCCCTTATGTCCTCTCTTCTCCAGTGCATTGCACATTCTGGAACTGCTAATGTCAGTTTCTGTGATTTATCTGCTGGGGTGAAGTTGCTCTGACCTGCAGCAACAAAGTATATCATTGTTGGCTTGGACGTTATAAAAATGATGCACAATACTCACTTCTGAAAATCAGAATAAACCTTTTGTGCAGCTCTTCATCAGTTCTATAAATGATTGCAGTTAATCAATGCTATAAAACTTTCCTTCACACACTGGTATTCAACTTTCACACTGGGAAATGTAGCTTGAGTCTGACATTTTAAATACAGGTGGTGTTATCTAATGAAATAATTGGGGTTTGAAAATGCCCATCACTGTAGAACTAGAAAACTACTGTTAATATTTAAAAACATCTTTTAGAGCACTGTGAGAAAGAAAGACATTGTACAGACACTTATTTTGTTGCTTTTTCCTGGAGACACTTTTAACTTGATCAGAGGTCTTGTAACCTGTTGGAACAGCCATATAATTTTCATTAACATTAATGTTTATGAGATCATAAGGGCACACATAGAATTCAAAATTCTTTTTATTAACAAGCGTCATGCAAACGTTACCAGGAGAAAAGCACTAGGGACTTCATCTTTCTATCTTACAACAACCATCACTGTAGATTTAGCAGAACTTCTCCAGGATTTTTTTCATTTTGCATTTTACACTTATAACACAGAGGAAATAGCAGAATAGCAAGGCCCCAGGCTGCAGCAAGCAGGGACTTGATCAGATGCAACAGCCACAGGCATAAAAACAAAAGAAAGAAGCTGCTTACCCCCAGAAGGCTTCAGGTACACAGGGATCTTCAGCAAAACCCCCTTTCCTCCACTGCTAACCCTTAAATGAGGTCTGGGAAGGGGTGGATCCTGGCTCCACCCCTTCCAGTCACTCAGGTACATTGCATGCACCTGAGCTCCTCTGGGTTGGCCTTGCCTTCCCACCAGATGCTCAATCATTGGTTCAAGCCATGACTTAGCAATTCTGCTACAACGTATTTGCCGTTCTGAAATCAACTAGCTCCATCTCAGGAGCTACGGAAAGAAAAAAAGGCAGAGGAAAGGAAATTCTGCCAGGTGATGACAAACGATGTGGGAATCCTGCAGGCTTTTTTTGTTGAGGTTTTGATAGCGGATCCCTGTCTAGATACTTTAAATCACATTCAGATATAAAAAAAAAGAAGGAAGGGTATTTGCAATTCTCCTTCTAAAAAGCTTTCAAAGGCACAACACTGCATCCTTATTCTCAGTGGTATTATCAGCATTTCTTGAAGTTCTGGACACTCAAAAAGGGATGATATGGAGAAGAGATGTAAGAAGATCATGGTGGAATAGACAGAAAAAAAACACAAAAACCAAAACTTTTGTGACTCTGTTGTCATAGTACGCGCTGTACTGCATCTATGTGTGGCCCATGCCTAGAGGGCACAATCTATCCTTAAGTGTGCGTGACCTACTAACCACAGTGAAAAAAAAACAGGTGATCCGATTACTGCTTTTCTAAGAGAATAACTTTCGCCTTGGCAGGAGAAATTTCAAGGCAGCACTCCTTCTAATGCATGTGCTGCTGCTCCCATGGTTTTTGCAGACCATTCTTCAGAGCATTCACTTGCAAGTTTTTCAGCAAAAACGTTCAAAACTTCAGCAGAGAACTGACCATATCAAAAAAGACCATCTTTCAGTCCAGCTGTTGGAGTGTTTTTTGTTCCCATTTCTAGGCAGGTGAAAAAAAAAAACAAAACAAAAACATGTAGAAAATAATTTCTGAGAAAACCTTTCAAGATTTCAAACTTTTCAGTGATCCTTTTCAAAGATCTCGTTGTAAATAATACCGTAGGTAAGTTAGAAATATTTTATGAAAAGGGAGAAAATGAAGAAAAAGAAACTAAGGGCAAATAATGAGATCTCAGATACCTCAATTTTGGGCTACCTAAGTTCATATAAGCTAATATAAACAGGTGAAACATTTGAAAAGGCAGGGCCTCTAGCAGCAGAGTAGCAAATATCTATGATACATAAACTCGGATGGTTTGGGAATTTCTGGTCAGAGTGACTTGCCCAAGCTCACATAGTAAATCAAAAGCAAAACCTGTAAAACAGGACGGAGCTCTACTTTCTAAAGTTTGTTTATTCAACAGATTTGTAACACCTTCTTCCTGTTCCAGCTGAATCATATAATCACTACAATGTTATAGTTCTGTTTCAGCATTTTTTTTATCACCAGCAAGTGGGGATTTAAAAAGCACTTTGCTCTTCACTTTCAGTCATCCTGGTAACTTTCATCTGTGCATTGCTTTATTTTGCTAGAGACTTTCCCAACAGGCTGTCTTTTTCTCTGACAAGCTGCATCGCCTGTGGAACTAGGAACTGTGACCTTGTGATACTTAAATGGTTCCAGAGGAACTTCAAAACTCCATTTCCTTAATTTCTTCTTCCTTTCCCCTTTCTTTTCCCTTTACTTTCCTCTCCCTTTGTTTGTTTGTTTTTTTAATTTTTTTTTTCAACTGAACAAATTACAGACGTAGTTAGGGAATACATTTTTAGGATGTTGTTTTTCACTTGTGATAGGAAACTGGTATTTTGACCAATCATGCATCCACAAAAAAGTTTCAGCACGCAAACCTTCAAGACAGCCTCTCGTATCTTTCCTGTGCAATTGGTGGTAGAAGAATCCTGTAGCTCCTTGCCTTCTGATGAGCAACATCCTG
This sequence comes from Aquila spilogaster, assembly GCA_024606505.1. Lineage (NCBI taxonomy): Eukaryota > Metazoa > Chordata > Aves > Accipitriformes > Accipitridae > Aquila > Aquila spilogaster. The sequence continues at coordinate 13,431,125 of JANHGO010000038.1, forward strand.
CTTATCCTTTAAATTGTTCTTGTTTCTTTACTTTTCCTCACCAGATGAAACTCTTCCTTTTGCTTTACGCTCAACTCAGCTGTCAGTTGTGCTGGCTGTTGCCAACTTTCACCTGCCTTGCAGTTTTCACCCCAGCTTCTGTTGTAAGTCAGGAAATAACCTCATGTGAGCTGTTTTCCTTGAAAGCTTATCATTTGCAGTTGCCACTGTTATGTGTGGCAATGTGATGAATAGATATAGATCTGCTCACTGGTGCATAGTGGCCTCAGGTTCTTGGCTCTTTTTTTTTCTATTTGCCTACTGCATAGTTTGGCAATCTTTTTTGACTAATGTCTTTTGTTTTCTGAGAGACTGCTGTGAATACAAAAAAGCAAAGTCCCACTTCTTCATCTAATCCATCTCTTTGCTCATCTTTTACTAAATACGTGGGAAGGTGTGTTTCTATGGAGCAAGGGACCCTTTTATCATCTAACCATTGCCATCAATCTCTGGTCTGTATTTACCTTTAGCTCTTCTTTTCAATGTTTTGCAGGAACCTGGGGCTGAATGTACTCTTCTCAGTTCCCAGGTGCGCTAAATCGCTACAGATCTGTGTACTTTGCTAGCTCTCGCTATGTGTCAAGTGGTATCTTCCAAGAGGTATGACGTGCCTCAGGGTCCTTTCTGTAAGTATCATTTCTATAATTCTTCCTGAAATAAGAATGGCAGGCTTTTGTAACCAAGAAACAAGTGCTTCTTGTAATTAAAAGATAAGCTACCCTACACAGTAACATTCTCAGTGTTAGGTTATGTGGTAAAATGAAGGGAGGGCAGAAACTCAAATCAAGGAATCTCCAATTACCTTGTGGTCTAAGGTGGTTGTGGTTTAATGTCATGATAGGGGGATAGTACGGGATGCAAGGAAAAAGCAGTCTGGGATTGCACTGGACATACTGTGGGATGTCTAGGGAAGAAAAAAAAGGGGTTGGATGATTTGGGGAAGTGCAAGAGTGGGAAAATAATAGTGTAAGCAGATAAAAAGGACCAGTCACGTACAAATTGTTGTTGGCTCATTCTAAGTCATGTATGGCTATGCCCTGTCCATGATCAGTGCAGCTGGACCTATTATTGAATTCCTTTCTAACACTCTCCTGGGTGAGGTCTCCCTGTTTTTTTTCATGTGTGAGTATAAATCATTTTATCTACAGAAATGTTTGATACATGTAATAGATTCATAGTGTAGCTCTGTAACGTGTACGCTATATGCTGCTGAAAGTTAAAGTTCAGTCTCATGTAAATCCCATTGAGATTAGTTTGAGATTAGGAGTGAGAGCACAGAGGGCCAGCTACTGGGATCTGGAAAATCCTGGCCAGTTGTGTGTGACAGTCCATACCAGAAACTGGAGGAGGGCTGCAGCCATGAGGGCTTATATGTCAAGGTGCCAGCAATTGGGAGACCGGGATCCAGAGGCCCCATGTTGGGCAGGGAGCCACATGGTCCTTATGAATATATATTTCCACTAGTGGGCTTCCAGCCAGAGGAAGGAGCAGGATGAGGCTGTTGGTGTTGTATATGTTTATGTGAGTGCTCTGAGTGTCTATTAACTGTGTGACTAGACAAGAAGATACACAGCATATATCTGTACAACATAAACATGCACTTTATATGTGCCTGTCTGCTTGAAATGCATCTTCAGCCTTGCTAATGGCTGAACCTGGGTATATGCAGCAGTGGCAGCCTTCCCTCTCTCAGACTGTTGGATTTGGCATGGTACATTTTCCTCTAACATATGTATCTTGCATTGCTCTAGTGCAATTGTGCATTCCTGTCAGCCCAATAAATACATTTACTGGCTTGTCTTGAGCACCCCTATGTGCACACATGAAAGAGGTTGTAAAGTTAGTGCTAATTTTTCATGAAAATCTTACACTGCACATGTAGCTAAAACCACTGTGCATGTTTAACTCAAACTGTACCTCTTACTTTTGCTGATAAAATCTCCTCTGTGATCTAGAGGATTATTATTTTATTTGTTCAATCTAGTCAAAACTTCTTAGGCTCCTTGAAAACTCAGCAGAGAAATATACAGATATTCCAGGATGCTGATTGATTTCTCCACTGAATTATCTGTTCTAAACTATAGAAAATCTGCACTTTTCATAATATTTGACATCATACAAGTTTGCTGCATGTTATTAGAATGCCAATACAGCATTCACAATAGCTGCTCAATAGTCACTCAGTAGAGTCCATCAGCTTGCAATCAGGCTGCACGAACATTTTATGGCAGAAGCTGAATGGATGTAATTGCTCCAAAACACAAAATAAGGGCCAGAAAGTGTTCTTGTTTTCACATACCTATTTTCTATTCCTTTAGCACCAAATGCTCTGGTCCCTGAGCTCTACTGTTGCTAGGCTTCCTCCTGAGCAGCACTTTGCAGTTGGAACTGCTCCATGCAGCTCCAAGATTTTAAGAATGGTGTCTCACTCACAGTTTTCTTTACTTTTTGAGGTTCTTGAGTATGTATCAATGATTAAATGTCTCAAGAAGAAGTGAATTTGAATTTAGATCACCCAGGAAATCCTAAAGTGTGCAAATGGGCCCCCAAATTGTAGGACTCTCCAGAGAAAAGAATCTGCATGCAATGGAAGGTACTGAGGTACTAAATGGCTGTTAGGTACACTGCTTAAGTGTTGATGGCTTGTTATTTACATAAAGAAATGGCAAAATTGGTCATTTGTATTTAGTGTTTAGATTAAATACAAATGTATCTTCTTTATCTCTCCAGCATCCTTTTTAAGTCTTTGTAATGCTGTTGTCTATTTTATTATTAAACATTTTACATGCATTTACCTTAGCCTTGCATGAAAGAAAGATGCTGTGTAGATAAGGAACTACGCTTCATTTTCTGGATGAAACCTGAAATGATATACTAGAATACATAGAATGCCAAAAATTTAGTTAAATATTAAATAAATATAACAACAGTAACAATAGTTCTCCAAGGTGTCTGTTTGATACTTGCATGGTATACCTCTATTGAGCAATATGGACCAGTTTACAAGCTGTCGAAGTAGGAATCTTTGCAGAAGCACTGTCTTGCAGCAGCCAGTGTTAAGTAGTTTAAGTTCTCCAGCACATAATTCATACTAGAATGTGCCTGAAATGTGAGGGTATTCTAAAAATTTAAAACAACATCTATTTACACTACTGAAATCCCTTTCTTTTCTTAGAGTCTATTCAGGCTTCTTAGGACGATGGTGATTATCTATCCACTCCAAAGGGTACAATTTCTCAACTTTAGGCTGTTTGTTTGGAGATACGGCTTCTTTATTTCATTATTTTCAATATAGGTGTTACAGTTTGTCAGCAGCACTGATGCTTAAAGGTCGTGCAAATACCTGGCTGGGTTTGATGATGTACCTGTGCAATGGGGTCAGTTTGCAAAATATTTTTTTCCAAATAGCATTTATCAAAGGTATCATGTGTCCATAGATGTGTGGATGGAATATTGATAACTTGAAAACAGATCTTGACATTGAAAATGCTGAATACTGTTGTACCATTTGTCTTTAATATGCCCTTATGATTGGTATTAGCTATTAGGTTACTCCAATTGTAAAAAAAACTCCTAATTTTTGTTAAGTTCTTCTTACCATGAGAAGACTATTGACTCATTCTATGCTATTTACACAAAATTATTGATGCCTTTTCTTGGAAGCTGGACAATTATTTCTTTAGTAACTCCATGAATACAATCAAATGAACAAGTGAAAAATAGTATATAATGTCCTTAAGAACCTGTTTTTCCTCCAGTTCTTGCATCGTTTCATGATCTCTACCCTTAAGATTCTCAAGGATATAATAGGAAAGGTAGTGGCAAGCAACAAAAAAATGAACACGAGGACTTTGTGATGCTACAATCCAGTGTTAATTGGAGTGGTTAAAAAATGCAAAAAAAAAGAGAATAATTTTGCTTTGCTTTGTAGCAGAAGTGTGACAAATTTGAGCAAAATTCGAGATATTTTTATTAATAATATTCACTCCTTAGTCAAGCAAAACTTCTGCTTGCATATGTGTTGAGTTCTTCCCGAGCAGAATTTCTGGGGTTTGGGCCTTTAATAAGAATGAAAGAAAAATCATTACTGGGGACTGAAACAAAAGTACTGAAGATGGTGCCCATACACTATACACTTAAGTTTACATTGCTTGTTCATTGAAGCACAAGATTATACGAAATAAGGTCAGGGGAAATCATCCTGTATGCATCCCCAAAGATATCTGATATATCCAACGACAGCAGAGCCCTGTTTATTCAAAATACTTTGGGAACATCAAAACATTTGGATAAACAGGGCTTCAAATAATTGAGGGAGTTATTGTATAAGTAATTCACACCAGGGGGACATAACCTAGATTCAAAGGAGTGAGTTTCATATCAAAGGGCTATAGATAAATGGGATTTTAGTCTATATGAACAGATGAAATAAGCAGCATTTGATCATTCAGGAAGCAAGAGGTGTCCAAATATTTTCTCAAGAAGACTGGAGAATGAGAGGTCAAAGTTGTTGCAATAGGTCATACAGCAGAATACTGTCCTGGAATCAAAATAACAAATAACTGAATTACACCAAAAGGGTTTGGATTTGTTGTTTGTTTGTTTGTTTTGAACTCACCGATCTCCTAGTCAGGGTTGTATGAAAGAATGTTTAATGCTCTTATTCCAGCTGTGACACTGGCACAGACTTTGTGGCACAAAGTAGGGATTTGTAACATTCAGAGAACTGTTAGTTATTTTCCCCAAAGCACAATGGAAGCAAACTGCAAAATACACAAGTTGGGTCTTTTATGGGCGATGCTGTCTGATTGCTCATCCTTACATTAATACTATGGCCCAGACACGGTTTATCTACATACAAACACCCCGTCATCTCCAACTAAAAACCCTATAAAATACAAATTTTGAAAGCTGTTGGGTGTAAAGATCGATGGTGACGCACATTGCTAATATTACTGTAGCAATTCAGGCAAATGGACAGCCCTGCCAGGAGCCTGCTCCTCCCACCATGGTGCCTCACCTCACAACATCCTGGACGGGCAAGGGAAAGCCTCTGCTGCACAACACGTATGGAAGGAGTTCCAGAGACACGTTCTCGATGCCTGGTTGCCCTGTTGAAGTTCTCCTGATGTTTTTGAGCCTCATGCTTTCGGCCTTTGAAAGCATTTTGCCTGCAGGCCTCGCAGCCACTCCGCAGGGGGACGCAGTGCAGTGTTCATCACCTCAGCGCTTTTGGCGGGAAAAGCAGAGCCGAGTGGTCGCCATGTTGCCGTGGGCACTCGGAGGGCCTGTTGCAAAAGTGAGATGGGAGGGAAGGAGAGTAAACGCCCGCTGGGGGCTGGGAGATGCCGCTGGTGCCAGTGGAGCCAGCCCTGTCAGTGGAGGAGCAGCCATTAGCAAGCAGCCCCACACGGTGAGTGAGGGCTGAGGGGGAGCAGAGCACTGTGAGCAGCACGGGGCGCACCGCCGCTGGGGTTTGCTGGTGGGTGGCTGTAACAGCACGCTCTGGAAGTAATTAAAGGTGAACCACGAAGAGCAAAGCAGAGGAAGGTCAAGAAAAACGTTGGGATTTTTGTTTCCTGAGGGAGGCAGGAGGACATCTTGGAGGTGGTTTAAAGTTTCATGCTGCTGGCCTGGTTTCCTCACAGCTCCTCATCTTGTTGCTCCTCTGCAGCCTGTTGGGTGGAACTGTGTTGCCTGTGTTACAGGTGCAGAGCAAATTTCTAGAATTATTCCAATTTCCTTCGGCAGGTGATTCATGTAGGTACAGGTATTTAAGAAACGTATCCTTCTTTCTAAGAGAAAAAACCAGCCATGAAATAGTCACTAGCCTTTGCTCTCAATTAGCAACATAAAGTGATAAGGTGCATCCAAGTTTTGTCTTTTCTTTACTCTGTCATTCTTTTACAGGCTTGACATGGCTTTCCTCTGTGATTGAAGAATCTCTGCTGTGCATTTCTTGGTTGCAGTTCAGAAAGGATATCCTAACCAGTTTTCTGTCTGGAGCAGTGCAGAGAAGAGAAGGTAAAAATGGAACTTTGTGTGGTATTGTTTTCAGCTTGATAGCTCTGGAGTCTGAATCTGCTGTATGGCCCTGAGTCCAGGAAGTACGTAGGTTTCTGCCTAACAAACTTCTTAAACCCTTAGGACTTTAAAGATGTGTGTAAGTACTTGGACAAAAACAATGCCAGTTTCCTTTCTGTGCTGGCATAGACCCTTATAGAGTATTATCTGTGGATCTGAGAATCCTTTCCTATTCCCATTTAAAACTTGGATTTTCTGATATAATGAAGACAGCGGCTATGCCATTTTTGATCTATTCACCTAAGGATGTAAAGTCTGCTTGCTGCCATCAAATTCAAAAGCAGGTCTGTCACTAAGTTCAGTAGTTACAGGATGGGCCCTGTTTTTCCCTGTCATTTTGTTTTTTTTTTTTCTTTTTGTTTCCTCCCAAAAGGCTCCCTTTAAAGGGTAAAACCCACAGAAGACACAGGTCCTTCAGAATCAAACAGAATTAATGAATTTCTCAAGCTCATTTTCTGAAGTAGATTTTTTCTCCTTCCTATTTCCTGCCACAGTCACATCCTTTATTCAGTACCACGGAGGTACAGCTGCATAGTGGAGCATAATTCAGAAGAAAGAAATGTGTGTGCTTGGGATTTAAAATAACACACTCCTTAATTATATTTAATAGTGCTTTATCAATAGACTGATAAACTTGGGTGTTTGCTGTTGCCATTGATTATGATGCTCTGTAGCAGGCAGAGGCAGTAACTGCTGCTGCTGATGGAAAAGAAAAGGTACTGGAAGGAGGAGGGGAGAAGGAGGTGGGAGACGAGGGGATTGGCTGCTTGCAATGTCAATCACAGCTGCGGGGCCCGGCTCTTCCGCTGCTCTAGCTCTGGCTCTCCCTTGAACAGCTCCTAGAGAGAACAAGGCGTGCGGAGCCCAGATCACCAGCATCATGCTTCTTGGGCTTGGATCGTAGATCCCCCTCTTTGAACATTAAAATAACTCCTTCGCACATCAGCGTCCCAGACAGACCCAGCGAGACAACAGGCACGTGAGAGAGAGAGAAAAGAAAGAGGAGGAAGAGAAAAATCTGCAACCAAGTGGACTAAAGCAAAAAGAAAGAGTGCTTTGCTTGCACAGCTGCAAAGTGGGAATTTAAAGAACTGCAGAGAGAAATTCCAGCTCATCAGCACATACACATTGCAGAATTACAGATCCAGGTAGAAATGACATCAACAGGGAAAGAA
>JANHGO010000038.1:13438905-13470367 GCA_024606505.1 Aquila spilogaster
GGTGGTAGTGGGGGAGTCACCAGCAGTATTTCATGACATCATGATTGAAAAGGGTGTAGTCCTTAAGGTGCAGTTGGTGGTGGTGGTGGGAAATATATACAGTATGTCTGTGGCACTGACTGCAATGGGCATTTAGCAAATATGGATGGATGAGCTGGTGTTTTTTTTTTGTGTAGCATCTGAAATAAAAGAAAAATAGAGGATCAGTAGCAGAATTAATTCTGGTTATCCTATGTTTTTGTAGGAGGGATGAGGGGGAGGGGAGGTTATTTAATTATTTCTCTTAAAGCTTGTTTATGAACTCACCCCCAGCAGATCTTCTTGAATGGAACAATGGTAAGAAATATTAAAACGAGGAAACAGAGTGGAGGGAATTAGCAGAGAGCAGGTGCTTCTGCCCTGCATGACATAATTAGATCCTCTAAATGCGTTAAAAGATCTGGACTTGCTGTTGCTTGCTTAGATAGCATATTCACTTCAAGGGCAGGGGATCGTTAATTGGAAGGAAAACCTCTAAAAGAAGCCCAAATGTCTTTCACCTTTTATTTTATTTAATTTTATTTGTAGTAACAGGTGCAATAAGCAATGGGATCTGGCAAATTCATTGGATTGGAGACCCCCCTCAAAGTGAATTGAGACTTGAGATGATAATTCAGGGAAAGGGGAAATCAGCCATAGGGGGATTTCTTTGGGCATGTGGGTATTAAGTGTTGTTCATTATGGTGGGACAATAAAACATGATGCATTGTGGTGGGGTGTTTTTTTTTGTTGTTGTTGTTGGTTTTGTGTGTGTGTTGTTTTTTCTTTTTTTTTTTAAACCCAACCGAGCTTTGCCCATCTGTTGTCTAAAGGTTTTAATAGGCGTTTCCATCCCCAGCTGCTGCCTCCGCTCTGCCTGCTTCCTCATTGCCCTGCGTGGCAGCAGCTCTGCAGTCCGCAATTTTCTTAGGGACACAGTCAAAATCCAGATCTTTCTCTGTAAGAAGCAATGCTCTTCTGAGATGATTGATTATAACCCCCCCCATCTTTCCCCTCCTCTTCACAACCCCATAGCAACCGTTCAGAGACAGGGATGAGGATGACATTGTCTTCCAGTGAAAGTGACTTTTATTTATATTTCTTTCTTTTTTAATCCTTTTTAGTATATCAGCTGCTAAAGGTAGCTTTCTGTCAGTGTTTTGGTTACCACCTTTATTATTTGCATAGCTCAATAAGCCCTTACTTGTGCAGCTGTATTCTTACTAAAATCTGCTCTGATTATAATGAAAATACTCCACCAAAAAAATGCAGTATGTTGGTAATAAAACTATCCTATTTCTTTTGGTAATCTTTTTTCCTGGATACTCCAGGTGATCAAAGAGACAGCTGTGGATGACAAATTCATTTTTGTCTTCATCACCATTTCCTTTTCTCTTTCTTACCCTCTCAGCACCCCTCCCTCTCATATAAAACACAATTGTCTAAGATTCCTGAAAATACAACTGCATTAACCTTTTGCTCTAGATCTCGTAGCTTGACGTTGTGGTCCTAAAGGGTTATCTGCAGCTTTGGTTATTTTTTTCCTCTCTGCTAATCTTCCTATCTTCCTCCTAAGTGATTAGAGATGTGGGGGTGGAGGGAGGAGAGCATGCATTTAGAAGCTGCTGTTGGCCTCTGCAGTTTTTAAATCACCTGGACAAGGGTGAAAGTTTCCTTTTGCAGTTTTACCACATAACTGATCTTAATAGATAAGTCTCTGCTGTCTGTGGACGAGTGCACATAAATGCACAATGCATGGTGTTGTAGAAGCTGGAGGTGGTGAATGAGGGAGGGGAGAAGAGAAAAGCTTAAAAGTAGCTGATGTCAGCCTATGTCTTCTTTGCTATACCCACTGTCGATCAACAGAATAATGCACTGAGGTGAAATCTAGCTCAGTATTAAACATACATGGCTGAATATGGAAAGATGCCTTCTGGTCTTCTCGCATTTTCTGTGCTAATCACATTTGCTAGCATGCAGAATGCCATGAACAGTGTGTGATACGTAGCTAGTCCTCATCCTGCTTGTTTTGGAGGGTAAGCAAGCAACCTGCAGCATTTTAGAGAGATGACAACAAGCGCAGTGTGAGGGCCTCATTCACCATACTGTGTCGTCATGGTGTGTAACTTTGAATTTGGGTTGCAGTGGCATATAGCTCAAGAAAAATAGTGGCTGTAATTATTCTCTTACAGCTTGACTTTAAAGCTTGGAAGATTAGAAGGCAATAGCTTGGAATGCATATACGTTTTTTTTTCTGCAGGATGGGAAAGAGAGAAAAATCTGGCAAAATACAATGGTCAGTGGAAGGGAAGTGTAAGTTGTGTTGCGAAGTCCTGTCCATTTTGCAGTGATCTTTGTACTCATCATTTCATTTTGTGTAAGATACTGATTATTTCAGATATGCAGCTTTAGCTTTGCTCCCAGGTATATTCATATTATACAAATCTACTAATCGCTATAACCAACTTTTACTGAGATCAAAAGAATAGTTTTTTGGAGTGGAGCCTGGGTTCATAGTTCAAGGCAGACTTAGGATGCTGTGGAAGGGTAATGTGATGGTAAATAGAATTATAACTAGCTTGCTCTCCATGAAGTTCTCTCCAATTACCTTCTTAATACCTGAGAAAAGTGTTTACCACCAGCAGCTTACTGGTCTCTGCAAAGAGGTTCAGATACTGTATCTCTGACGTTACTGGAACCTAATGACACCTGGCTGTGGTTAGGCAGACTGACATGAAAAAGCCTTTAATTAAAATTGGTGGGTACAAACCATTGTTTCAAGTGTTGATTAGAATTCAAAACAAGGTACATAAAATGTGGCCTGAGAAGCATTCTGTGCTGGTGTCTCCAGCTTGCTGAGGGTGACTGATGCCACAAAGACAGGATGAAGACCTCTTAGTTGGAGAATTCAGAAAAGGACTGCATAAGGCAGAGCTGAAAGGTATATGTGCTTATGCCTTTGCTGGTAGCAGGAATGAAAGAGAAGATATGGAAAATTATTTTGAATAACGTAGCATAAGAATTTAACGTATAATGTGAGTATTGTAGTTAGATGGTTTTCATTTGCCTGCTTGCTTTTGTAATAAGTTAAATGCTCAGTGTCTGCCTTGTTTTTTTGCAACTGGACGAATATTTCCTGGAATGTGTATTTAAATGGTTGTGCTGGAATAGAAGAAGCAGCGTAATTTGAATTGTCATACTCAAGACATTTTATTTTACAGAAGTGTTAGTGCAAAAGATTATTTCTATATGTATGAGTGAGCGGGGAAAGGTTGGTTTATGTAAGTTTCATTGAATTACCTTCTACTACAGTTAATTATAGGAGGTTTCCATTGTAATTAACAGTAATGAGGAAACGGATGTGTGTCACGTTACAATAACACACGTGGAAACAGTGCACCTTAAGAAACCCCAATCATACCTAAACATGAAATTCTATTTTAGTTTTCCTAACTCAGACTTTTTTTTTCCCAGCTGCCACTCATTTTGTGTGAAGTCAGCTTCTTGGATATTTCTCTCTTATTATTTATTTATTTTTGTTCCACAAATATTATTGCTTATGCATTTCCTTTGTTACCATTAATCCTATCTTACCCTCAAAACTCTTTAAAAGTGATTCGGATTGTAGTCATTAGTAAATATTCGCTATTGTCAAAGATGAGGAACTCAAGTACTATTTCTTGTGAAGGACTGCAAAATTTCAGTGTGTTTTCTTGTATTTTCATTTGATGTTTGTTTTATGAACTTCGGCATCATAGTTTGTTATGGCACCAAATCAATTTGCAGTTGATTTCCAAAACACTGTTCTGTCTACAAGTAATAAGATACCAAGCCTACGTGGTAGTTATCCAATTAACTTTCAGATAATCTTAGTGAGAAAAACTAATGTTGCTGATCCATTTTGTTTTATGCTTTTCATTCCATTTCAAGCCCAGTTGTGTAGGCATTCAGAACAAAGAAGACTGCTTGAAACTCATGTCACTTTGACTTTTGAAAAAGTGTAGGGGTCTCTTTTCTGTATTGTATACCATGTAACTTAGAGGTATTTCTTTTATGTATATCTTGTTTGTGTGAGCCATCAGTAAGGTGTTCAGCAGTATGCTGTTCAGTTATATAAGAGAGATCATTACATTTGAGTCTCAGCAAATTCAATAGTCTTTTATTCAGTGGAGGCTTGAATAGGATGTTTCTTCACTGCTTTAGCCACCTGTTTCTGTGACATCCTCAGAAACTGAAATTTGTTATTTTTTTTGTGTGTGTCAGACTTGGTTGCAATTGAAAGCTTCAAATCTATCGGAAGAGTGTTTGGTAGACAATGTGATTTCAGAAGCCTGTTTTGTGTTTGTTTGTGTTTGTTTGGTTTTTTTTTTGGTATGTAGGCTGAAAAAAGTGTATCCTTTTTATCCATACTACTATAAATATATTTATTTTTTGTCCCACTATGTTAGATCTACAGAGAATTCTAAAAAAGTTCTGCGTTATTCAGTTTAGTTGTCTAGTTGAATATGTGGTTATTGATGTGTTAATCACTGTGGTTCTCTTTTTTTTAAAGTGTATATTCTATTCATGTTTTCATCTATATTTCTTAATTTCTTAAGAGAATCACTTTCAAAATGGTGAATCTGCACCCTGTTTCCATGATAGTCTGTGAGGACTTAAGTGATAATTAACAGCAATAGTAGAAGTAACAGTATTGCTAGAAATACAGTATTGCAAGCAGTACTGAGGGTATTAGAAGTTTTAAAACAATCTTTTAGTGAAGTTTTGTCAGAAAGATTAAGTCATAGTGAGTTGGATTTAATGGATTTTCCTGTAATGATTATGAATTTCCAGAAGTTTAGTATCTCTTAACTTTAGGTACCTTTGGTCTGATTGTTTGAAAGTACTGTTTTCCTGCATTTATGATTGAAATAAATTGGTATTACCTTGAGAGTTGTGCCTTGTGTCCAGACTTCCAAGTCCAGACTTCCCTTTCCTGACTTGCACTTCTTTTTTCCCTTGCAAACTCCTTTTTGTCCACTACAGTGAAAACATTTATGAGCCTTTGTCCTTCTACGAGCTTCATGGAGGCATGCCATCAATCTTTTATCCTGGTATAAGTAGCAAAACTATCATGGACTTATTGAAACAGGAGTAGGCTCTGAATGTTTGTTTTCTTTTGTAAAGCACAGTAAGCTTTCTCATCCAGGAGATGTTAGAATTCAGATACTCTGTCAAGTGAGTAGGACTAGATGATTATTTATATATCAACATTTCAGACGTCAGCAGGAAATATGGAAGCAGTGATTTTTCAAATAGAGTTCTTGTGCTGTTCAAGTGCTTTTTTTTCTTTCTGTCACTGTCCCAGTGTCACTGTAGTGGGAATAACTATCTTGGAATAGTAAGAGAGTTTTGAGAAATGAAAAATGTTTAGAGGTCATTTTTTTTGAGAGAGGAAAAATTCTTTCTTCGTAGAAAATCTGTGGCTCTATGATGAGCAAATGTAGTATTTTAAATGAATCCTTACGGTTACGTTTGTAAATTGCAGTGGAGCACTGGTGAATGTTTTGGATTCTCTAACACTGTGATATTTTTTAGTATACCACAAATATACTCTGTACATTATATTTTATAGAGTCTTTAACGTTATATGCTTTATAGAGTTAAATAATAGTTGTAATGGTGGTAATAAATATTGATATTTCCCTCAAAATTAGTAGGTAGGTTAAATGTAACAAACGTAGGTGATGAAGGCTTACTGAGTTTGAAAAGGCGTGAGAAATTTGGAATTAATGCCTTCTGAAGTACTGGCTCATGAAAAACCTACTATGTATATAGGAGAGCAGTCAAAATGAGAAGAGATTGAAACCTGGAGGTGGATTTCCATAGTGGTGGAGTCAAGGCAGACGCACAAATGGACACTTAGGGAGTGATCCTCTTCAAGTGCTGATAGCATTAACTTCCCATGTGAAGTCAATTGGTTCAGTTGCACTGACTTAAGTAGGAAGCTCATCAGGCCCGTGATAAATAGGTAAATGAATTTTTATTTGTCATGGATTGTTCTGTTAAGAAACATCCCAAAGAAATTTTTTGGTTTTGTTTTTAATGTAAACAAACCCAGAATGTTAAACAATCTTGTATGATAATACTATTTGGCTGCTCAGGTCAAGCATAAACAGTACTGTTTTGCTGCAAAACGTCCATAGCAGATGTAGTAATGTGAATACTATTTACAAAAAAATTATTCATAACAAACTTCAACAGACTTTATCTGCAGTGTCTGTAAGTGCAGAGTGTTTTCTTTTAAGTCTTCATTGCAGATTTTCTGGCAAAAAACTGTTTTCATCTCCTTTCCTTACCTCTCTTTACATCACTTTCAGATTGATTGTGCTTTGTCAATATTCAAAGTTTTGATTTGTACTCTTGCTATAGTCTGCCGGATATGCTGTCTAAGAATACCATACTCCACTTGGGTGGTTGTGCAAACACTTCTGGTGTGTTTGCAGGTGCTAATTCTGAAAATTTTGTTTTCCTGCGTAGTTTGACGTGATTCCCATGAATATCCTTACCTGGAAGACACAATTTTCCAAAAGGATATTGTAAGGGAACTGTTATGTCACAGCCTGAACTGATGATTGAGCACCTGGTGAAGGGGGTGTCTGGCCCAGGGAGCAAGCAATTTGCCTGTGCTTCCCACCTGACTGGAAGGGGTGGGCCCAGGGAGCAAGCAATTTGCCTGTGCTTCCCACCTGACTGGAAGGGGTGGGCCCAGGGAGGAGAGCCAGGGTCCAGCCCTCCCTGGGCTCATTTAAGGGCTAGCCCTTGATGGATGAGTGTCTTCTGGATGAAGACTACTTCCTGAGGAGGAGTGTTCTGCAGCCAGAGGCCCTCATCACCAGCTGAGTGAGTTATCTTTTTCCTATATATGATTACTGACATTCCTGATTCTACTTTGTCTGGAATCACGAAGAACTTATCAGAAGCAATTTCACTGCTTCCAAGGACCAACAGGTATTTTCAAAGTAGCACAAGTGTGAGTAAATCAGGCTGACTTCATTTTAAGTGCATACTTTTGAACTGTATCAGTGGTGTTAGTTAACCTCTTTCATTTTGACTTATCTCTGTTCAAAATTCAATGTAAAATATAACATTTTTATTAATTACTCTAAATCTGTTTACATATTAGAACCATTGCTGATAAAAAAAAATCTTTTTTTTTAAAGTAAACTACCATATGATTTCATCATTTCTTTGGTACTTTTGAAGATTAAGTTGAAATGGAATTTAAGTGGAATAGGAGAAATCATGTTGGTTCCTTTTATAAGTGTTCAAGCGGAGAATGGCTTGAGAACTCTCTGAGGAGAATTTAGGAGTGTCAGTTTAAAGATTCAACATGAGCCAGCAGTGTGCTCTTGCAGCCCAGAATGCCAACTGTGTCCTGGGTCGCATCAAGAGAAATGTGACCAGCTGGTCAAGGGAGGTGATTCTGCCCCTCTATTCTGCTTTCCTGACACTCCACTTGGAGAACTGTGTCCAGTTCTGGGGCCCCCAACACAAGAAGGACATGGAGCTGTTGTAGCAGGTCCAGATGAAGGCTGTGAAGATGATTAGAGGGCTGGAGCACCTCCTCTATGGGAACAGGCTGAGAGAGTTGGGGCTCTTCAGTCTGAAGAAGTGTCTGTGGGACCTTATAGTGACCTTCCAGTACTTGAAGGGAGCCTACAGGAAAGCTGGGGAGGGACTTTTTATAAGGGCATGTAGCAACATGGACAAGGGGAAACAGTTTTAAACTGGAAGAGGGTAGATTTAGACTAGATATTAGGAAGAAATTCTTTACTATGAGAGTGGAACAGGTTGCCTATCAAGGTTTGTGAATGCCCTCTCCCTGAAGGAGTTCAAGGCTAGGCTGGATAGGGCTTTGAGCAAACTGCGCTAGTGGGAGTGGCCTTGCCTATAGCAGGGGGTTGGAACTAGGTGATCTTAAAGGTTCCTTCCAACCCAAACCATTCTATGATTCTGTAATACTTACTGGTAGTGCTGCAAACATTTTTGTCATAAAATCATCATTTGTGACACTGATTCCTGTGAGATTGTTGTTGTCCTATGGACTATACAAGTGGGAATATACTGTTTATTTCACAGTGACCTTGGGATTCTGTTTTTACAGTTTAATAAACAGAAGAGTGTATCAACAACTGAAAATACTGCCAAGGACACTGACAGAGGAAGCAAAATATGCTTAGAAAGGGATAGGTTTGGTTTAATGTTAACATTAAGTTCCAACTGGGAAACTGAAATTGAAGGGCAAGGTGGATAAAAATGATAAATGTTGGTATTTAAATACAAGCAAATCCAGATACATCCCCTTGCAGAGTAACCTTCAGGCTGATGGAAGCAGTTGATGTACTCAGTGCGGGGTTGGGTGGAACGGAATATTTACTTTGAGTTGTCAGCAGTAACAGTTATATTTTGAGAAATTTATTTAATTATTTCCGTAAGACTGCAGAGATCATGATCAACTGACATGAACTGAAGCTGCCCTAAATTACTCTTTCAGAGTCTTAGTAGCTGAATTTTCAATGCTGGTCAGTTTCTGTGTTTTAACTCTTACTACTCCTTCAGTTGGCTTCTTTACGTAAATATAATAGCATATTTAATATTAAAAATATTTCTCAATTCCTTCTTTAAACTTTATTTGCAATGTTGAAAGGGTTTGGCCTAGGAGGAACTGTTCCTTATTCAGACATTAACAGGCTCTTCTGCATTTTCTTATGTGATATGTACCTAATGATGATGAACAATTTGATAATTAAGGAATTTGGAAAAAAAGTGTATATTTTTCCAATTACTGACTAAAGGAGTTTATTGCTGGTAAAAAAAAAAAAAAACAGAAAAAAACTGTTAGATTTGTAACACTGACTGACAGTAAAAATGGGCTGATACTGGGTTTGAAGGGCAGTGAGAAAGGAAATAAACATCAGGTGGCTTAAGACATGTAAATGCCATCTCTGTTTTTTAAATGTACCAGCGCTAGGTGGAAATTACATCTATGATAATAATATTTCTAGTGAAGTACTTAACTTTTACAGTTTAATAAATAAATGGATAGGAAACTGTTTTCTGGCATCCATTTAGTAAGTGCTCTTCTGGCTTCCTGCTCATACTTAACAAACGACATACTCTATATCCTGAGGCTATTGCAATTTTGATTTGCCATCTTCTGCAGTGTATGTTTAATGTTGGAGAAAAAACATCTGTGATGTAATGTGTATATATATATATTTAGACATAATATCTACATTACATATGTATTAACAAGTTCTGCTTTTGCAGCATCATTTGTCTTTGTATTCAGCCTTACATGCCGTAAGCTGAGCGCCTCTGTCATTTAGGCATTAGGCGCTATTGACCGGAACAAAAGTAATGGAGGAGCTCCTTTCTGGGAAAAGCAAACTGGTCTAGACAAAAAATCTGTTAGTTTTCTGCTGTCCCTCTGAAGCCTACTCTTGGACCTATAAATTGAAGTCTGACTAAGGTTTAAGAGTCATTCTTCAGCAGCATGTGAGAGTGTGCCTGGTCTTCATATTGACCCAGCAGGGATTGTTGATGGAACACCTTTTTCTTTTCTTTATCTCTCTTACTTATTTTTGTGTGTGGCTAGCAATGTAAATTTCTACTCAAATACTGACCTTGTAAAAATGAATGTTTAATTGGTCCTTGTTGAGGTAATTGTAGACCTTGTTCATGATGTTGGCTCGTCAGCCTTATGGATATAGTTCTTGAGGAAGCACAGTAACATATTCCTAGCTAAACATGATCTGATGTATGGCTTCCTTTTTTTTTTTTTAAACAACGTTCTGCTTTACTGAAGTTTGAGGTAGGCTATCACGTGACTATGCTAAGACAGCAGTTTTATTACATCTAAATTAAAACACCAGTTTAAGTAGGAAAAGAAGGCCTCAAGTTCCTTGTGTAGTGAAGTGGACTGTGTGACATGTTTAAAAAACTTCTTGTGCCTTGTGCTGACTCATTGCCAGCTGGGAGTTCAGTTATTCATCTTGCCTGCCATTTGCCCAGGGTAAGCTTCATTTAGTGACGATATGGATTTCTTTTAATAACTGTGACCTGTCTCTAAGTTTACTGAATTGATTTCATGCTCAGATTTTTACCTTACTGGAATGTCTTCATCCCCTCTATTGCAAAGCTCTTGTCTTCATTTCAGGTTGTAAATGATGGGTAGTTTTAGCTGTCACACTGAGATGATCTGCTGTCATCAGATACAGGATTGAGCTACAGTTTCCCTTTTGAAGTTTGGACTGTCTGTGTTTGTACTTCAGTTACCTTGCCTCTTCAGCCTAGTAGCTAATTCAAAAGTTAACATCTTCATCTAGAGGATGCTGGACAGATATTTGGTTCTTTGTATAGCTGCAATTTCCTAGAGCGAATTAGTGAAGGCCTTAGGAGGGAATTCTTGGAAAGGTTTTGGTGATGTTACAGTTCCAAGACTGAGACCTGTAATTTCAGCTCTATTGTGATTAATGATGAGAAAAAATGTCCATTTTCTTACTTTCTTTCAGAAGAGATTAAGGATTAAAACACAGTCTCTCCTTCCTGTATGGGAGCAGTAGTTTATACCTTTTTCCTTAGACATCTAGCATGAAACGTATGGAATGTTTGAGACTTTTCTTGTACTTGCTGGTTAACTTATTCTTATGATATAGGAGGAATTACAGACAAACAGCCTGAAGATATAAATTTTGTTTCCTTAAGAAATCAGGCTGAAGCAAAGCTGTCATAAACAGTGCAGCTTCTATGAATTGTGTTTAGTTTAGAAAGCGATGTGATGCTGCTCTGGCAGATTGAGTTTATTGGAGCACAGATACTTTTTGAATTTTGCCCCTCACCTTGGTTAAGACTCTAACACCAAGTTGAGAGGAAAATATGGTATTAGACCAGACCACATTATGATCTAATACTGTGGAAATCTCCATCCATCTTGATAAGCTGGTTTCCTGTCTACTTCCTGCTGCTGAAGCTGTGCAAAGCAGAGGTAGTGGAGGCTTGAAATTGGTCCTTTCTGTTTCCAGGCTGAGTTCAATGACTGGGCAGTGTGGGAAGAAGGGAGCCCTCGCTGTATTTCCTCCATGTATCCATTTTGGTATAGTGTCAGTATTTGAAGTAGTCCTTTCCTGCAGAAAGCTGAGAGCAAGACTGAGAGTTGTTTGTATGTTTGCAATGGCTGTCTGTACAAAAATGGTCACCATAAACAAAGCCAAGTATTATATTACAACTTGGCAATGACACAAGTGCCATAGGCCTATTAAACGCGGGCGTTTGTTTTTTTGAAAAGGCATGGCCACGAGTGGCACAGCTTTTAGGAATCCTTATGCTGTGTGAGCAGCAGCCTTAAACAGTTTTTCATTAGCTTTTGAAACTAGTTAAATCTATGCCTTTTTTTCCCCATGAACTCACCACTCTTACGGATTTGTAAATCTTGATGAAAATATTAATTGTCATCAGGAAAGATCTCTCCTAGTGTTTCTTTTTTTTTCCTGTGCTGTGTTTCTTCTGGGTCTGTGGTTTATTTTATTGCTTGTGTTTGTGAAATTGCATGTCTTTTTGCTTCTGGTTGTTTTGGATTGTACTGAGGATATTACTTAGCCAAATTCCCCACTCAGTTACATCTGTGCAGCCCCAATGACTTCAAGGCCTTGCTCAAGTTTGTCTGAGAGGGGAGTTTGACCCATCAGCACGCTTCTCATTGATGGTAACAGAGGCAGACCTCTGGCAGTGTTCTAGTTAAGAACAGCCTTGGAATACATCTCTGCGGTGAATATTCAAGTGAATTAGAGCACAAAGTGGAATGATACTGTAAGTGAATTCAATTCACATTGAAAATACTGTAACAACGTTTTAGAAATTACTGTCTTTAAAGCAGAAATCTGTCTGCTCATCTAACAGAAAAATTAAGGTAGACAAATGGTTTGTATACTTCAAGCAGTAATTCTTCTCTACTATTCTGTCACATACGTATACTGAAATTGCCTGACCAGTTTGCATTATACATCAGAATGCAGAAGATATTCTTATATTTAGTTGTTGCTGCACCTTTACTAAGGACAGATATGACCGAACTACTGATGTAGTTGGACATTTGCTATCTTCTTACCACATGGCTCTTCCTTCTCAAACGAAATGCTGCAAATGTAGGTGTCATTTCTAGATCTGAGCTGTTACACTGTCATTGTCATTGCTCTTATTACCATCAGTTCAGGTGAATGACAGCTGAGAGCCTCTTCATCTTCACCAATGCTTATTTGTTCTCAGTGCTTTGGTGCCTGTGGCCTGGGAACTAGTTTGTCTACAGATTGTTTCTCAAACATCTGTGAAAAGATTGGTTAGAATAGCAAAGTTAACCTCATATTTGCTTCTTGAGTGTCTACTACTCATTTCCACAGAGTCTGCTAGAGGGGAGAAGTCCCAGTAGGCCTTGTTCTCCTCACTGTACGGGTGGAAACTGAAGACGTGCCAAGGAAAAGGATTTTGATCAAATGGCATGTCTATCTTGCAATCAGAGGAGTGATAGTAGCACCAGTAGCTAGTGCTCTGTCTCCTGGCACAGGAAAATAGGGCACTGCAGGCTGTTTGAAGTTCGCATAGGTCTACCTGAGCACCTAAGATCTTTGCCCTGTGCAGAAGTCCAGGCTTCCCCATCTTTACCTGATGATGTACTCACACCATTTGTGTCTTTGTTTTGCTGTGTTGGCAAACCCCCATCAGCTAGAAATCAAGGTGATATGTCTGATGTGGATAAGCTGTGTTTGTATACAATGGACTATACAGTTAAGAGCGTGTGTGATTTCACTGCCGGGTTACTTTTTTCCTTCGTATGCTCAAAATACTAACCTTGTGCTTTATCCTGTGGAGTTCTAAATCTGCTGTGAAAGATTTAGTGCTCTCAGTTCCTATTGGATTAAAGGTACTCAGCTTCTCAAAGGATTGCATCCCTATTTGTACTCTTATGCTCTCTAAAATGCTGTTAAATCCTAGACTGGTGATTTCTTGGGGAAGAGCAGTAGAGGCACTTGTACAAAACAGGCTCTGTTCATGTCTTTGTGCAGTACAATGCAGATTACTCAGACGCAATAACTATGTAGTTGTCACTGGCCCTGGAAGGCTCCCCCATTGACTTGGGGTGGAGTGTCTGGTGAGTTAATTTATCTGTTTTTCATGATGCCCTGCTGTAAAATGAAGATAATGCTTAAGTTCTCCTTTGGGACTGACAGGATTAGCCAGATAGTAGTGATACCATTTTAAGAAATAGAAAGTAGCATGGAAGAGCCTGATGCTACTTTTTCAGACCCAGTGCTTTTTTTTTTTTGTTGGCTAGTGTTCACGTGCGTAGCTTCATTTCATTTAATGTATATCTGTTGGTTTTTATCTCCTGATGATATAGGAGATCAGGATACAGCCTGGTCTTTCCAGGTGATTATACCTTTTTATGCTGTATTTGTTTTCCATAGCTTCTTCTCCTAATTGTTGTAGTTTTGATTCATAAGCGCTGAAATCTCTGTGGTTGCAATGTAAAACAAAAGTTAGTCTAACTATCCAATAAAATTGAAGTATTTCTCTGATCTCCCATTTTGATAGTTTGTGGTTATGGTGACTTTTGTTGCTTTTTTTCCTTAGGGATGTTTGTCCCTGATCTCTAAAACAAAATGTCAGTGAGTAAAACAAAACAAAAAACAACAACAACAACAAAACAACAGTGTTTGTGTGATGCTATGTGTTCTACTTATAAAAGATTTATAACTTGGTCACTTTTATATCCACTGGCTCCTGTGGAACCAGTAGAATTACACTGCAGTGTTAAAGCGCAGCAGTTTCATTTTCCTGCAGGCAACGGCCCTCTGGTGGTGTGTTGAGTTTTCTTGTTTTGTTGTTGTCTATTTTTTTTCCTCTTGTGAGTCATTGGAAATTCTGACAGACAGATAAGAAAGATTTAAAAAATGCCTCAAACTAAGTTGCTTCACAGTCCTGTCTTCTCTTCCTCCTTTCTCCAGACCTCATCTCATCCACTCCCATCTACATTTGAAAGTGAAATGTAAAGGGCAAAACAAGGTTAATAAATGCACCCACTGATAATAGCAACAGTCTTATTTGGCCAAGTGGTATTTACCAAATGCTATTTCAGTAAGCTTCAGCTTACTGAACTATTGCCTGGAAAAGGGTATATGTTGGTGTGAAGTGGGTGTGAGGTTAATGGGTTACTCCACAGTCTGACTGAATTGTTAGGAATGTAGGCATTTCTGAGGAGGCCAATGATGAACTCAAAAGTTCAGATATCAAAGAATTACTTTTTTTTAAGGGGTGACCTTACAAGTCTGTTATGGGTGTTACCATTAGTTATGTTTCAAGTTGCTGCCTGGAAAAATATTTCAGCTAATGGAGAAGGAGAATCCTCTGATCAGTGCTTTAGAAGTGAAATTTTTCCCTTTTGCTAGCATTAGAGTCAGTTATCATTTGAGTTCCACTTAGTTGATCTTTTGAAGGACTATGTGATGTATTGGGAGGCTAAAACGGGAGTTCAGAAAGTAGATGAAGTAAAATATTACTCGTTATTGCTGAGATGGTAACCCAGAGTTCTGTGCAGAGGTTTTTCAGGAACTAAGGTTATGACGTGGATGCATTTAGTTTGTTTCATTTTCAGGACTAGGTAAATTTCAAAACCATACTGCATCTGCAACTATATTACTATAAAAATACTCTGTAAGAAGACATAGGACTCTGTTATGTTTGAGCCCTGAGGTTATGTTATTTTAGAAAGGGGAAGAAAACAAGCTTTTCTGTAATTGAAGCTGAACAGAAAATAATTTGATTTTAAATAAGTTGTTTTTTAAATGCACCTGTTTGAGTGTGATGTTTGAGATCTGCTGTGTATGAAAAGTGAAAAATTTACTGAATGAATTTGTTTCTGTATGTTAATATTTTTTTATTAGTAAGGCTAACAAATGATAGAATTTATTTGATATCGCAGTACTTTTTATCTGTTATTTTAGGTGATAGACAGTGGTTATAGCGTATGTGTCCTTTGAATTCATTCTGTGGACAGAAAATGGTATAGATCTGTGGCTTACTAGATAAGGCTTTAGGTCTCCTGTGATACAATTGCTAGTCATTATCAATAGATAAGCTAAGATGCATCGTGAAAATACAGTTTCAGCTATGCTAATTTTGGGAATGTAATTCTCAACTCGTGGTTTTTTTTTTATTTTCTGGGGGGAGTGGTTTTTTTGCTTTTTTTTTATGCCAGTTTTACATAGGTTTCTATGTTGCAGGGATGGGTCAAATTCTGACTTTCAGTTCTTGCAGTTAACATAATATGAAAAGGAAGTAAGTCAGATGAAAGAAAGCTAGAAAGAAGTAAATGTGCCCTTTCCCTCCCACCCCCTATCTTGAATGTCAGTGAATATAAAAACTTACTTGATATTTCACTGCCTTTAATTATGAAGAAATAAATTTTGGCACAAATTCACTGAACTGAGTAGTGGAAGTGCCTTGGCATAAAAAATAAGACAAATAAGAGATTTTGGATCATCTTCCAGTGTAAGGTACAGAGCTTCAGTCACCTTAGGGCTGTTCTTTTAAAACATGTAGAGGTGGAGGCCAAGGCATCACTAGCACTTCTTGAGTAACCCACAGTCTCTGAAATGTGATTTTATTTTTGATTACTCAGCTTTTTATGTGTGGTTTAAAAACACATGACATTGTAACACATGGCTGCAGCAGTTTACTGATCGTTTATTGGAGGAAGAATAGAAATGGATTATTAACAACTCAGGTACTGTTTAAAAAATAATAATAAAAAAAACAAATACCAAACAAATGAACAATAACAACAACAAAAAAAAACAAAAAACAAACCACAACATTAAATCCTCCATTAGAAAAAAATCTGAAAGGTCTAAGTTCTTTTTCTAACTTCTTTTGCATTCAATCCCTAAAAAACGGTAGGAGTACAAAAGCCAGGATGAGGAAACTTGTTTTTTTTCCTTTTTAAATTGGATTTTCTCTCTATAGAAACAGTAGTGAATCATCAGTACATGAACAAAATGGCCTATGGTTTTGTGGAACTTTCTGTTTTCCAGTGAACTGATATCATCTGTTTAAGATGAGATTTCTTTTTTTAATATTCTGTTAGCTGTTGTAGTAAACCAAGGATGAAATTCACCAAAGTGGACAGTGCTGGGCCACTTCAGAACTCCTTCAGCTCTCCACATTTCCTTTTAAGAATTAAGTTTTTCTTCAAGTTTATGCCAATTCAAAATGTTTAAAAATAAATACTTTGAGTTACAAAACTAGAGATTAGATGAAAGGGAGTTGTATTTCAAATAAAGTAAAGAATATATCCCCCTCAATTATTCTAAACAGATGTTTTCACCAGTGAGACTCTCAAAATGTTTATTTCTTGCCTAGTAATGAAGTCAAGTGGTTTTTTGTCGCTGCTGGAAGTGTTGAACTTGATAAACTTTGGGGTTGATCTCAGTGTAGCAGTTGCATGTATTTTAGGAGGAATTAAATCTCTAAGACTCTATTCCCTCACCTTATCAGAGAGGCAGCTAAAATTATTGTCAGTAGCCTGATCTGCTCTTCATGTTGCAAACGTTTGTCTAAAATGTACTTTTTAATTTTTATTTCCTGTTGTCCCCTAACCTGCAGAGTACTGAGATGGGAAAGGAAGCTGCCCTCTTACAGGTTCTTGTTTTGTTTGTGGGTTGGGTGTTTTTGGTAATACAACCTTAGCAGTTTTTGTCATCCTAATATTTATCTTGCTGTGAAGTTGTGTATGTATGTGTACTATTCAACTGCATTTTGCAAGTTGTGTAACATGAGCCAGTTCATATACAAAACAGTATTTAAATGTAGGTTTTAAACAGGTGCTATGCTGTCATGGAGTTCTTGTTTTTTCTGGTTATGACAGGCTTACATGAGGGTCTAAATTTCTCCCTGGTCGTTTGATATGCATTATTTGTCTTTTGTCCAGAGACTGTTTTATATGAAAATTCTTCCATAACAATGGGTCACTTTTTTGTTCTTTGTACACTTCTTTTTTTCTTGCAACTTCTTTGGTTAACGGTAGTCTGATGCAGCAGATCAGTATGTCTTAGTGTGAACCTCATTGTCTTTCATTAATGACTATATAAGAATCACTGTACACAAATGTGCAATGTTGTGTTGTGAGAAAACTGTTTTAAGGGAGAACATTGTACAGTTTCTGCTTCTGAGTTACACGTAGACTAAACAGCTTCAGCAAAGGCTTTAATGTAAAGGGTATATATGGAAATATTAGTCAAACAAGATTTGATAAGCTGTACCAAAAAAACCCCTAACCTTATACATTCTTCTATCTTCAGCTGTGATGCTTACTTAAAATGACATACTGCTGAAAAGAAGCATTTAGTAATTGAAATCTAAGTGGGTGACTAAAAGGTAATACATATGCAGCAGCATTTTTTTACTTTCAGTTTTGTGCTTCCAAAAAACCCATCTCTGCCTCTTCTAGTAGCAAGTATTGATAGCATCAGAAACAGCTTTTTATTTATTTATTCATCTGATGCTTTATTAAACCATTATTCATTGTCTGGCATTCAGCAGGTCAGTGGTATAGGATCACCTTACTGCTCACCCTTTGATTTTTCACTCTTTCCCTGTGGCAACTTTGTCTGTTGGGTGCAGCTGGATTTAGCTTGATTCCCAACCTCGCCAGCAGCATTGTAAAATCGAACTGTAGCATTTGAAAGCAACTGGTCTATTGAAAAACAAGCTGAAGCAATCCAGACTTGGATTTCAAAGGGAATGGAAAGGTCTTGATCCGTACTGCTGCTGCAAGCTCAGCATCGTGGAGTCTGGTTGACTATAAGCTCACCATTATGAAAAACTTACAG
The DNA here is from genome assembly GCA_024606505.1 of Aquila spilogaster. NCBI lineage: Eukaryota > Metazoa > Chordata > Aves > Accipitriformes > Accipitridae > Aquila > Aquila spilogaster. The sequence continues at coordinate 13,456,848 of JANHGO010000038.1, forward strand.
TCTGTCATTACACTGAATATCCTTAAAAGTGGGGTATGTGAGTTCATGAAGAAGCCCACAGTCTTTCTCTCTCCACGGGCACGTTGGTGTGTTGCTTGTGCTGCTGCAAAAATGCCATAACTGTTCTGAGACTGTTGAGTCTTACACTAAGCTTATGCAGCTACATCGAAAACACATTTTGACAATGCAGTACACTGGAAACAGTCTGAATTTGTATCCCATTGGCTTCAATAGAGTTAGTTTATGTTATCCTAGTGTAACTGAAAGAAGAATTTAGTTCAACATCATGGACTAGGTCCTCAACTGGAATCATTTGGTGGAGGGCGTTATACTCTATGCTAGTGGACTGGCTAACCTTTGTTATGGGTTGACCTTAACAAAGGCAGAGTGTATAGATTTTTAAATTTGAGAAAGGGCTTTGATATTGTTTTCTCTCTTTTCAGACACTGCTGGTTAAGAGAAAAACAAAACCACACATACTATGAAAGGTTATAGTGTCAGAAGATTTAGATATCACAGTCTTTCTGCAAATAGTCATGTATTGTTTTTGCCTTTGAAAAAACCTTTTTGTAATGTTCCCCTGTTTTTTTTCCTTTCTTTAAATGATTGTTGAATTTATAGCAGCTGTGTTTCTATGTTAATATACAAGCTGTGGTTATTATATTGCCTCTATTCTAAGCTATTCACAAGTACTTGCAGTTGTCTTAGAAAATTGACCTTTGGACTTAAAAAATTCTTACAGTTGGCCTGTGGTCCAAAAATGACTTTTTTTGTCCCTCAAGAGATCTTGATAAAAATCTATATGACTAGGTTTATTTTATCTGACCATTGGCAGCAGGAGGTGGTAAGGAAGAGAAGGTCATTAGTTCAGTTCCTTGCTGGAAATAAATATCTGAGAAAGTAAGGATAGTTCTTCATTTGAGGTTTACTCAGTTGTTTTCCTGTACTTAGTTCTATCCACATCAGGTTTTATAATTTTTTGTACTTACTTTCCTTTTCATTAGAAAATCTAGAAGGTGTTAATTTTGCATTAATAAACATTAATGAACAGCTGCATATGTGAAACTTGGCTACTTGAGGAGGTACTGTTACTTTAAGTCTGGATTTTGAAGACTTTTGAGCTTCAGTAGTATGTTTGCAGGGAAAAAGTAATATTTATTCCAGAACTGAACAGAACCACCTGCTTAGGTTTTAACTGCGTAAGATGTAAAACTCTATAATGATCTGTTTGGAATACAAACATCAGATATTGTCCAAAATCTCATGCCCTTTGGCATTGTGTCAGTTTTTCTTTCCTACCTCAACTTTGGGTATGTCTACACTGCAGTTAATACTCAGGCAAGAAGAAGGACTCCAGCTTGCTGTGATTCAGACTGATAGCTGCACTTCTGATTTACAAGTGTCTTGGTTATCTCCACACTGCAATCACAGAATTTTAAATGGCTTAGTCCTTGATGGACACAACAAGAATGTTGTGATAAAACAGTTTTTTTTTTGCATCAGACTAGGAAACTGTCTTGTTCTGGTGTGGTTTAGTAGATATTAGTTGCTGTAACATTTTTTTTTTTTTTTAAACTCTACTGAACTGACTTTAGAATTGCCAATAGTAAGGTTGTTTTTTGCCCCCAGTATCTGTTGGTTTGTAATTGACTTCCATCTTGATGTGCCAAAGCTTATCTTTTGGCTGGTATTTCTTAATACAGGGATACAAATCTATTCCCAATATCCATCTGTTTTACAGATCCTTTTAAAATCCTAGTGATGTTACATGGCAGCAACTTACTGTCTGTGCTTATATATTGTGTAAACTCCCAAATGAAGGAAAAAGAGCATTGAGATATTTTTCTCCTATTACTTCCTTCTAATTGTTTTACTTTATCCAGATATCACATAACCTGGTATTATAAGAAGTGAGCGTTCTTAATTTATCATTTCTGTATTTATAATCATCTTGTCTGACATTATGCAATGTATCTTTACTGAGGTCTTCCAGACTGGCATTTTTCATTCTGCTCTGATACAATCCTTGTGTGTGCCTTGTTTTTGCTGCTTGGATCTTAGTGTCACCTATTTCTGTATTGCTTTTTCTTTTTTTGAGGAGAGTATTCCAATGGGATGTATAGTTGATTTAGACATTGTTATTACATTCTCAGTATAATTTCTGATCTCATTTAATGCTTTGGTTACCTCTGCACATCAAGTTGATATTAAACTGTCCGAAGTGACGGCAAGTCATTTAATGTCTCCCATTAATTTAAGAACTCAGAAAAATACATTTCTGATTCACATTATTCTTTCTATTGTGCATTTGTTAACACTGAATTTCATCTACAGATGTGCTGCCTGTCTGCCAAGTTTTGTTGTTTAAGTGCTTAAGTGTGACTCAAGTGATATGTTGGTCTTGAGCTAGCCTACTGTGCAAGGGTAAATTTCACCCTTTATGAACTGATGTGTCCTGTCACATTAATTGGGAATGTACTGTGTATTTCCTAGGGCAACACACAGGATCAAATTTCCCTATTAACCCTTTCAGAACTGAATTAAGTGTTGATGCCATATCTAGAATGTCTACCACAAAGCTGATGTATTGTGATCTGTAGCTTAAAAGTTCTGATCTAGCAGTATGCTACCATAGAGAAAACACAGAGGTAGCAATCTGCTGGATGCTTGAGATATCCTGAGCTTGAAAAGATCACAACTACTATGTCCAGGTGCTGAGAGATTTGTTGGCTTTTATTTTTTTTCTTCTTGATATTTCTGTTTTTAATGTATCTTCTTTCAAAGCAAGTCAATAACGTTTCTCCCAAGGCCTAAAACATTAAATGGAATTTTGCAGCAGTGACTAATCTGTGCTGCTTACTTTTGCCCATCTACTTCTTTGCTTTTGTTAAAATCAATTTCTTTGCTGTTTCATGCAGAGTTTGTATGTAGTTCAGCAAATGGCTATATTCAAGGTTAGGTATTCTGATTTCTTTAGTTATCTCTGATTTTTGAATCTTGTATCTTGACACATCCATTTTGTCACCTGTAAAGAGATAATATTATTCCTCACACAAACTGCTTTGAGAGCTGCAGACTGGTGTCTTACAGAAGCTAGAGTTTTTTGTTTTTTGTTTGGAGGTATAGCCTATCATCATATATAACAGGACTTGTTGACATTTGATTTATCTTTGCTGATATTTTTGGCAAGCAACAAATTGACAGATAAGAAAAAAAGGCTCTCCTTCGTATCATCAAAATGAGGGGGAAATCTTCCTACTTTCAAAAAATACCGAAACTAAATGAAATTGCAGTACGAGGGGTGTAAAAATATGTGAACAGATGGGAGAATTTCTTTCTTCCTTGCTAGCTTATTATTATTACTGTTACTGTTATTATTTATTTTTATGATTCTAACTTGGGAAAAGGACTTGATGGCTTCAGTGATCGCTGATTGCTATAAAATGGGCAAACTGTGCCCAGCTGTTCAGTGGATGTTTGTCTGATTGTGGAAATCCTTCTTACAGAGCAGGGACAAAAAGAGAGGAACATACTGGTATCTTAGTGGATTTAGTTTTGCACAGTAACATCTGCTGTACATGCAATGACTCTTAGCAGTTTAGACTAAAAACCATAATTATTTAATGAGTAACTGCCTACTTTCTCTCCAGTGTGTTTTTCCCCCAACCCCATGAAAGAGCTGGCTTCAGGATATGTGTGAGGCGTGGTTTAGTGTTTGCCTGCTGCACATGCTGGGTGTTCTATATGTTGTTTTGATTTATTTATGAGTCTTTATTTTTTAATCTTTGTAAAATTGCAAGGAGAGAGGAGACATATAGGACCTTTAAGTGACAGTCTGTAGCTCCTGTTGCCTAGTGACAGATGCCTTCTGACATGACATTTTAGGGACTTTGAGGCTCTTGTTAATATTATTTGTGGTCCAGGAATGACCTTGCATATCAGAAGGTCTTTGCCTATCTTGCGTGTCATCATGAGTTAAATATTCTGGTGAAACAGCACAAAACCAATAAGTGCTGTGTCTGAGGCTCCTGCAGTCTCTTTATCCCCGTCATGTTTAGGAAGAAAATAAAAATGGATGTATCTTTTTAGAGAAAAAGGATAAATTGTTGCTGAAAGGAAAAAGCTGCCTGTGCAGCTTAGAACCATCTATGAGCTGTGCTCGATGCTTGACTCCATCGTGGGCAGCATTTGGAAAAAGAACTGCAGAAAATCTAGTATGGAGCGAGGTCAGAACCTTGCAAGCAAGCTTCTGGACTCAGTAAATTACTTGTGTTAAGTCAAGCTATTTTAGTTGACCTAGGCTTGTCTTGCATATAGTTGAATATTCATTTTACTTGTGATGCTAGATGGGTTCCAGTTCAAGTTGTGCTTCAGTTTCCAACTTACTGATAGGTCATGCTCATATACATTTGGAGGATTTTGATTTAGACTCTGCAGTGGAGAGCAACAGTATCTGGAGTGTGCAAATGCTCAGGAATGCTATTTTCTGTGTAGAAATTTATAAGAATGTAGAGCAAAATAAAATAAAATACCAACCTAAAAGGCTTCATATTTTAAATGATATGTTTACTTGTGAAGAGATTGTAATGTATCTTATTCCAGTTATTTTCCACTTTCTCACTGTGGAGTTTTGTCCTGATTGTCTCAGCTCTGGAATGAGTTCCCACCTATGTGGATTCCTTATCAGAAGATTTTTAGCTTCGCAGACTGAAATACAAGTCTTTCTTGTGTCTGAGTTGAACTTCTGGACTTTGCAAGGACTGAAAAGCTGCTACTTCTAGAGAGCTCTTTGCAGTCTTGCCAGGGATGCCATACAGGAACCTGATGGGTGGCAGGGGAATTAGAAATGTGAGGCCAGGGTACAGGCTGCATGCAGCAACTGAGCTCACAAAAAGAAGTAATAAAGAAGCACCCAAGAGGGGACTTGTTGGTTTTTTGTTCATTTTGTGTTTGTTGTTGTTTTTCCTGGAGGAATTGCTTCTTACCTGAAGAGTAGCCAACCTTAATGCAGCCTTTCTTACATGTCATATCTGATGTACTTGTTCAGCCAGTAAGACTTGCTAAAGCCATGTTTCCTGGAAAAGTTTAAAGTTTTGAAACCAGTTTCTCCCTGTAACGGGAGAAATGGGAGAGTCTAAAGTATGCTCAGAACACTTCTCTGCTAGTTTCATTGTGAAGTAGTTTGACTTGAATTCTCTTTGGTCAACTAGAAAATCACTGTGTAGTAAGTAGTTTCTTTTGAAAGCTGGTCCTTTGCTGGCTTCCCTGTTCACGTTAGCTCAGTCTTGCACCGTGGGTTGAAAATGAGTGCTGAAGCAGAGCTCTACTATTCCAGTTATTTGCTAATAATAGTTTCCCTGGCAAATCAGTAACATATGTGAGATCAGTCTTATTCTGGCTCTTGCCTACATCATCACAGTCTGATCATTGCAGGAAGGGAGCTGTACTTGATTTGCTCGTAATTCCTCACTATCTGCTCTAAGTAGAGATAAGCCATGATGGTGATGGTGAAGCTGGCTTTTGGGATGGATATTTGTGTAGTTGCTGTGCTGTTGTTTTATTGTTGTGTGTGTTTTTTTTGTTTTTTTTTTTTTGTTTTTTTCCAGAGCAAACCTGTACCAGTTCCTTGATGGATGAGCAAATGCTGGCTGAATCAGTCATTTAGTTCAGTAATAACTTCTGTATAATCATAGACAAATTATTTTCAAAATGTGATTGTTTCAAGTTTTTTTTATTTCCTTCGTTTCATATTTGGTTATGAGTGGAGAAAATGAAGTTGAATTGAAGTTAAAAATACTAGGGATTGCCATTTAAAGCTCTGTCTCTTGGTATAAGAAATTCTCTCATAAGGAGAATTTATGGTTTGTGTGTCTCTGTCCTTGGGAATCTTATCTGTGAGCGTATGGTCTTAGAAGCATGACAGGAAGCTGTGCCAAGAGTTATAGAGTAGACATGCCTGATGTTTGGCTTCTTTGGATTTGGGGTTGGTGGAAGGCAGGTTGACTTTTAGAAAATTGTAACACAGATACGTTATTATCACAGTAAAAGATGATATCTGACACAGGTTGATAATATAAATTATTGGTTCTTTATTTCTTGCCTCACTCTTGAACACTTTGCTGGTTGAACAGTTGAAAAAATAGAGATCTAGAATCAATTCACTAAGCTGAGATAAACATCTGATGATAATTGTTACTGTTTCTATATTATATAAATACCTTGGGATTCACTCTCCAAGGGAACCTTATCCTAGCTGAGCAGTTGCTACACTGAAAAACTTGCTTTCTGAATATTAAACTTTATGGATATTAAGTACTGCCAGAGGCCAAGAAGAGTAATTTAAAAATAAATGTATTTTTCTTTCTTGCACAGCATATAAAAACCTTTCCATATTGATGCACTACTCTGCATAATATGAATAAGTTTAAAACAACTTTTGCCACTGTCTGGATTATTTCACTTGTTTTGAAATAGGAGCTGCCAGTGCTCAAAGATGTGCTAGAAAACTTTATTTTTGTTCTAAATCCTTTCCTGTGTCTTTGTCAAACTACAACTATTACCATAAAACTATACTGTTAACATTATTTTTCTCTTCTGGCTGCAATGCTTTTGGTGTTACTGACATCATTCAGTAATAACTTCCTGAACTGCAACTGCTAATTCTGGATGCCCAGCAGAATGCAAGAGTTTTTCACCTTTTTCTACTGATTGTGCATCCTTTAGTCATCCTTTTGTTTCTCTTTGGCATTATATATTGAATACTGATTTTTACATTTATGCTTGCTTAAAAACAGACCTAAGTGTAGGAATGGATGATCCTGTACGTACAATTTATGGATTGTTAGCACTGTGATGGGTTGTGCTGTATTTATTCCCACTTTCAATTCTCCAGTAATATTCTTGATCATAAGAAATTAATTCATCTCTAAACTTTTTTTTTTTTTTTTTTTGCTGTGGGAAAACTGTGAGATTGGGAAATCTTCAGGCAAACTGAAGGAACTGTCCAGCATTTTCCAAGCTGAATTTATTAAAATGCTTATGAACTTGAAAGGGCTTTTTGTTTTCTTTCAACACTTTAAAAGCCTATCATATCTTTGAAATATTTATCTATACATAGAGCATGTATGTTTATATATATTTTATATGTTTATTAATCAAGACAACACATACTTGCTAAGACAAATACTATTTGTAGCCTAATTCTGGCAGTTGCAGTTTGAGAGTGACACAAGTTTTAAATTCTGTATTCCTTAAAGTTCGAGTAACTTGTGAGTTTGTGTAAGGGGACAAAATGTGTTTTTTTTTAAAATGGACTATGATGTATCCAGGTATTCAGACTAAATAATACAGAGCTCTGTCTGAACTATGGCATAGTTGGGAAAATCAGTGAGGATGAAAAGAAAGATGTAATCTTGGTTTATTGATTCGGTTTGCTTGTTATCAAAAGCCATCTTAAAAATTTCAAAACAATTGAGTCATAAAATAGTGTTCCTTCTTTCCATTGGTTATCATCACCCGTTTATAAGGAGAAGAGAGCATATCATTAACTGTTAGTTGAGAATGACTCTGCAAAATAGTCCTTAAATGTTTACTGGCGTCTTTCTGACAATTTTGTAAAGGTCTTCAAAGCTGTTCATTGCGATAGTATCTCAGACTTTAATCAAACCTGAATCTGAGTTGTGCAGCAGCGTATACCTCTCTGTAATTTGCCTTGAAGCAGCAGCCTCTGAACAGTGTAACTCTGGAAGAGATCATTCAGAGATCATGTGAGCTCCATGTTGACCTGTGTAGCAGTAGGAATGATAAGTTTATCTCTAATGCTTTCATATTAGCATTTCTACCTGTTATCATTTTTGTTGTTTGTTTTGATTTTTAAACATACAAACAGAAAAACCTGCTAAAAAAGCTTTACTGCAGAGAAGTACTTTGTGGCAGGATATCCTTTGTTAAGCAGGATATAATGTAGAATATCACTCTGGGAGAACTTGTTCTTTACAGTATCTTTCAAAAGTTTCTAACCCTGATTGTCCCAAACTGTCTAACCAACTGCATTATGTTATGCAAATATTAGTCATCGTAATATCTAAAATCTTGTCACTCATTTTTGATTAACTACTGCAGGAACTGAAGGATGGAAAAATGGGTTTTAAAAAAGGGGGAGTTCTGTTGCAGTGAACTTAGATATTGTAAGACTACAATGTATTATATAAATCTTTATGTTCACTTGCAGTAAGTTACAGCTTAGTAAGAAGTCATCTTCAGAGTACTCACAAACATAGTTGTCATCTTGAATGATTAAATGCAGTTCTGGGAACTAAAATTCTCTCCCCTTTCCCACTTACCTTATCTGAGCCAGGTGTCATGCAGCCAGCTGGAGAAGTAAAGTTTACATCAGTGCTTTGCCAAATGCACAATGTTTTCCCAAGTAGGATAAGCACATTTTTGTTGCTCTTAATTTCAGAACTAGCAGGTAGCTTCCTTTATGCATTTTGATCCTTGATGTATTTTGAAAATAGGCTTCCAGTCATTCTGAATCCCTTGAATTACTTTGGTATTAAATTTTCATGTTATGAGTTCCACTGGAAATAAATATGATTTCTACCCCCTGCAGTAAAATGTTGGTTTATACCAAAGCAGTCTGGGAGGCAAATTGGCTGCTTATTTAAGGATGTCTTAATGAGGACTTGTGAACCTAGGTATCTTAATTAGTATGAGTAGATTATATGAAGAGAGCTAGCTGTACTGTATTACTGCTGCCCCCCGCGAATTAGCCCAGTAGCCAGAATGACTGAGGGTTCTTTGTTGTGCATTGACATTTGGTGCTGAGGACAAAATAGGGAACCACTGAAAGCAGGGGAAACACTACTCATACATATAGTTTTGGAACATGGCAATTTTCAGTAGTTCTTGGAGAATGTTTCCCTAGTAAATGGCAAGTTGGGGTGGGGAAGTGAGAATGAAAAGTGACTGGAATGGTGGTGACATTTGAAAGGGGACAAGCCTTGTCAGAGGCTTGACTTCATACTGATAAGAAATATATTTCCTGATTGTATGGGAGGCTGGGAGAGGCTGCTGCTCTGAGCAGATAAGAAGTGGGGTTACATGCTGGTTTATCTGTAAGGAGGCGGAGGGCTGCTCTCAGACTTGTGGTTTATTGAATTTAGATCAAAAAATCCTAAGGGATTTACAGCTAATCATAAAATAGCATAGATTTAAAAAATAAAAATAAATGGAGAAAACTGAAAAGTATTATAGTGAGATACAATAAGTTGTGTATAAAAAGCAAATAAGTATACATACATGTTTTATGTGAATTAAAGGTCATTCTGCTGTACCAAGGAAGGACATTTTACATGTATTTTGTGGGAATAAATGTAGGTGTGGATCTTGCGGAATATAGAGTAGGGCATGCCCTTCGGCTGTAGAACTGACCGCAGCATGGGTAGTAGCATGCTTGACGATATGACTTCAGTGCCAAGATGATCTGTGGTAGGAAATAGCCAAAACTCAGGGCTGCTCTAAATGACACCAGATGTCAGACAGCCCTGGGTAGTATTTGTAATTCAGAAGATGGAAGATTTTGTTCTGTGTTGTTTGTTGTACTTAGTGAAGGAGAAGAGAATACTGTATGGTTCTTAAGCAAATTTTCGTTTTAAATTTTGGTGTTTGACAGTTGTTCAGTAGGCTGAGCTGAATTTTAAAGCAGGTACTACATGGGCAGGCAGTGGTACTCAGAATTTCTCCTGCAAATATATTGCAGCAGTTTGAAAGAAGCATTTCAAAGCTGCCTGCCTGTGTGTACTCTCTGTAGACTATCCACACCTGGAAATTCTAGTGTTTGTTCTGCAGTCTGTGGTACATCTACTAAGCCGTGGGAGAGCTATCAGTGCAATCTGCAGGCATCCTTAAACTTCTATCTTACTAGGTCAACGTTCTATAGACTGAACCTATGGCACACGTCTGGCCTGACTAAACCTGCCAGAACTGTAAATATTTGAATAAAGAAGACACCCAAGCGATGCTGGGGCCTGGGCTACTCTTGCTGTTTGCTCTAATTGTGTTCAAGTGGGCAGATACTTGCTGCAATATAGGTGCAAGATATAAGCCTTACTACGTTATTTGTTGAAAGTTTAGCTTTGACCATACTTTTGAACCCTTGAAAGCTGAGAAGGAGCTACTTCTGACAGTACCTTTTGTTGCATAGCCATAGGTGTGACAGACGAAGGACTCAAATCTTACTGCATCTTTGCAGTTGAGTCATCTAGCTGTTGTTCTGGCAAAGCTTCATAATACTCTTCTGTCTCAATGTTACAAGAGAGAAAATGCAGTGTTTTATGTAATGTAATTAAAAATATATATTTTTGTTTCTCTATTTGCTTATGTTGTGATATAATAGCTAACATTTAAAATGTAGGTTTAAATTTGTAGCAGTTGCTGGACTAATGAACTTGCATGTGTTGAGCTGCTGCAATGCAAGACACTCCTACTCCTGATTGTGTAAAATACCACAAGGTGAATAATTATGATACAATGGCAGAACAGCAACTTTGTTTGTGTAAATCCTGGATTTTCATAAGTGTGATTCAGAAAGATCTCAAGGTTTTTGTTGAGCTGTCCTCAACCGTCTGTGGAAAATATAAAGCTGTCTCTTAAGCTCTGCAGTGCTTCTAAAGCACGCTTTATGTTATTGCTTTTTCTGAATGCATGCATGAAGACTTATGCTGTTTACTTTTTGCAGTCCTCAGAGGAACCTACTGAATTATTGGTGTAGAAAAATTCAGATGCACGTTGAGAGTTTCACTGACTTTATTTTTGCAAAAGAAGAGGCACAAGCTGTTGTTCTGCTCAGATCTTGGTGGGGGCTTGTAAGGGAGCTGTTATGTCACAGCCTGAATTGATGATTGAGCACCTGTTGAAGGGGGTGGCAGCCCAGGAAGCACAGGTGCAGGCAATTTACCTGTGCTTTACCCTGGGCTCACTGCTCCCTGGGCTCATTTAAGGGCAAGCCTCCAAAAGGAGAACATCTCCTGGATGAAGGCTACTTCCTGAGAGGGAGTGTTCTGTACCCAGAGTCCTGATCACTGGGTGAGTTAACTTTTTCCCTATGTATGATTATTGATGTTCCTAAATGATACTTCACCTGATGTCACAAAAAATTTGCCAGAAGCAATTTCATTGTTTCAAAGGACCAGCAGGGCTTGTTCTTGATGCTGCTGAATTGTTCAGAACTGTCTTCTACTACACTTCCAGTAACATGGTGTGATGAACCAATTTTGATTCTTTATGCTTCAAAAAAAAAAAAAAATCATGTTATTTCACTGAGACATCAAAAATACTTAATATTGTTCAGGCCTATATATAATGCTGATCATTTTTGTTTCATGGAAATTCCTGTATTTCATAAGCTGAGTAGCCACGCTTTTTTCTTACACTTCCCAACTTTTACTAGTCAGTTGCAAACTTTTAGGTAGGTATCTTTGAAAATCTTCCATTTTCTTGAGAAGATATAATCCTTAATCCATAAGACTATATTTTTACCTTTACTTTTTGTGGGTGTCTGATTTTGATTTCTATTCTTTTTAGAGGTAAGAGATTGAGGAGTAAGCAGGAAGGGATGATCACCTGCAGGTGATGAAGGCAGCAAAATGTGTTACTGAAGCTCAGTCAATATGTGAATATTATAATTTGCTGAGTTCCAGAATAGCCTGGTATGGTTGGCATAATCCCCATCATGTAAGCAAAGGTGGAGGGATTGTGCCTTCTATTGTATTTCACAAACATTATTAAAAAATTAAAAAAAAATTAAATTAAAAACTCATTAATTATGTGGGTTGCTTTCTGTTTTAAGGAAGAGAGAAAAGGGCATCCTGATTCCCTGCAATCTGCACTGTTGCTTGTTCCTTGGGACCCCACTAGTCAAAACAACGGGATTCATATGCTGACGACAGCTGAGAGACCAAAGTATGACCAGATGGCAAGGGGGAGCTGAGCTGTCTGTTTCTGCAAGCGATAGGCACATTATGGTTATTCTCTTCTGGGGACGAGGGGGTGGAAAGCAGGAGGAGGGGGAGAAGGAAAGAAAGAGGCAGATATTAGATAAACAGACTGTAGCCTGAATACATATGACATGTGGGAGGAAAGCTTTGTTAAGTAAGAACTGAAAGCCTCTCGCAGAGCATTAAGCAGCACCGCCTGTGCCTTGGACTGAGCCAAACCAGAGGAAAGACAAGCACAAACGTGTAAGCCTGCTGCAAGGCCATTGAGGTTCACCAGACTTCTACAGAGGTGCTTGAAACAGCAAAATATTGTTAAGTATGATTCTCTGCATAGATTAGCTTACTTTTTGTTAAGAGGGGTCATCTAATAAAGAAGATGCCGAGTGTTTCTTTATCTGTATGATGTGCAAGCTATGCTTTTATGAGTTAAAGTTGATTCATAGTTTCATTCTGCTAGAATTTTTCAACTTTGTGTCCAGGAGATGGCTTTATGGGGTTATGATATCTGCTGTTTGCACTACAGTTGCTGCAAGTTCAGTCTAGCCAGTGATTTGCAGGTGGTGCTCAGCATGCTCCATAATTAGGGAGCGCATCCTTGATCTACACCACCCTGAGCCTGATCTGCAGCCAGCTGAAATCTGTGAAAATTTTCCCACTTAACTGTACTCAGCTCTGGTTTATGTCTTATGAATGAAACTGAATTACAGTTTTATCAGCTGCTTATAACAGGGCTATCAAACGTTTAGCCAGAGATAGCAGTATGGAAACAACCTAAGTTACAATATTTGTCCTATTTTATTAGCCTCTTATTTTTTTTTCTAGTTGATCTTGTTGTGGGACTTGAGTAAATGAGTAACTGGAGCAATTGATATTTGTATTACCTGAAGAAATGAAGAGGCAGTTTTCAGTATTTTGCTCGTATGCAAGGAAAATGTTGGTGATTGTAGTAACAATAGAGGCTACTGTCCATCCACCAAAAAAAAAAAAAAATCTGCTAAGAAGTCATAAAGAGTCATAAGTCATAAATCCTTTTTTTTTAAATCTAAACTTTTGCTCTGTCAGTCTCTGACTTACTGATCTTTAGATAATTCTTTCTAATGTAAGGCAATAAGAAAGCAGCCTCGTACTGTTATTTTCTTGATGAACTACTGTGAAACACTCTGCACACAGGGAGAAGCATAACGGATTTGTTGGACTGCAGCATCTAACACGACTGTTCAATAACCTATTGGAGTGTTTGAACATAGTCACCAGCTTGGCTTCCCTGCAGCTCCCTAGATAGTTGCTTGTGACATTGATCTGTGAGGAGTGGGGGCAGAGAGCTGATTTATAGATGTAGGCTATTGCCTGGAGGAGTGGATTAGCTAAGATTGCACTCTGCCTGGTTTTGGTCACAGTAATGCAAGGATTTTAGGAAATCTTTGCTGCACAAAAAATAGAGCTAGAAAATGGAAGTACTTGGATACATGTACATTCATGATGTCTTCAAAGAACTTCAAACAACAACAAAACACCCTCTTATCT
>JANHGO010000038.1:13470467-13531913 GCA_024606505.1 Aquila spilogaster
GAGAAGCTGAAAAATCCTTGACTTTAGTCTAAACACTACTTAGCAACAACTGAAAACATCAGTGTGTTATCAACATTATCCTCATACTAAATCCAAAACATAACACTGTACCAGCTACTAGAAAGAAAATTAACTCTATTCTAGCCAAAACCAGGACACAGCTTCACTGGGGTACCATACAGGAATCTGATGGGTGGCTGGTGAAGTGGAAACAGGAAGCCAGTGTAAGGGCTATACACAGCAAATGAGCTCAGGAAGAGATATATTAAAGGAGCATCCAAACCTGATTTTATTTATTTATTTTTCTGCAAGGTTTGCATCTTACCTGAAGCGTAACCATTATTAATGAAACCTTTCCTGCATGTCATGTTGGACTGTCTGGTTCTGCCCCTAAGGCTTGCTGAAGCCATGAATCAGGAAGACATTCAGGGTTTTACCACTCCTTTTTCTTCCTTAGTGAGGATAAGGGGAGGGTCTAAGGCATCATCAGAACACTTCATTCTCTTCTGGGTTTGGTCTGAAGTAGTCTGATTTCAGTTCTTTTTGGTCAACAGGAAATTCCCTGTGGTAGAGAGAAGTCTCTGCTTCCAGTAGTGGTATCCCACTACTGAAGGTAGCTTCTGTGCAGGCCTTGCTATTTGCGTTGGCCCAGTATTATATGTTGTAGAATGGAAAAATGTACTGAAACAGAGCTCTACCGTGCCAGTCATTCACTAATACAAGGTCCCCCAGAGATTCAGTGGCATATGTGAGAACAGTTCCTGCTCTTGCCTACATTATCATGGTCTGTTATCACAAGAAGGGAACTGTAGCTGACTTCTCTGTGTGGCTTATTTTCTTCTTTAAGTACAGGTAAGCCACAATAGAGAAGCTGGCCTTCAAGAGAGACACTTGTGTAGTTTCTGTGATGATGATGATGATGATGATGATCTGTTTTTCCAAGCAAAGCTATGCTGTCTCCTTGTGTGGTAGGGAAAGTTGGCTGAATCAGTCATTTTGTTCAAGAATAACCCTTCTCTTGGAAACAATTTGTTTATGATGATACATAGTGGGAAATTATGATTTTTTTTTTTTTTTTTCCTAGAAGTTTTCCTTCTGTTCTCCTCTGTACTCAGTCACCTGTTGGGAAATTATTTTGCATCTTTTTTTCCCCCCTTGTCACTGATGTCAGAAGGTGGGTGAGGATTTAGTTGCACAATAAAGTCTAACTAGTAGGGAAGCTATAAGACATATTTATCTGATATAAATTTAGTGTAGCTCTGTTGAAGCTGGTGTTGATTTAAACTGTCCGGTGATCTGATCAGCTGTAGCGCATGTTGTTACTTAGCATTCTGCTGTGTGCATCTCTATTGTGTAGCATTATGATCTGAAGAAGGAAGCGGCTATGACAACTAATATTTTACAATGGTGAAAAATACATGGAGTCTAGTTAAAAATGCTAGGTATTGCCATTTAAATTTCTAACTCTTGATTTGAGAAATTCTGTCAGATTGAGAAATTATGGTTTGGGCCTCTATCTTTGTAGATCTTATCTATGAGCATATAGTCTTAGAACTATACCGGAAGCTGTACTGACAGGCAGAGTAGAGTATGTCCTGTTGCTTGGATTCTTTGGGTTTGGGATTTGACAAACATGAACTTATGTTTCAAAATAACTCATGGGTTGCTATTTACAAATGCTGATAGGTGAGAATCTCCTGACCAGTTTACTATTTTAAACTAATGTGATTTGGCTTCTGTCAGTACAGTATGCACTTACAGTGCTGGAGTGGATGTACCTTTCACTGAGGAGAGTTAATACAGAAAGAACTTTCTGAGGATAGTTCTGCTCTTCAGTTTTCTTACCCATTTTTAAAGTAGCTGCTAAATAACTTCAGAGTCTTCAGTTATATCTAAATATTTTTTTCTTGATGTTTTATACCACTATAGGAACTTTATTTACTCTTTCTAGTTAATTCTCGTTGTGTTGCATAAATACTTCTCAGATTCCTGTAAAGTCTTCCTTCCTTCTTCATGGCATTGTGAGTTTGATGGAGCTATCAGAATGCCCCTTCCAATCTGACACTTAAATCTCTATAAGGGATCATTGGTATGCTTTCTTTCTTTAGCAATACTATAGGACAAAACACAGGCTTGCTGCTCAAGTTGGTTGCATTGTCTGAAGTCCATGGGAGCAACTGCAAAACTTGTAATTACATCTAGTTCTTGAGTTGAGACTCGTATCGCTTCCTGCAGTGGTAGTATTTATTTGTTATCATGGCAGGGGTTGGCAGAAGGCAGGTTGACTTTCTTTTTTCACTTCAGTTTAAATGACGGAGGAGGTCTACGAAGATGCCTAAAAATCAGTCCACGTTCCCATCCAGTTTGGATAGCCAGGGGAGAGATTCTGCTTTTCTCTATATGTCATGAATCAGGAGCAATATCTGTCTTGAAAACAAAGCAAATAGATGGAGAAAAATCACGTGAGGCCAAGAAGTCACGCTTCCCATGGTAGATGTGGACTTGCTTATATTTTTGCCATTCTGGGCAACTATTTTTGCGTGCCTCTGGATAGGAACAAGCCATATTGAAATGATAATACTGAAGAGTATTCTTCCCTCCGCTGGATGTATATAGCCCTTTCTGAAGTAGGAGTTATTTGGTATTCTGGGAATATCGGAAACTGAACAATTGGACACCTGTTTTTAACATGGCTAGAGCACAGCTCTATAGTGTGATTATAATAAAATTCCTATCAACTTTATGCAAGGTAGAGAAAGGTCATGGCAAATCATATTGTAACATGGATACATGATTATCATTGTATAGGATGATCTCTGGCACAGGTGGATAATTTAAGTCATTACTTATTCATTTCTCACATCATTCTTGAACACTTCCCATTTTCTCAGCTGTTCAAGCAGCAGAGATGTAGAATCGATTCATTAAGCTGAGATAAACATCTGAGGATTATTGTTACTGTTTTCATATTATATAAATACCTTGGGAGCCACCCTCTTAGGGAGCCTCATCCTGGCTGAGCAGTTGCTACCCTGAGAAACCTTCATTCTGAATATTAAACTTAATGGATATTAAGTACTGCCAGAGGCCAAAAGAAGTAATTCAAAAAGAAATGTATTTTTTGTTCTTGCAAAACATACATATATTAAAAAACCAACACCCTTGCATATTGATGCCCTCCTCTACTAAGTATTTCCATAATACGAATAACTGACAATTTTAAACTAACTTTCTTCACTGTCTCATTTCACATATTTTGAAACAGGAGTGTCAGTACTCTGAAAAATGCATTAGAAAATTGCATGTGTATGCTAAATCCTTTTCTGTGCCTTTATCAAACTACAGGTATTACCATAAAACTTTTATTGTAAGACATTATTCAGTAATAATTGTTTCTGAATTGCAACAGCTATTTTGAGTGCCCAGCAGAACACAAAAGTTTTTCACCATATTTCACAGGTGATGTATCCTTTAGTCAGACTTCTATTTCTGTTTGTCAGTCTGTGTTGAATACATACACAGCATTAATACCAATTGTATACTCATATTTGTTTAAAACTGACCTAAATGTACAGGGTGACACCATATGTACAATTTATGGATTCTTAGCACAGTGACAGGTTGCACTGCATTTGTTCAGCTCCCAATTCTCCAGTGATATTCTTGATCCTGAGGAATTAACCCACCTATATAATTTTTTGCTACAGGAACCCCTGTGAGAGTGGTAAAACATGGTTTCTGGCAAACAAAAGGAACTGTCCAGCATTTTCCAAGCTGAATCTGTTAAAACGCTGATAAACTTAAAGTGGCTTTTAATGTTGTCTTTCAGTGCTTTAAAAGCCTCTCATCTAGGAAATATTTTTCTGTACATAGGGTATGTGTGTTTATATATCCGTATATCTCTGTATGTTGAGAGAGACTGCGGATAGTCACAAAGACAAATTCTAGCAGTTGCAGTGCAAAAGTGATGCAAGCTTCAACTTCTGAATTTCCTTATGAAACCTCCAAAACCTTCTGAGTTTGTGAAAGGATACAAAATGAAGAAAACTGGTTTTAACAGCAATGATAAACTGTGATGCACCTAGGTATTCACACTAAATGATAAAGAATTGTGTCTAAATTATGGCACAGCTGAGAATATGAGTAAGAATGAAAGGAAAGAAGAGAGGCATAATACTCAGATTTGCTTGGTATTAAAAAACATCTTAAAAATTTCAAAATTAATGAGACATAAAATCATCTCCCTTCTTTGCAGCTGATTCTCATCAGCCAGTTGTAAAAGAACTATCATAGGAGAAGAGAGCATACCATTAGCTGTTAGTTTGGAATGACTCTGCAAAATAGTCCTTAAAGGCCTACTGACATCTTTTTGACAATCTCCTAAAGGTCTCAAAGCTGCTGGTTGCTGCAGTATATCAGGCTGTCATCAAACCTGGATCTGAGTTGTATAGCAGAAGTGTCCTCACTCTGCAGTTTGCTTTAAAGCAACAGTCTCTGAACAATGTAACTTGGGAAGATATGCTTCCACAGGGGTCATCTGAGCTCTGTGTTGACCTGTGCAGCAGTGAGGGTGATAAGTTTATCACTAACACAAGTCATGTTTTCTGCCAACAGGCTTTATGATTGGATCTCTACGCTTAATATCATTTTGTTTGTAAAAAAAGGATACAGACATCCCCACTGCAGAATAGTACTTGCTGGCAAGTCTACTTTGTGACTTTTGGTGTGCAGGCTGTAATGTAGTATATTGCTTCTGGAAAACTTGTTCTTACTTGAAAATACCTTTCAATAGTATCTAACTTGGAGTGTCTGAAACTGCCCAACCAATCTTCCATAATCTTCCATTATGCAGATATTAATCATTGTGATATCTAAATTTTCATTACTGTCATTTTTTAATAACTGCTGTAGAGACTAAGGGGTGGAAGAAAAGGGATTAAAAAGAGTGGGAGCTATATTGCAGTGAAGTTAGGTATTGTAGAACTATTGTGTGTTACATACAAATTATATTCACCTGCAATAAGTTACAGCTGGGTGAGAAAAAGTCTTCTGAGTGGTCAAAAACAGGTGATGAGTTGTCATCCTGAAATGGTTAAAGGCAGTTTTGGAAACTGGAATCCTCTCCCCCTTCCCACTTACCTTGTCTGATCCAGGTGTCATGCAGCCAGCTGGAAAAGCAAAGTTTCCATTAGTGCTTTGCCAAATGCACCACATTCTCTGAAGCAAGATGAGCCCATTTTTGCTTCTTTTATTTTTATGACTGACAAGTAGCTTGGTTTACACATTTTGATCTTTGGTGTATTTTGAGAATAGCCTTCCAGTCATTCTGAATTACATACATTGCTTTGATATTAAATTTTCACGTTAAGAGTTCCATTGGAAATAAATGTGTTTTCTACCCCCTGCAGTAAAATGTTGGTTTATACCAAAGCAGTCTGAGAGGCAAATTGGCTGCTTATTTAAGGATGCCTTAATGAAGAGTTGTGAAGCTAAGTATCTTGATTAGTATGAGTAGATTCTGTGAAGATAGCCAGCTATACTGTGTTACTGTTGCCACCCACAAATTAGCACAGTAGCCAGAATGACTGAGGGTGCTTCATTGTGCATTGCTATTTGGTACTGGTGAGAAAGTGGGAAACCACTAAAAGCAGGACAGTGCTACTCACATACATAATTTTGGGTCACAACAGTTTTTGATAGTTCTCAGAGAATGTTTCCCTAGTAAATGACAAGGGACAGGGGGAGGGAGAGTGGAAAAGGTGAACTGGAATGATGGTGACATTTGAAAGGGGAAGAGCCTTGTCAGACGCTTGACTTTGTACAGATAAGAAATATATTTTCTGATTGTACAGAAGGTTGGGAGAGGCTGCTGCATTGGGCAGATAAGAAGTGGGGTTACATGCTGGTTTTATCTATAAGGAGACGGAGTGTTCCTCTCAGACTTGTGTATTTAATTTAGATCAAAAAATCCTGGGGGATTTACAGCTAATCATAAACCAGCATAGATTAAGAAAAACCCTCTGAAAAATATTATAGTGAGATATAATGTTGTATATAAATGGATGTAAGTAAGTATACATAAACATATATTTTATGTGAATTAAAGGTCATTCTGCTGTACTAGTGAAGGGCATTGTAAATGTTTCTTGTGGGAAATTAAATGTAGGTGTGTTAGGGAATCTTGCTGAATATAGAGCAGGACATGCCCTTTGGCTGTAGAAGAGGCCCCTGCATGGGCAGCATGCTTGATGGCATGACTTCTTTCAGTGCCAGGCTGATCTGTGGTAGGAACTTGCCAGAACTCTGTGCTGCTGTAAATTACACCAGACCTGGGCAGTATTTGGAATTCAGCAGATACATATTTTTGCTCTGCACGTTGCTTGTTGCATTTAATGAAGGAGATGACAATACTTGATATGTTTTTTAAGTTTTCATGTTTTAACTCGTAGCGATTGTGACAGTTGTTTGGTGAATTAATCTGAGTTCTAAAACAGGTACCATATTGGCAGTGGTAGTATAAGGTTTTTTGTCTGCTGCCCTGCTACTATATTGGAGCAATCTGGAAAAAAAAAACAAATCCAAAAAACCCCAACCAAAAAAAACCCCCAAAGCATTTTTAAGCTTGTTTCCCTACCTGTAGCCTCCATGGCCTTTTCACTCCTGCAAATTTTAGTGCTTTTTCTGCAATGTACAGTATACCTGCCATGCTGTAGGAGCTATAACTGGAATCTGCAGGCATCCTTAAACTGTCTTTCATCTTACTAGGTCAACAACCTATAGAGTGAAGCAATGGCATTACAGGCCTGGGCTGGATAAACTTGCCCAGAACCTTATGTACTTGGATCAAAATACATGCAACCGATGCTGAGGCCTGTACTGCTTTTGACTTGCTGCTATTGTAATTGTGCTCAGGTAGGCAGATACCTGTCACAATATAGATGCAAGATGCAAGTCTTATGATGTTACTTGTTAAAAGTTCAACTCTGACCATATTTTGAATCCTGAAAGCTGATAAAGAGCTAACTGTGATGATACCTTTGGTTGTGTAGGTATAGGTGTGAAAGACAAAGGGCTCAAATAGTACTGCATCTTTGGAGGGAGACCTGTTGCGCTGTCCAGCTGCTGTTCTGGCATGAGAGAAAATGGAGTGTTTTATGTGAATATAATTTAAAATTATCTTTTTGCTTTGTTTCTCTATTTGCATATGTTTTGTGATATAATACCTTTTAACATACTCACAGACAAAGATTTAACTATATAGCAGTTGCTAGACTTATGAACCTGCACGTATTGAACTGTTGGAGCACACGACACACTCCTTGAATAAAACATCACAAGGTGAACAATTTTAGTGATACAGTAGGAGAACAGCAACTTTGTTTACATGAAACCTGAATTTTGAAAAGTATGTGATTCAGAAACAGATCTTAGGAAGCTCTCACAGAGCTGTCCTGAATAAGTTATGGAAAAACAAAGCAGTCTTTCAAACTTACTACTAAGACACCGATGTGAGTTTTTAAATGCATATTTCTAAGTTATGCCTTTCCAATCCAGGCATAAAGATTCATTTCGTGCTTCCTTGTTGCAGTCCTCAGATGCTGGGTTCTGAATCCACCGAAGAAGTGTTGTGGAAGGATTCAGATGCCTGTTGGGAGTTTCACTGACTCCATTTTTGGCAAGAGAGGGTGCGAGAGCTGGTCATTTTGCTGAGACCTCGGTGCAGTTGTGTTCCTTAACACTGCCAAATGGTTCAGAGCCAGCTGCTTCCACGATGTTTCAAGCATGCGGGGTGATGAACCAACTTTGATTCTTTGTACTAAAAAAAAATTGCATTTTAATTTTATTATCAATGTACATCATAAACTTCTAATGCTGTTCTAGCCTAGAAATAATACTAACCATTTCCCTTTTGTAGCAATTTCTGTATTTCATAAGCTAAGTCGCCACATTTCTTTTTTCTTTTTTTTTTTAATCTCATCCCCACTTGTTCTACCAATCACTACAAACTGAGTTATCTTTTAAAATCTTCTATCTTTGGAAGACAAATTCTTATAGATTAAGGGTTTATATATTTACCTTTGCCTTTTGTGGGAGCTTGATTTTTATTTTTTTTGTTCTTAAAGAGGTAAAAGGTTGAGGAGTAAGCAGGACAGGATACTCACATGCTGGTAATGAAGGCAGCAAAATGTGTCTTGAAGCTAAGTCAACATGTAAATGTATCAATTTGCTGAGTTACATACAGAATAGCCTGGTGTGGATGGCAGGATCCCCATCACATGAGCAAAAGTAGAAGGATTGTGACTTCTATTGCATTTCACAAATACTCTTTCACTTTCTAATTATGTGGGTTGCTTTTTGGTTTAAGGAAAAGGGCATTCTGATTCCCTGCAATCTGCACTGTTGCTTGTTCCTTGGGACCCCACTAGTCAAAACAACGGGATTCATATGTTGACGACAGCTGAGAGACCAAAGTATGACCAGATGGCAAGGGGGAGCTGAGCTGTCTGTTTCTGCAAGCGATAGGCACATTATGGTTATTCTCTTCTGGGGACGAGGGGGTGGAAAGGAGGGGGAGGGGTTGAGAGAAAGAGGGAGATATTAGATAAACAGACTGTAGCCTGAATACATATGACATGTGGGAGGAAAGCTTTGTTAAGCAAGAACTGAAAGCCTCTCGCAGAGCATTAAGCAGCACCGCCTGTGCACTGGACTGAGGCAAACCAGAGGAAACACGAGCACAAACCTGTAAAACTGCTGTAAGGCCAGCAAGGTTCACAAGGCTTCCGCAGAGGTACTTGAAACAGTGAAGTACTGGAAGGTTTTACTGTTTCCTTAGATCAGCTTACTGTTTTTTAGTAGGAAGGAAGGGTCATTTAGCAGCAGATGTGCCAAAGGTGTGTTTTCCTTATCTTTTTGGTGTGCAATGAGTTGATGAGTTTTATGAGTCAAAGTTGATTCATAGCTTCGTTCTGCTAGACTTTGTCATCAGCTTCATGCATAGGAGATGGCTTTATGGAGTTCTGGGTATCTGCTGTTTGCACTGAAGTCACTGGAAGTTCGGTCTAGCCAGTGTTTTGCAGGTGGTGCTCAGCATTGTCTGTAATCAGGGATGCACCCTTGATCTATATCACCCTGAGGCTGATCTGTAGCCAGCTGAAATCTGTAAAAATTTTCCCACTTGTCTGTATTACGGCCTGGATTATGTCTTATGAATGAAACTGAAGTATACTTTTATCAGTTATTAATAGTAGAGCTATCAAATCTTTCCTTACTGCCCTCTCTGGCTCAGCAGCATAAGTTGCAATGTTTGTCCCATTTTCTTCTCATATTTTTCTGACTGTTCTTCTTGTGGGACTTTAGTGAATGAGTAACTAGAGCAATTGATACTTGCATTACACAGAAGAGAGGAATTTTCATTATTTTGCTCATGTGAGGACAGTGTCTGACAGTCTAAAAAACTGATAGACCATAGAGAACATGTATTTGAGAAGGGTTTGATATTCTTTCCTATCCATGCATCATATGCTGGTAACTTTACTTCCTTTTTTTCCCCTCTCTTTTTTGTTTTGACTTTTGCTTGTCTGATTTGCTGACCTTTGAGTAGTTCTTTCTGAAGTAAGGTGATACAAAAGCAGCCTCACACTGTTATTTTCCTGATGAACCACTCTGAAGCCCTCTGGTTTACATAGGGGGAAACAACAGATTTGTTGGACTGTGGTACCTAACACCACTGCTTAGTAACCTATTGGAGTGTTTGAACACAGTCACCAGCTTGGCTTCTCTGCTGCTCACTAGATAGTTGCCTGTGACATTGATCTGTGGGGAGTGGGGGCAGAAACCTGATATATATACGTAGCCTGCTGCCTGGAGGAGTGGGTTAGCTAAGATTGCATTCTGCCTGGTTTTGGTCACAATAATAAAAAGACTTTAGGGGGTCTTTTCCACACAAAAAGTGCAGCTAGAAAATTTAAAATGTTGATACTTGTCCATACATAATGAATACCTTAAAAGAATTAAAAAACCAAAACAACACCCCTCCCCCCCAAACAAGAAACAAAACACACACACCCCTTAAAGAGCAAACAACAACCAAAACAAAAAAACTACCAAAACCATTTAAACTCTTTTTGGAAAGATGCTGAGTGTTGTATGCCAGCTTTCTGTTCACTTCTTGGAAAACCTTTTGCAGTTCCATATGGGACACCATCTTTTAGAACGCTGTTATTTTAATTAGTGAACCAAAAAAAGCATTCTGCTAATTACCGCTGCTTCTCTAGCTATGCAGAAGCCCCTTCCACTGTTTGATAGTACTACAACACATAAAACTGCAAAGTATTGGAGATTAACTTTTTTATACTAATTATAATGGCTGAACTAGAGATGTCAGTAAGTTTTTTGTTGTCAGCCTCACTGCTCAGATAATTTATGACCCTGTCTTTCTACAAAACTTCTACCCCATTGTCAGAACTTATAAAAAGTTAGGTAAAACTTTATTTTGATTAGATGCAGCTTTTCAATACATGACCTTAAAAGTTACTTCCAAGTAAAGGGAAAGAATAAAATATTAAATTGTTCCAAATTTGCTTTACTTCTAAAATGTCTGCAGTTGCATTGGAAAAAAATTTTCTTTATTGTAAATATGAAAGCCTGTTAAAAACTACTATTTCATTTCTAATTTAAATAATGTAGGAAGCCTCAGTTATTATATAACAGATAAAATTAAGGTGTGCATTTCAGCAGTAGCTGTATAATAAATGCCATTAGTATTGCGATGTTTACATAATACAAAGGGACACAGATACTAGGGAGAAGGGTGAAGGTTTCTTCATATGTGTAATAATATTAGCTAGCTCTTCCACTATGTGTAGAATCTTGGGCGCTCAAATCCATGTGTGGGATCCTTTTGTGGGATCTGGCGTTTGCTAGGTCATTTTGCACGTTTGATGGTTTTGGTTTTTTTAAAGTGTCTAAAGGGTATTGTCGTATACAGTTTTTGACTTGGGGAGAAAAAAAATAATTTGGTTTTAAGCCAGAAAAGGTTAGCCAAAAATATCTGAACCAGTATGGTGAACATGAATTGTGTAATTATTTGGTCATTTGCTGTTCTTCTGGAATTAAGTGGCATCTTTTGTCATTGGCTATGTTAGGAGCAGGACTGTGTCCATTCTAACTCTTCTGTTTTGGATGATCTGTTACTAGTTTGGTGTTGATGGTTTTTCATTGCAGTCTGCTAGTATCTGAGCTGGTAGGGAGGAATCTTAATACAAAGCTGTATTTAACCATTTAAGTTTGCTGTCTGTTTAGCTATTCCAGTGTTCACGGTCTAATTGAGGCTTCAGCCTCCAAGCCAAGGAAGCAAGGAAGATAAAACTGGAATAAAGATCCAGAAAGTTAGATTTGGGGTTTTATTCTTCTCTCTGCTGTTAAGTCATTTTGACATTTTAAAAACGTTCAGGCACAGGAGTTCGTATCATATCCCATTAATGTTCAATTTCATTGTCTTTTGAGCACTTGTACCTAGAATTAAATAAATTAAAATAATAGACCTTGAAAATTGTACCTGGTGCGTCTCAGCATCAGTTTTCCATATGTATAAGAAAGTTGTACTCATCTACCTCACCCATATGTTGGATTGCTAATGTGAGAATTGAAAAATGCTCTGCAATTACCAGAACAGAGGTGCCCAGTACTTGTCTTATAAAAAGGTCAGAATACACTTTGAATCTTGTCTCTGTTTTTCCTCTTTGTTTCTCTTGCTCTTCAAGTTTGCTGCCAAATATGCTTGAATGTCACCATATCCATGCTGTTATAATCTGAGACTTTTCATCCTGTGAATAAACTGGCAGCTATTAGCAGCAATGGAGATGTTTTTAATTTCAGCTCTTCAGTACAGTACTAGGAGTTCTGAGCATTAACGACTGCGTTCTTGGGTCCATCCA
Source organism: Aquila spilogaster (assembly GCA_024606505.1). Classification (NCBI taxonomy): domain Eukaryota; kingdom Metazoa; phylum Chordata; class Aves; order Accipitriformes; family Accipitridae; genus Aquila; species Aquila spilogaster. Next base: position 13,482,407 of record JANHGO010000038.1, read on the forward strand.
TGTACTGAAATGAAAGAGAGAGTAACCCTGTTTTACAGTGATCAATTTTTTGTATAGAAATGTCAACCATAATTGGGACTTAAAACAGTTCTTAGTGATGGCTACTTTGATAAAAAGTGATAGAGTATGATCAGTAGTATGTGGCTGGCAGGTTTTTTTGGTTTTTTTTTTTTTGAGCAGAAGGCAGGTTACTAGAGCTTTAATGTTCTGAATATAACCCGAGTACAGTAGTTTACAGTATTTAGTTTACTGCTGCAGACTCACACTTCAGTGTATCACCAGTGGATCATGTACATCTTACATGAATACAAGTGTATATGAGATTAATTTATTTCTGTACTGTTAGTGAGTTCAGATAAGGATTTCCTGCTCTATGCATGAATACTTAGTCATTACGTTTTCAGTTTCTTAATCACAATTAATAATACACTAGGTATGTTTCTATAGCAACTTCTAATCAGGGATCTCAAAGCGCTTTAGAAATGTTAGTCTAAGTTTCATAATAGCACTCGGATAAAGTGCATATAATTATTCATATTTTGCAAATGGAGAAACTGAATTGGTCAGATTGAGTTGCTGAAAGATGTACAGAAATCAGTGACAGAATTAGGAGCATTATCTAGAGATTTGTTCTAAAGTCTATTGAAAGTGTTTGGATTGTGTCACAGATTTCTAGTTCCTTTGCAGCATTGTATCCATAAAACCGAACATCCTTCCCTGATGAGGCAGTCTTGAATAAAAATCCTGTTTTCCCATGAGGTTTCTGTTTTACCTTACCTTTAGACTACTTTACAAGTTTTCTGAAACCATCACTTTTCATGGTTGCATATTTTTATATTTCAAAAACCACCTATGTTGGAGAATATCCACATGGGAAGGGAAGGAGGACCAACAGGTACTCATAGAATCACAGAATGGTTTGGGTTGGAAGGGACCTTAAAGATCACCTAGTTCCAACCCCCCTGCCATGGGCAGGGACACCTTCCACTAGACCAGGTTGCCCAAAGCCCCATCCAGCCTGGCCTTGAACACTTCCAGGGATGGGGCATCCACACCCTCCCTGGGCAACTTGTTCCAGTGCCTCACCACCCTCACAGTGAAGAACTTCTTCCTTACATGTAATCTAAATCTACCTTCTTTCAGTTCAAAGCCATTACCCCTTGTTCTATCACTACGTGCCCTTGTAAAAAGTCCCTCTCTGGCTTTCCACTAGGTCCGCTTTAGGTACAGGAAGGCTGCTATAAGGTCTCCCCAGAGCCTTCTCTTCTCCAGGCTGAACAACCCCAACTCTCTCAGCCTGTCTTCATAGGAGAGGTTCTCCAGCCCTCTGATAATCTTCCTGGCCCTCCTCCGGACTTGTTCCAACAGGTCCATGTCTTTCTTGTGTTGGGGGCCCCAGAGCTGAAGGCAGTACTGCAGGTGGGGTCTCATGAGAGCAGAGTAGAGGTGGACAATCACCTCCCTTGACCTGCTGGTCACGCTTCCCTTGATGCAGCCCAGGATACAGTTGGCTTTCTGGGCTGCAAATGCACATTGCCGGGTTATGTTAAGTGTCTTGTCAACCATCATCTGAACATTTTGAGCAATTGTTCCGGCTGTGCAGGCAAAACCAAGACCATTCTCAGACAGCTTCTCGGAAAGCAGATAGATTGCTGAAAGCTGGTGTCCTTTGTGCAATATCATCGATTGATATCTCAGTAACAGTTGTACAGGAAGTGGTAGGAAATGGAGGCATCTTGTTGCTTTTTTTTCTTCCCCTAATGCACTTATCTCTCTCTATCATTTTATTTGAACTTTATTTGCAATTAAAGCTACCTTGAACATTGCACTCAAGAAAAGTATAGTTCTGTCTGAACTGCAGTTGCTCAGCTTTGCAGGAGCAGACATAGATTGGGACAGGACAAAAAAAGTCTTCATTTTCAATCCCCATTCAAGAAGAACTGAATTCTCCATTTTCTGAAGTGAAATGGATTTAACTTTGTCTTCCTCCTTACTTGTTCCCTCCACCTCCCAATAGCTGCCCAATAAATGAAAACCAACCATACAAACCAAAAACTCTTAACTTCTTACTTGAAAGTAGTGTCTATGGTGACCAAAGGAATAATTTCTTTCTAGTGCACAAGTGGTATCCATGGACTAACTTACAAAAGTGTTTCTTGCTTTTTAAAAGTTCTTTCTACTTCCAGCATCAAAATGAGGTAGGAAATGCAGCCTTTTTTTGGTTTCTCTCAGGAGATCTACATTCAGGTTTCTGTCTCTTCCAGAAGCTGTGTTTGCTTGTCTGTCATTCTGTGCATCTTAGCTTCCAGTCTGTAAAATGAAAGTAAATGAAGGGTTTTTTTTGCTTGTCTGTTTTCTTAGTGACTAGAGGAAAGAAAACTTGATCTTGACTGAAGTCACTTTTATAGTGTCATAACACAAATAATAATGAAATGGATGAAGGAAACTGAATCTAAGAAAGAAGGTAATGAATCCTTTCTGGCTCTCATTTTGCACCTTGCACTGGTCACGATGCTGGAGACTTACAAATAACACCTTTGAGCAGTGCACTGCTGCTTTTGTCTTCAGGAAGAAGGCAAATTTTCTTTAATTTTGGATCCTTCAGAAGAGTTCTCTATCTGTAAAAACCTTCTTTCCTCCCTTTTCCCTCTCCCTACTTCTTTTGTTCAGTTCCTTCACTTGTTATTGAAGATGAAATGTTACTGATAGCCAGAGAAATCGAGGGCAGAATTCTGCAATTCATCTTCATTTTTATGGCAGTTAGTGTAGATGTTTGTCTAAAGTTCCCAGAGCAACTTTGAGATGTAGAGTACAATGATAGGAGTTTTTATTTCAGCTCCTGGCAGAGGTCCAGTAAAAAAAAAAACCCACCAAACTCCCAAACAAAACCAAAATCAAACCCAACCCCCCTCTCTTTTGCAGTCTATAGGTATCTGGAGAAACAGGAAGAGTCAATAGGATGAAACCTGAATATTTGGCAGGGTGTGGGGAAGTTGAGTTGGCTATTAGTAGCTGCTAGCCAGTAGATGCTATCCATTGGGTGTTTAAATAGGCCTGTCTTATCTTTTACAGAGCCACTGCTTTCCTAGATATTTGAAAAATCAGGACTGTTAGGTAGCTTCATGTTTTTATAGAGCAGGATTATTTTGCAGTGTCATTAACAAATGGAATAAATCAGTGTTGGAAAGGAACAGTTCAGGAATACATCTAGTGCACACTGCTTTATTACACACCCTATTTAGTACCACTTTGTTGACAGCACAGCATTCAATTTGTGTTGTTTACTCTATGCACTGGCATTTGAGAGGCTCTGTCAGCCAGTATAACATTTTGGGATGTCAGTGCTGAAGATTTGCACCTTAATGTAAGGGTGTGGATGATACTTGCCATTCACTGGAATAACTGCATATTATTGCTGTCATCTAAGCATGAGCTGTGTTAGTGTTGGATCAAATTAATCTCTTGTGCTGCTGAAACAAGGTGATTGTGCTTGTGATAAAAATTTATTTGTTGTCTCCTAGTGGTGTGTAAGCAAAAACTTGTAATGATGGTGACATCTGGGAAATGCCTATTGCTACCGTAGTATAAATATCACTTTAGCTGCTTTTTCCCAGTGTAATTCTGTGGGTTTCAAAATTTCCCTTCCTGTCATCTTGTTCCTGTTACTTGCAATCTATTTGCAGTCAATTACTATAGTTGTAGTACTTGGTCCAGGATCAATACTTGGTCCAGGACTTCTGTGACCTCTCTGAAATACTTTCCTGTGTTTCAGTATAAGAAATACAGCTTTCTTTGTGCCTCCAAGTTATAAACATGTTGGCTAGTTGCACAGAGAGGACAGGGGGGTAGTAGTGTCACAGATTCTAGAAGTTTGTTGAAAACAGACTCTTGGTTAGAGGAAAGAAACGAGCTTAGTGCTCCATTTAAGGGAAATATGTAGTGGAAGCTCAGCCTTTTCTAGGTACCAGAGAATCTGTATATAAGAGAGATGCTTCGCATGGCTCAACTACAGAAAAGTCTGATGTGAGCTTGCCCCGTTTAGAAACCAAAGAATCTGGTATGAACTGAATACCTGCAGGAGAGCAGGCTTCTTTAGTTGTGCTGCTCACATAACTACTTTTTACCCAACAGCAGGTAGATGCTGGGAGTTTGATGTGATCCAGTGTAGCACCTGACACATCTCTGCAAACATTTAGGCAGAGTTTTCCAAGGTAGTAACTGCTTAGTTTATCTAATTGTATCATGTCGGATCTAAGAATTAAGTTCTTAAGAAAGATACTGGGATTAGTTAGGAATGCCCACTATCTGTAACACAGTAAGAAATGGCATATACAAGCTTCATTCTACTTGCTGAAGGTTGGGAGTTGTGCCTGTTGGGTAGCGTCCAAATGCAATTCATGTTTTTTGATGAAGGAAGATCAGCAGTTGCTCTTGCTGTGATACTTTATTGTATTCAAACATGTAGTTATGCACTGGAGGCTCCCAAGGAACTATAAGGATAGCTTGCATATTTGGAGACAAGCAGGGACAGTTTGCAAAAATTGTCTTTTCGCACTTAAATATTTCTGACTTATCCTTTGAGGCTTGGTCGTTGCAGTTTCTGTTCCTGGCTGGCTACCGAAAAAAAGATTTTAAAAGACCCAACCCACCTACAATAATTAGGAAAAAGAGATTCTCCATGAAGATCTTCCAAATGTCAATGCTACTATTGTAACTGTGAGCCTGTAGGAGTTTCCCACTGATGCAGGGTTTTGGTGTGCAGGTCTGCCAGTGTCTTCAAGAACTGCCACAAGGAGCGTGGCTTCCTGTTGAGCTTTCATATGGGAAGTAGCAATCAAACTTTGAAGGGCCAAAGAAAAAAGGTCTTTGCAGCTCCAAGTCAGCTGTGGAAGGCATAGTGTACAAATACACTTTGGCAGGAAACATACGAAATATGAAATCTGTTTCTTGGCATCTTCACTGCCAACGCTCCCTGTGGTGGTTGGGCTTGTTCATCTTCAAAAGAACCCAAAACAAAACAAAAAAGCTAAACAAAATGAAAAAAGCCAGTACCACTTCCCTTAGTACAGAATACTGATACTATAAAGCAATATGGCTAAGGGGTGTTCCTGATCACAAGGATGGAAGTTTGCACTGGAATCGGGCAAAGCAGTCAACTTTTGTGACATTTGGGATGGGGCGTTGGGGAACTGCCTTCAAGCTGAAAGCTTGCTTTTGGCCCAAGAAACTCCATCTTTTGTTAGAGCCTTCTGGTCTTTCAGTCTCAGGAATGTGTACTGCGTTTGAGGAAAGTGAATGTGTACTTACATTCTTGCTGATGCAAAGCAGTGTTGTCTCTCCCCTGCCCCAGTCATTAACAGGACAGACAGGACAGATCTCTGTTACAGGTTAAGGTTTACAGAGCAGCCTGTATCTATTCTTCTCTGGCAAATTGTAGTTGACAAAACCCAGGATAAAATACTAAAGAAATTTTTTCATCTGTGTATGTGGCTGCGGACAGATGTGTATATGGCTGTGGACAGATTCATAGAGGAGATTATACAAATCCAGTGTAACTGTTCTTAGGAAGTGCTCCAAAACCTTTCTACTTTGCTATAGCTTTTCTACCACTGCAGTGTTCACAGTGTCAGTTAGCTCTCTATCCTCTTTAATGAAAAACGCATATACCATTTCTATCTGTTGCATCCTTGAAGTCTCCAAGAGATTTATGTTGCTAGCTTATACAGAAGAGATGAAATGTGTTCAGATGTTGAAATAATGGGTGACAGGACAAAGCCAAATACAGGGGGATCAGGAAGAATACAGTGAATATGTGTTTCTAGCTCCTTGTTCCGAGTGGCTGTTGTCAGACTAGACCACTGGCCTAGTTTAGCATGGCAATTCTTATGTCCCCAAAGAAGTCACCTAGTTGCTATGTGCTTTCTGCATCCCCAAGGTTGTTTTACCCTGTGGACCCTTCAGCTGCATCTTAAAATATCTGCAGAAAAAATCAGCACTATGTGCATAAGTAGATTTAAAAAATAAAATAGCCCACCAAACCTCTCTGCCTTTGCTCCTCATTTTCAGAATAAAACTGTGAAATTCCTCTCATTTCACCATGACTGGTCTGTGAAATTGGGCATCGCTCTCTTTAGTTTACTGTAGGCCCCAATTATAAGATCAGGCTCTGGAGCCGTAAGCTTTGCCTGGCATGGAAATTTTGTTTGGGAGTGATTTGTTTGGGTCTATGTGTACACACAGGATGCAAAAGCTTTTTCATACTGAAGGCTTTCTCTGAAGTAGAAAGCCAGCCAACCTTTTGATGTAATTCTTACATGTAAATGATCTGAACACATACATGCTGATTTTTCTTGAGGGTGTGCATGTTTAAAAAGTAATGATCTTACTACGAATGTTCACATTTGTTCCTACCCACCGCTTAACTGTTATTAGAAGATAGAATAATATTAAACATAACCATACATGTGTGACCACAGGACTGTTTAGCACTTTTCCTTCAGTAATCTTAAAATACTTAGGTATAAAGGAGGTATTACTTAAGACCATTTTGCAGCTGTTAATGGGGTCTTAGAGGGTCTGAACCAATGGCTGATCCTGCAGAGAGCTGCAAACCATTTGTGTGTTGGTGACAGTTGTTTCAGGGTACTGACTATCTGTAGTGAAATAGAATGCCTGAATTGTCTGTGTAGTGTATATGTTGGGGACTTGGCATTAACTACTTCAATCTAGTGATCTATTCCTGTTGCACCAGTTCACTTGCAAATGTAAGTCTCACCTGACCTGAACCACATCACACAGAGTAACTGTAGGAGATGGGGGGATACAGCCCCCACTGCCTGAATCTGTCTCCTGTTCTGATCTCTGCATCTCCTTCAGTGAAAAGTGAATACTGGAGCCCTGGCTGTGTCTTCCTATTCATATGCTAAGTAAGATTTCTATGTCAGTCACACATTCAGACTTTAGTGACTAAATTGAAAACTGATACGTTTATCCAGTACAACTGGTTTCATGTGAGTTTCTGGTAATTGCATTTCACACAAATAAAGCTGAGTTTTCTGTGACCAAGTACTGCTCTGAAGGATTTGGCTGTGTTTTGCTGTTTTGTCCAGGTTTTTATTCTTTAGTCAAGCCTTGCCAGCAAGACTAAATCTGCTGGAGTGAGATATTCTCTGTAGCATATCTTTATTACTAAAATAATTCCCCGGGGGGCAGGGTTGGGTAGTGTAATATAATCTGCACTGTCATGTTTAAGAGATTGCAGGGGGATTATTTTGACTTTCTATTTATATATATATTTTTTTTTTAAATCTTTTTTTTTTTAAATAAAAATGGAGGAAGAACTTTGATTTGCTGTAGAGAAGGATTTAGGAGTTACAGCCCAAGGTGTAAAAGCTTGCTTACAGCAGTATAGGTGACTGTGGAAAGCCATTGAGACCCTGAAGTCTGTAATGTATGCTGTAGAGATGGTGATTTTGATGTCTCACCATTTCTAAGCAGTAGAAATGAGATTCAGTGGTATTTTTGAAATGAGTCTCAGTCAATACTGAGTTCTCTAGAAGCGATCCTTGAAACAGTGCTTGTGAATCCCCACAGTTGTATTTCACTCTTTTAAAATATCCCTATTTTTTAATTCTAATTACTCAAAACAAATGCAGACTATTAAAAAGCATTGTTTTGAAAAGTGTCCCTAAAGCTGTTTATCCAAATAGCAAGAAAGTATTTATTGTATTTAGGCAAGAATAATCTGCTGTATTATTTCAGATAACCCTTGCCGTATGTAATTTTGGGGATATTTTAATCCTCCTAAAAATTCTTTATCCCTTTGTGGTATATGTCACCACCGTAACTGTAGTCTATTAAAGTTCCATTATCTGATCTGTCTATTAGATATCTATTAGAATCTAACAGATACATTAAATATCTCTTAATATATTTTGGATGTTTTTCCTTTCTCCTTAAGGAATAGCACTGCAGTGTTACTGGCAAGCAGGTCAGCTGTTGTAACGTGCTGCTTTTCTTTAAAATGAGTTAAGGTAGCATATCAGATTAGAATATTTTCAAATAATCAAAGGTGTTGAGTAAGAATATACCAGCCCTCTCAGGAGAGAGGGCAAAAGGCATGACCTGTGAGTGGACTACACATTTGTGTGAACTACAGAAATACATGCTAAGGATAACTACAAATTAGTAATTATTCAGGAAATACTATTAGGATGAGAAGGCTGTCTCAATCCAAAATGGTTTTGAATTGGGATTTGTGGGTTGATTGTGGCTGATGTGTGACCTGTTTGAAGTAAATATCACATAATAAGGAACTATATGAGGTTCTATCCCTCACTTGGCTGAAGGTATTTTGAAGGTGAGGGTAATGGGGTGGTGTGAGGAGGCATACGCTGCAACTGTTGCAGGTTTTTGGGATTGTTCTAAATTTTTTTTTTCTGTATTCCTGTTTTTTGTAAGTAACATCCTGGAGTAGTTCGGGGGTTTTTTTGTGCTTCTACCCCCTGTCCTGCAAGAAACACAGACAACTTCTATTTTTAATTCAGCCATATTTAGTAGCAGTATTTTTTTTTTTTTTTTTCTAACTAAGGTAGTAACTAATAAGTAAGGTGAGAGGCCTTGAACAAAGTATGTCGTATGTAATCTTTTAGTGCCTGGTCATGGGAAAATAAAGAAATTATTTGTGTCGGAAATCTCAGAATATGTAAAGACAAAAAGGCTTGGCAATCTGATGTTTTGTTTTCTTGCTGTGCTAGTGAATAAATTTTAAATTGTCACACCTTTCACAGATGGCTTAACACCCTGCATTATTCAGTCTTTGAAAGGCCTGGTAAATACTTTCTTTTATAAAGCGTGGAGGGGTTTTAACAAGATTTTTGGAATTATTAATGATGCATTGATAGGGTGTTTTGGTTTGCTTTTTACTGTATCTAAGAGGTAACCAAAGGTTGAGAGAGAAAATATTTGAGAAGAGGCAAAATTAAAGGGAACAGAACTTAAAACAAGAAGTTGGTACAGACATTGGAGTGTAAGTGATCAGTTATGGGCCAACTAGTGTGGAAACAGCAGGTTTGGTCCTGAATTTGCTGGCTTTGGTAGCCTCTGAGGCCATGTCAGGTAAAAATGATCTTCAGAAATGACATCATTCTTGCTAGTGCTGCAGCACTGCATGAAGGCTGTTTGACAAGGGAGCAGTTATCCTGAGAGATGCAAATCTGTAGGACATGATTTCTTTTTGTTGTGACAGAAGTTGGCCTGTTCGCAGTTCTGGCACAGCATCAGAAATACTCAGTCTGTTTGTAGTAATTTTTTTTTCGCCGTATCACTGATCAGGTCTTTTTTCTCTTTGCTTACCTATTAGGGTAATACCGTGAATGGTGTGATTTCACACACCAAAGTCAGAGTGGTTTCCCTTTACCTTGTAGCGGAGAGAAAGGATGGAGTGGAGGGGTAAGTCTTTGTGTGCAGGTAATCTCCACTCTGTTCCTACAGACCCAGTCCATGCTATGGATGATTGTATGTGTGTTGAATTTGCAGGTTATTTCTGAGGAGCCAAACATGGTAATTCATGCTGGAGCTATTAAAAAAATTACGAGATCTTGTACTAGTCATCTTCATGCTGAGTGGCATTCCCCTTGGCTCTTTTGGGAAGCCTTTTGTTTGTAAGTTTATGTATTAACAGGACATCCAGATTGATTCAGTCTCAGGGCTCATAAATTGTGCAGACTTGTTCAGTAAATTTCAGTAAACTGCATTCAAGTCAGGACAAATAAACAATTAATTTTCCCCCAAATCTGGCATCCTTAGATAAGAGATAAAAAGATCCCTGTGTCCATGGGGTTACTTGGTGCAGTCTCTTTATTTTATGCAGTCCTGCTTGCTTCTGAAATATTGGAGGAATAGTGTGATTAAAACAATACTTGTTGGTTTGATTTTAAGTGGTGGCAGGGGAGATGCCCAATCTGCATCTTTTTGCTTGTGATGTTTTTGTTTATTAAGTTTCCTTTTATGTCACAATAGAAAGATCTAAGGCTGTTTGTGCCATTCTTCTGACACAAACTGGGTTGCATTTTGGCTTTCAGGTTCTGCTGTTGGCTCGCCTGCTCCACGCTGTAACTGTTGCTTCACCTCCAACTCAGTGCGCAGGTCAGAATGACATTGCCTCTGAGCTCGGAAATGCAGAGTCATGTAGGAAAACCTGAAAGACATCTGGTCATGCTAATTGGTCTTCCTTGATTCCACCAGTTCCATACTTTGATCACCTTGCTCTGAGAAGAAATACAAGTAGCTTTGTACTGTGTTGGGGGCGGAGGGGAGCAGAATTGTCTTCAGTTTGTAAAGTGATGAAGCATGTATATGCAAGACTGTGGCCTTCCTCTAGGCTTACTATTTACAGGCTGTTATCTCCAAGTACATTGATTATTTAAAATAAAGCTCCAGTGCTGCTTTGGGGTACACACAAGTGTTGGAGTTTGCACCTTTCAGGGTCGGTGACAAAACCATTTTAAAACCAGAATCTTTGGAAAGGTGAAGATTTTGAAAGGAGGCACTGTGTAGAGAGCTGAAATGCTTTTGAAGATCGTGTCCTTGGGTAATTAGGTAAGTTGGGATCCAAATTCCAGAGATAAAGATTACGGTTAAGGAAAGTAAGTATCTGCACCTATTTTTGAAAGTCTCAGTTACCATTGCTTGTAATTCTAATTGCACCTGTGTTTGAGATTTAATTTTTTTTCAAAACACAATAACAAATTAGATTGAAAGCAAAATAATCCCTTGAGGTTTAGTATAACCTACTTTTAATTGTTGTTTTTTTGCCACCAGAAGGAATGTGGCTTTCCAAGAAGGGAAGTCTTGCATGGATGCTAAAAAATTAGAAAGGTCTTATCAATTGAAGTCTGTCTGTCTTGTTTAACTGCCTCTGTTTAGGATTTCTGACCCTGAAACTGAGAGACTATAGTATAGGGACACTCAAAATGATGGAACATGCAGTTTTAAGGCAATTTCTTTGCTTTTAAAAGACTCCTTTTCATGAAATACAGCATCTCTTTATTCCAAAAGGAATATGTACCAGTGTATGGTATTATCACTGTATTTTTCAAGGTTTTTCACTTGTTCTATGTATCTCTTCTTAACTTGTGCTTATATATGTACCTGGTTTTTGCATCTATGCATCCTTCTTTCCCTGTGTTTGTATCAATGCTTATAAATGGAGATATACATAATTTGAAGCTGGAATCATCTTTTGAGAGTTTTTGTTGTTTCTGAGTGTTACTCATGGTTGTTACTATGTATGTGAATTCAGTCTAGCTACGCAAGGGTCCTCAATACCACTACACCCCACACCAACAATCAAGAAACCAATGGAAGGGTTGATTTTTTGGGTTTTTCTGTTTTTTTTGGTTTTTGTTTTTTTTTTTTTTTTAGTGAAGGAGCTATTTGTTCTGAAGATCATTTCCTCCACTGTGTGCTATAACCTTTGTTGTCCCTTTGAATTCTTTACTTAACAGAAGATTTTAAAGTGGCAAGGGGGTTGGAGGGTTCAGTAGCTAGTAATAGATGTGTATTCTATTTTTGACAATGTCTATCTTTGTAATTAATTTTTTTTATTATTGGGGTGTACTGTGTTAATGCATTGCAATTGAAAACCTGAGCATGAAGAAGAGTGGAGGCACTGTTGACAAAAGTAATTTTCGTAAACTTCTCCATACTTGACAACATTTATAAAAAGAACTGTGGAGAGCAACTACTGATTAAAGAGCCTTGTAAACTAGTGCTGTTGATATCAGTAGCAAAATTCCTCAGTGAATGCAAGAACAAGTTGTACATAGAAGATATGCCCATGTTTTGGACACTGGATGACATAATAAGATAACATGCTGTTTGGCATGTGTGTCAGAGTGATTGTGAAGGTCACAAACCAGGTATTAAAAACAGAGATGCTGACAGTCAGTGTTTAAGAAACGCTCTTTTCTGTAAGTTGTGAAGCCCTGTTGAGAGCAATATGCTAAATCTGGTTTCCAAGCAATGTGCCACATTTTGCCATTGCTTTGGAAGTTTCCTCATGCAGTTTTGTGACCGGGACATTACTGAGAGAAGTGTAGTGAAAAGTGGGAGCATCTGTGTGTCATGCTGTCTGCTCGTGAAGGTGTTCTGGTCAGGTAAAACAGGTAAGAGCTTTAGGGTTCTGTTCTTCACTTGTGGATTCCCTTCATACCCATGAATTTTCTCAATACTGAAGACCTCTTTGAAATTTACAGACTGAAGAATTGGGAATTATAGTGGAAATGGATATCTGATGGAAGAGAACCCAGTCCAGAATCCTAATTTGCCAGGAAAACACCCCTTGAGTAATAACTCACACATAAAGGCAGCTTACATCTTTTAAATTTTAGTGATTCTTGTCTTAGGTAAGCCTGTGAGATTAGGTTAAATTCCAGAAGCCTGATCCAGATCTTATTAAATTCAGTGGAGGGACTGGAGATCCAAAATGGTTTGATTTGGATTAAACCTCTCCCATGATAAGAGAAGCTGAATAGTATGTATTGTTCCAGAGAGGAGGTTTCCTTATTTATTACTGAGCAGGAGAACTTGGTTTGGAGTTGTGGACAGCTGACAGTAAAGAGATCTCTGACAGGATTGTGGATTTTGTAATGGTAAAATATCTTTGCCTCCATGTAAATGTATCCTGCAAAAATGTCACACTGTCGTTCCCAGTTCTGTCCTACACCTTTACAATATTATGTAGTAATGGCATCAACCACATCATTCTTACTGTTAGTAAAACTTCAAAAGAGCGCCCAGAGTCTCAGTGAAGGTAAGTCTTTGAAAGTTATGGGTGTGGGGAATGTGAGTAATGGTTTAACACACAGGCTTACTAAAGCAAATGAATAACCGTGTTCCTCTGTGAATCCCCCCTTCTTCCCCCCTTCTCCAGATAACAATGCTTCAACTTTACATAAATAGCTGGAATACTGTGGAGGGCCTGATAAGCGGATTTCTTCATCCATGCTGAGTCTCCCTTATATCATATATCCGTTCCATTATCTTGTGTGAAATGCTTATTGCAATTTCTTCTATTTAGTCTCCTATATACATTATCTATAATGCATAATGGAGTGTGTGTATGAATGAAGGACAATATCCCATAAAGCAAGAAAATGACTTGTAAGTTGCAAGCAGTGGAGCCTTAATGGTATGATCTCATTATGTTAGGAAAAAAAATTCCCTAGTATCACTCTTTATACTGTAGAGCTTGATTTAATTTTCTCTTTCTTTTTTGAATCTTACACATAGTTAATCAAGCTATGCTATAAAAGAAACAGATAATGATGTTGAAGTAAGTTATAGGGTCTATACCATGAATTCTTTTGGTAAATCTGCCCATTTAAAGGAACATTACAAACATGCTTTATGTGGGAAGCATCAAATTAGGAACTTTGAAGTAATATAATAGTAGTGATAGCAATAGTGCCATTTTTCCTCTTCAAGACTTGTGTTCTAAACTTTGAAATATGGAGCGTATTTTCACTTTTGAGTGCTCCAGTTTACTGTATGTAGATACTTTGAAGTTCTGAGGTTATTCAACAGTGTTATTTGTAAGAGGGAAGAGGGATTAACCTAAGGTCTTAGCAAATACTGGTGTTCAATTGCATTTGTGTAGTCTGCAATGCTCTTATTTTGAATCAAATTGTAATCAGCAAATAGGTGTTAGATAAGGTGCCTTAGGTTAGCCAGGCAACACTCTGTCATTGGAGGATTGTGATTTATTGTACACTATTTGAGATATTTCTTTTGGTTATTTAAACATTTTCTTGGCCTACACTTGTTTTTAAGAATTTTGAATATTGGAACTTTGTTCATTTCTCTGGAGGCTGTTCTGCAGTTTCTGTTTCTTTCCTAGATGTTATACTTGTCTTCATTGCCACATTCTTCTTTTTTTTTTTTTTCCTTAACTGTCATTCATACTTGCATTTACTACAGTAAATAATTCCTTTCCATCATTAGTGCATATGTTTTCCTATATTTCTAATTTTTTAATCATTTCTTTCTTTATTCACTATTAAGCAAGCTCTGAATATCCAATCTTTTTTTTTGTTTAATTTTAAATATCCACAGAATAGTCCTTCCAAGCAGATAGTACTTCCCATAATTGGTATCCTTCAAGTTGTGCCAATACATCTTTTGGGAATGGAGTGACTGGAACCAGATGAAAGGCTCCAGGCAGAGTCAAACACAGGCTCAACTGGACTGTGTCGCCAGTCTCTTTGTGGGAGTTGCAGCCCCAGGACATGGCTATGTAGGTAGCTCTAGGACCATGGTTGTGCCTCCTCCCATCATAACCTGGCTCTGTGGCCTGAGGAAACAACTTCAGGGAGCAACCAGACAGAGACACCAGCTGGTACTAACAGCTGCAAAAGCAGCACAGCAAAGGCTGGAGGCCACGAAGAGAGAGGCCTGCGCTTCTGGCTGAGGCGTTTGCTGCCCTGTGCTCACTGGTGATGTGCTCAAAACCTACCTTAATTTCTATTCTATTCCATTCCTCAATCTTATCTGTTTTCACCTTCCTCATGTTCTATCACCTTATTCCAGGCTCCTCCCTTCCCTTAGCTTTGTGGTTAGGTGTACTCTTGGAAGTAAATACCACCCCCCCGCTCCCCCCCGCCCTGCCCCATGCATTCCTCAAACTGTCCAGATGGTTGCAAGCCCTTGCTGTGCTCATTGTGTGTGTATTCAGCCTTTCCTCTGTCTTGCTTACCTTCTTATTGTGTTAGACTTTGGGAAAGATCCCAGCTACATTTCTGTACTTGCAGAGTGCCTAGCACTGTAAGCAGACACTGTAAACAGACAATGTAACTATTTTCTAGTTAGCCTTTAGGAACTGCAAGAATAAATACAGTTGTTACTACTGCTAGTAGCAACATTGGAGACCTGTGTTTGGTTTGTGGTTGGCTATCTCCCGTAGATTTAGCAACATGGCACATAAATGTCTCCCTTAGCTGAGTATCTGAGTTTCAGATTATCTCCTCAATATGTATCTGCTTTTCCTCCCTCCTTTCCTTCTTCTAAATTATTTCTGATTTGACAATTTTTGGTGTATTGTTTCACCTTGAAAGCCTACTGTTTATGGTCGTCAGTGGACAAAAGCCTTTAGTGGATTTTTGCTCAAAACCCTTAGTTTTGGTTTTGTAACTGTGACCAAATCTCTGTCAAATCTGTCCTTAAAAATAAACAAACAAAGGTAAATTGTGTATAATGTCATATGTTATTAAATAGCTGTCAGGTACTGCTTCATATACAGTAACATTTCTTGTGGGTAACAATCGAAATGCCTATTGCATATGCAGCATTGAATTTTTAAAGAGCTTGGTGAAGTGCTAACTACACTTAGTGAAGAGCTAACTATTTTTTATTTTTACTGGAATGTAAGTGCCTTCAGCTATGCCAAGCGGTATATTTTGAATCATTGCAAGGTTCTGTTCTGTAGTGTTTCTTTTTAAGGCTTCTTTACTTCTTAAAATAGCCAAAGTAAATTTAAGATTTCTAAGAAGTATTATCACCTTATTGACCTGGAACATAAGCTCCTAGAGACTGGGGAATTATAAAATTTTTTGTAAAACACTAAGCAAATTTATGGCACTGTAGGTATAATGCACTTGTATAAAGGAAAGTTAAGTTTTGCGGTGTGTGCTTTCAGTTGTCTCCCCCACACCCCCTACTTTGATGTATGCAACTTCTCCTACAATTAGTCCTGTATTATGCAGTCTCTTCTGGTTGTGGGAGGACCCTGTTATGTCCAGAGCCCCATTCAGGTTACTGGATTTCTGTGTGCTTATAAGACCACAGCAAGAAATGCACTGTAGGGCTGGACTTCAGTGAAATTCTGTTATGCCTACATTGCTTTGAATGATATGTTTGCTCACTAAAATGTTCAGAAATAATTCTGTAGATCTGCAGTAACTGTTGATTGGGATTGCATATTTTTACCTCTCCATATACTTTTTTTGCATACAAAAAGATCTCTGTCCATGCTGTGGTTGCTTCTTTTAAAACACCTGAGACTGTAATTGGGCATGAAAAAAGGAAGTTGCTACCTTTGCATATCCTCCTGGGCCTGATTCAGGCACCTTTGGGGTGTGTGGTGCTTAAGCATAAATTCTTCAGGATTTTGTGCATAATGAATATGGAACATGGATAAAAGTTGCAGGACTTCATTCTAGGAGGTGTTTTAGGGACTATTTTTTTATTTTTTAGAGTACTATAATATTCTCCAGCTGTGACTCTCCTGTTTTTCTAAATTAATATAACTGCAATACTGTGTATGTTGACGCTGCCTGACATCTTAGTGCCCGCAGAACTGTTTGAGTTGACTGCATGAGTTAAAATGCTAGTGTATTTGTAAGTATTGAAACAGAGAGGTTCAGGGAAGTGGATGTGGCATAGTTTGGAAGGAGGTTAGGAGTTTTGAGGTTAAGCCAGGCAGCATCTATGAAATGGAGTTAGTGCTGCATGCCTGGAGTTGAGAGTATGACTCTCCTTCCTCAAGTCACCTTCTTAGCCACTGTTTTTCCTGCTGTTTGTGTCCCCTTGCATTTGTGGTATCATGATACAGACCATTAGAAGGATTAGCCAACAATACTCCACATACTTTTTTGGACATATTCCTTTATGCATCATCCCTTCTTTTTCTGTGCAAAGATAGAAGGAGCAGGGTGGCGGTGGGGGAGCTAAAACTGTTCCTGGAAGCAATATCTTCCATGTTAACTAGAGTTTGCCGTAAGATTTGTTCAAAGACTTAGGTTGCTAACAGTAATAAAAAGATTGTAATGTGGCTGCCTGCATTGCTGAATAGTTGCTTGGTAAGTGAAAGGGGGAAGAAATGGATGGTTTTGTTCTTCACTGTATCTGTGTCACTTTTGACCAGGACGGTCCTCTTAATTTCTTTCCCTGCCTGCATGGGCTGTCAAACTCTCTCAGCTCCAATATATTACCTTCCATTATCTGCACTTTCACTGCAGTTATCCCTCTCACCCTGTTTGGGTTTGGAGTTTGCCAACACAGAAGAAGGAGAAAGCTATAGCCAATGACTGGTGTCAGTATAAGCCACCTTAAGAAGAAGAAAGTATCCTTTTACACTGCAGTGACTGATTGCCTCCCCACTGTAACTTAGAAAACAAGGTTAGGGTGTTAGGGAGGCATTTGACCAACCAATGTAACTGCTTTCCTGTATGGAGAGAATCACAAGTTCTTCTGTGTGTATAAGCCTACTTCAAGGGATTTAACGCTACTGAGAGCTGAGTGAAGTGTGAAGCTTAGCAGGAGGTAATGATGTTACTTTTGTGTAAAAAGAAGTATGAAAATAAACATCATTAGAAAAACTGAGGACAGCTAAATTACAAAATGTAGCCTCTCTGGCTGCTTACAAACTGTGAGAAATTTTTGAAGTGGGAAGTAGAGACTGTTTAGTGGTAAGTCTCTTCATGGAAACATGAAGAAGGAAGTAGTTAGGAAGTAATGACCATTGTGCTCAATGGTGGAGATGCAACGATGCACCCTTAGATGTACCCTTATATTTGACTAGAAGCAGGCTTTTATGCTTTGCTGTGAGGTAGAGCAATATAGTCTCTCTTTACCATTAAAATAGGGCATTAGTGGAAAATGGATTGAAAGCTGTGTTTTAAGACACATTTCATACAGCACCAGTGTTTTATCTGCAAAGCTTGTCCAAGTTTCTGGGTTCTCTCTCTGTGTTTTGGTATTGTGCTCTGATGGGATCAAAAACCCACCCAAAAACTCACGATGTGAGACCAGCTGAGCTATTGAATGATAAGAACCTGAAAAGGCTCCTCTTGTTTTTATTCCAAAGCAGAATCCTTTGGTCAGACTGACCTACCATTAACAGCACCTTTTTAAAAAGAAGGTGAAAACTCCCCAAAGGTAACTGGGGATTTCAGTGTTACCTCCAACAAGAAGCAAAAGCTTTTTTTGGTTGGGGAGTAGGGAGAAAATGGCTCCCTTCTGGTCACAGTTCTTTTCTGGGTCTGCTCTGTTATGCAGGCGTCAACTTTACACTGACATTCATCCCAGCCATTTATTAGAAGCTCAGTTTTCATTGCGTTTGAGCCTAGTGCTAGAAATGTATAAGAAGGAAATAAGAGTTTTTTATCCATATGCCTCTTTCCCTATTTCTGTCTCTTTTGTGTAGATAAGAGCGTAAGTATAAATATGTATGTACGTATTTGTAGATTAAAATGCACACACATATACAAAATCCAGGTATATAACTAAACACATTCACCTAACATAAAAAGCTGAAAGAAAACTTAAGTTTTGGGAACTGCTTTTTTATTCGTTAGTGGGGAAAGAGAATTTGGAGCTCTTGAAAAGGAAGAACTGCTGTACTTGCACTAAACTGAACTGCGAACAATAGGAATAGGTAAATGCAACACCTTGTTTTTTCTACTTGCCCGAAGTCTTTTTCTGTTCTGTTCCTAAGTGTTTTTAATGAAATACTTTTTTGAGGCATGTGACTTATGAACAGTATCCAAAATTTGAGCACAAACCAGGAGTCATTTGCTATGTTTATGGACCCTCAACTTATTTTGTAAATAACATGACAGTAATAAAAAGGTGCTGGTTTGTCCACATGAAATTATTAGTAGCAACACATTTAAGAAGATTAAATCTGTGTAGAGTAGAGAGATATTTCAGAGCTGCTGTGTAATTAAAGTTTCTGTTCATGAGTTTGGAGTACCTTTTTTCTTAATTGGATATAGGAATGACACTTTTGTGGTGGTAGTAAGTGGGGAAGGACTATTGGGTCTTACAATTAAGTGCTGTAGGAAAGAGGCAAATGATATATTTTCTGATCTGTTGAGAGTGCTATAGTAAATATGGCAAAAATATGACTTCTGTTGAGAAAAGTAGAGAATGAATAACAGCATATGCAGGAGTGAGCATCCGCAGAGCAGACACTCAGAAACTAGTGGTTTTTTGAGAGGAAACTAAATCATCATTACTTGCTCTTCTTATTGGGGAGATGAGAATTGTAAGAGTGGGACTAGTAGCCTCTGCTAGCTCGCTCCTTGGAGAACAGAGTTCCTGAATGAGATGTGAATATGCCCAGTACAGGTCCTAGGAGATCCTCATAGAGACACAGCACTTTGTAAGTTTCTCTAGACATCTTTTGTTAATAAATTATATGTCGTTCCCCCTTTTTAAGTGACAGAAACAAGGTCTTCTTCCTGGCTACACTAGTTAATCTTCTGGACTTTGGAATCTTACCCTGAATCCAAGAAACCCGTGGGTTTTGTTCTTTATCTTTAAATAAGCATTATCAAAGGTTCAAGTCCTATTTCTGTGATGTAAAACTAATTCATAGGCTTGTGCTTTGTGAGGAGTTATGGCCAAATGTCAGGATCTTGCTGAGAAATTGGGACTATCCCATTGTTGTTTTCACAACAGAAGGGAACTGTTATGTCAAATGTGCCCTGTAATACCTGTAATGCAAGTTTATACCCTACTCTCTGTTTTTACAAGCATATATTATATCTACTGTCTGCACTATGTTTAAAGCCTGACACTGAAATACAGAAGAAATTTAATGCAGTGTATTAGACACTCATATGACCAGCTCTAGTCTCAAAAAAGGTTGCTCCCTTGACATGGTGAGCTTCAGAAATCGATTCAGGTGCACTGAGAATTGATTTGAGAAGTCTCTCTGTCCTTATGGGACAGCAGTGAAGAGAAAGCTCAATAAAAGGATGTTGTAAAAGCAATCTGGAGTAATAGGCAGTAGCCAAGATCAAGGAAATTGGAATAGGTGAACATTCAAGGGGCACTCTCACTTTGAATTTGCGTTTTAACTGATTAGGAAAACAACATGATAGTAAGGGGCAGTTTAATGGTAGAACTTAATTTTTTTATAATTTTTTTTTACTGTTAGAATTTCTTTCTCTTTTATCCTAGGTCTTTTAGAAAGGTACATAAGCCACAATATCAAGACAATTCTCAGGCCTGTTCTTTCTTCTTTGTTTTTCTTCATTATGTCTTTCTTGCTGAAATGTCTTCTGTCTCAGTTATGCTGGTAGTATTTTTTTAATTAAATGATTTTCTGATGTCTAGGAAAGGATACACACTACCAAAGAAAATGTTGTAGTTGGCCACGCAGAAAAAGTTACGCCAAAAAAACGAACTGAAGAGTGAAAGAGAAGACAGTAAAACAAATCTTAAAATCACAAACAAAACATATCTTGTCTACTCTCTCCTGGTCAATAATCCTAGCAATTACAGGAATAGGTTTTTAACTTTACTGGGGTAATGTGATTTTTCAGATTGATGCAGTTGGTTTTTTTAATATCTTGGCTTGCTTACTGGAGGTCAGTAGAAGCTAAATGTGGAGGAGATTATAGATAACCACTTGAGACAGATCCTGGGCTAGAATACTAGACTTTAACATGGAAAAACACTGTCATAAATCTACCTTCAAATAACAGAGAAATCCCTTCTTCAGATAAATTGTAATTCATATTGTACAGGGCAATAAGCAAATTATTGCTAGTGTGGCAAATCAGAATAACTGAAAACCTTTGTGGCAAACTCTAGGTTTTATTCCATGTACTTCCTTAACTTAAATTGTGTAAGAGAACCTGACTTGTTTGCCTGTCTTACATGAATGATTGGAGACTAGCAGGACTTTAAAACTGGACAGGGGTTTTATGAAAAATTTCCAACTCCAGCGCAAGGCAATTGAAGCAGCAACTGTAATACAGTGCACTCCCTCTCCTTACAGAGGAGACAGTTGAGACCCAGACAGGTAGTCATTTCTGTTTAATGTGGGTTGTTTCTGTAAGGAATCGGATGGATTAGAGGGACATAAATAAGTCCGCTGATTCCAGCATAGACTAAAATGCATATGGTTCTTCGGAGGTGTGAAGTTAACTAAGACTTAGAATAATGGCTAAAAACATTGGCCTGTCAAGTCCAGTATATTGATGAAGAGTTCTTATTGTTATCTCTTTATCCTCTGGATACATCATTCAGTTTTGTCCCTTCCTTAGACCCTTTTTTTGTTTTTTTAGTTCTCTCCTGGGATTCTTTTATGAAGTGATTTTCTCCACTGAGCATGCAAGCACACTTGTTAGGATTTGATATATGTAAGCCACATATTTTATTATGGTGGATATGTTCGTATAGGATTCTTATTGATTTTCTTGTGTTCTAGTCGATGATGAAGTGAAGCGATAATAAAGCATGTATGTGCTGGGTTTGTTTTCTTTACCTCTGCTGTGACTTGGACATGCCATTGTAATTTTTTTAGATATGCCAAGTGCAGTGGAGAAGTAATCTTTCTCTCAAGTAAAACAATGTAGGATTACAGCAATAACTGCTGTTAGCTGCTGCTTTTGTCCTTTGTAGCTAACTCTTGTGTGCTGAGAATCCTCCTCACTTCAGTTTTTCCTTTTACATCATCTAAAGGTCATTTTGGATCTTTGTTCTTAAAGGGCTTATTCCTGTTTCCAGTGAAGCCAGTGCTAAATTTCATATTGGTTGAAGGGAAGGTTAGAGACAACTATCTAAGATAAATGCCGTGCAAGTATGAAACAATGTCAGGATGCATTAGTTTTTACATGTGTCACAAAATGCTGCTTATCTACTACTATTTCTGAAGGAGTCTTGTCATTATGGTATTAAGAAGATAGCATCTTGAAAATACTTTGCTTGGCATTGGAAACTTGTACTACCCAACCTGTTGATGAAAAGTGTGTTTTATCCATGCTGCAAAAACTAGAATACCTGCTACTTAATTGTACAGATGTACTGTCCTGTAGCATTTTATACAGGTACATTGGACATGCCCAGTAAGGCAGGATTGCCTGTAGAAGGCAATTGCTAGCTGCTGCCTGTCAAATAATGCTGTCAGGAAAGGTGCTGAGAGTTTTCAGTGTAGTTATTACCTGTTTTCACCTGAAGACCATTAACTTCAGATTTGTGTAGTGTGTGTGTAGGAAGCAAATGCTTATATTGTGGTGCATGTTTTCAGCCTCCTGAATGCACAAAAGAGAATGTGTTAACCTGTTGTGTTGAAAGGACAGGGTTAAATTCCCTTCAGCGTTTGCTTAAAACTGTGTGGTGATTAATCCATCATTTCCTGCTTTTCTGACATCTTGGGGTTTCCAAATAAATTCCCTGTCTTGATGGAAAGCATGACTTTAAAGCCTCATTTAAAAAATAGAAAATACAGTTGGAAACTTACATTTTCCATCAGTTAAAAGTACAGTCTCACAAAGGTTGGTGAAGTTCCACAGTGTAAATGTGGATATAAAGCAGGCTGGAGGTGTAACAGCCACTGTCACCAAAGACCATGAAGAGAACTGGGGGGGAGAATCATGTGATGAACTAGTATTTATTTGCACTCTCTGAGAAGATGCCTTACCTAGTAAGGGAATTAGCACATTCCCATGAAAATAATAATGACATAGCTAATTACCTAAAAATATTTTCAGACTCTTTAAAGGAAAAATTGTCTAAATCTGGAAAAAGAAAAATTTAATTTGACCAATGGAAACTCATATATTGTCAAGAAAAACCAAAACCTACGAGGGCAGTGCAAGAAGACTGGTTGTATGTTATTGCCTTCTTGAGGTTTGGGTCAGTATCCTGAAATAATGGCAATGCAGCTCTGCTCTGGGTGAGTCAGTACTAGGTCCATCAAGCAATAGAACATAATAAATGTTCTCTTCTACTTGGTCATTGAATGCTGGGCTTTGCTCTTCCTGCCTTTCTTGACCTTACTCTCTTTTTTTTTTTCCCCTCCTTCTTTGTTTTGTATCTGAAACTAAAAAAGAAAAAATTAGAAATAAAAATTAACAAGTCTTTATTTCCTAGTGAATAGAGATTGCATCTCTCCTCCCAGGGCTTGCTCAGGGTCAGTAACAACTTCTGCGAGAATGATTTATTGACTTCTCTACTCTGACCAGAATTAAAACTGTCACCAAAGGGCCCGTGGTCCTTAGACACCAGTTTGGCCTTCTCAGTCAATCTGCCAGAAAGATGGCTTTGGTTACATAGCAATTAAAAGACTTATTTCATGGTGAGTAACTAAAGGGAGGTGGAAGGCAGAGAGAGAAAGGTTAATGCACTGCGGCAGAAATAGTCCAGAGCACTAATTCTGTGCTTATGTAGAAGTCTCTCCTTTCCCAACATCTCTCCCTGCTGTTCATTTTCCACTTTTACTTTGTATATGTCTGTTGATTTATTGAGCCATCTTTGGGAACCTTGGAGGCTTTATGAAAAGGGTTAAGATTACTGGGCTAAAAATGCTACAAGTTTACTTCATGGCATCTTAAACCTAGCTTCATGAGGGATCAAGGCCTGTGTGATCGTGAACAATTTTACCATCTTTGGTTGTCTTCCATCTTTTTCTCCTTCCAGCTGTGGACCTCTTGGCCAGTTTAATCCAAATTTGTCAAGAAAGGTAAGAGCCTCCACAGTGCAGGAGAGAGGGTGCCCTTAGTGCTCTGCTGAGAGATCATCATCACAGGTATAACCTTTACTAGGCACTAGAGACTACAAGTGAAAAAGCTCTGTTGTGAAAATTGTTACTTAAAGGACATTTTAAGATCAGGTTTGCACCTAGTTGGAAACCAACTGGCACACAAACCCATAGGAAGCCTGACTTCATCATTTCCTTTTCTTGTGGTCCTACTTGTTTTGCAATCAGTCAGCTGCTTAACATCCCTGGGAAAGAGCTGCCTCTGTGGAAATTAGTGCACTATCTGTGCGAATATCAAAGGCATTTCATTAATACAATTCTCGTCGTTGGAACCAAGCTCATGCCGAATCAAAGCATGAAGATTCTCTTTGTTTTGCCTTTATGGTGGTTTTGGAGAACTAATGTCTTTTCATCCTGTAATCTTCTGCAGTGTAATATGCCAGGGAGGAAACAATGCTTTTTGGATGGCTGGTTGAAATTATGTACTTTTCTTACTGCTTACTGGTTTGTTGTCTTGTCACTTGATGAGTGGTTTATTGCATGATGGACTCCAGGCCTTCAGGTCTTACAGAACTGCCATTCTAGCAGCACTTGGTGATTTATACTAGGTACATGGTGCTGGCATTGTGAATTTTACCTTGTTTGGCTGCAGGGATGGACTGTATTAGGAAATTGTTCAGCAGACTTGAGCATATCCCTTTCTTATTGATAGGGCAGCCAGTTTTTAACTGGTTTTGTAGAAGGACACTCGCAGATGTATTTTTTAGCCACAGCTTCCTTTCCTAGCTGACATCCCATGGCGAAGAATTGGTGTCAGAACTCAATCCTACAGTGACACTGTGGGGATTGAAATGTGATTCAAGCCCTGTTTTGCTAGATTCAATAAGTGCATAAATGTTTTTTTTCCAAAAGGATATTATAAAGAAAATTATAATAAACTTCATTGACTGTGTTGACCACAAAGGGATTCAATGACATCTCAGACTTGCCGAGGAAGTCTGTGACATAGCTGTGGCTTGAACTCCAGATTTCTGCATCTCAGCGTAGTGTTTAAATGACCAGATCCTACAATTATTTTACCAGGGAAGTGTTCCTTGCTGAAGCGTCCATGTGCCAGACTGGCTTTAGTATCATACGTGGACTAGAAGGTAGATATTTTTCTTACTAAATCCTCTCTATCAAATAAAATTTTGGTGCAACTTAATGCCCAAGTATATTTGAGATTTATAGCAAATAGTGAAGTCAGTATGAGTTTCTCCTACCTTAGTCTGCCAATGCTTCTTTGTTCATTGCTGGAGCAAATGGTTCCCATGTCAGAGTTGAAGGCTGTTCTACCTGTCTGAGAGAATTTCATGCGAGGTGGGCAAAGATCCCTGGGGCCAGTTTAAGAGAACCAATTTGATTTAATACACGTACTAATCTGGATTTGAAATAACTCTCACAAGTTGTTTGGTTTTTGGTTTTTTGGTTTTTGGTTGTTTTTTTTTTTTTTTTTTTTTTAGTGCACAACTTCACACATCCACAGAGTTCTTAGTGGAATGGCCATTTATTTCCCATTGATCAGATCACAGTAAGCAAAGTATAAAAAGCGTTCATGGCAAAGAGGAAAGTTAGTTGCATTGTAAATTAGAAGTCTTGGATAAAAATGTTGACAATTTTGACTTAGTGTTGTCATTGAACCCAATTTGAATTTTTAGTCACAACAAATAGTAAAAAAAAAAAAAAGCCTTTGCTAAAGAGGGTGGCAGCCAGGTCTTGCAGATTTTTGACACCTTTGTGGTAAGAGATGAGAATATTGCTGTGATTTGCAGTGTGTATAGCAAGGTGACTATGTTGTCTGACCTGAAATAACATTGGGAGTTACATTGTATCCAGGATGTTTCCTATTTTATTGAAGCTGTTTAATATACATTAAAGTCCTTTGTGAACTAGATATCTCCAAAGCTTTTTTTTTTTTCCTGCAGTATCCAGTGGAAATGCACCTCCCTGCTCTGAATACATTCATTGCTCTGAACCCCCCATATGTGTATGACGCAGAAGAGGAGTTCTAGAGATGCCAGGATGTTGAGTCTTGGGAATCCTGATCCAGTGACCCCACCAGATGCTGTGTATCCGTAAAAATGAAAGTTCATGTTAGCTTTACCATGTCTTTCTATGCCATGGAGAGTCTATCAACATAGATTTAACTCTGCGTATAATTATAAAGAATCAAGATCCCAGTCTCCGCTTTTATTCTGGTCCTTTCAAAGACTCTATTCATGTGCTAAAAGGCTGCCACCACCCAAATTGGCACAAAGTTCGGTTAAAGGATGTTTTTCATTTGAGGAGATGAAGCTCTCAGAGTTGTATGTTGGAACAGCTTTGTAAATTGAGGTTTTTGGAAAGAAAATGAAGAATAAACACCACTTTGAGGGCATGATTTGGCCTGAAATGAAAACCAAATTGTTTAAAAAACCCACAAAACCCACAAAAAAAACCCCAAACCCCCACCAAACTAATTATTTTGGGAGAATAGACTAAGTCAGAGCATTCTTCAGAATTTTTGTTAAAACATCTACTGGAGAGGACCAAGAATTGCTCAAAGTAATTTTTAAAATTCCTAAAGTACACATAAACTAAGAGTCAAACTTTCAGGGTAATTTATTAGTGCTGTCTTGTAACTAATTCATGGATCATTGTGCAGTTGAGGTGTGTGATGCGGATGATGCCACCAGAGATGCTCTCACCTTTCCCACCTACTCCTTGTCAGCATCTGAATGCTGCTTTCTTTTCTGGGCTAGCGGCTAGGTATCTGTGTCTACATTTCAGGTGTGTTAATGTGTATTATACATGTCCCTAGGAAGTCAGCAATTCTTCATTTTCAGGCTTGGACTAAAAAGTTGGTAGCTAACCCTGCTGGAGATGAGAGAGAACTGCTGTCATCAAAACAGCCTGTGGGATGATGCGGACAGTGGTTCTTATTCCACCTCACATATAGCTTGATTTGCTGTGGAGATAAAGATGATAGTAATTGGCTCAAAATTAAACAGGTTTTATGGCTTGTTAATGCTTGTTTATTCATTTTCACAAAAGGTATGCATGGGCCCTCAAATGTGGAGCTTCTCTAGGTGTTCATTTACACTCAGCCAAAAAAAGGCAGGTCTGGGTGTAGACTTAAGGGAGAATTAAAAGATCAATTCTGATCAAACCAGTCTTAAAACCCAACCAGAAAAGCTCTGCTTTGAACCTGTGAAAAGTACTGTTTCCCTTGTTAGCACTTTCTAGATTCTATAAACACAAATCTACCCAGCTTGTGGTTTCTCTGTAGCTTTTGTCATTGCAGCTTCACCCTCGGGTAAGATGCAAGGCAAAATCTCTCAAAGGGACCATCCAACTTACTGGTAAAACTAGTTGTACCATAAAGTTTCTTTTAAAATAAACACCTTTCAAATTAATCCTGGAAGTGGGTGATTATCTTCTTAAGTGGTCTCTTAATGAAATATGTTTCCTGTTATAATGTTAGAGTTTCATCCAGACTCATCAGATTTTAATTAATTGGAAATATAGTTTTGACTTCTTTGGACAGTGGATGTGATCTTTAGTGAATTTTGTGCTTTTATGAAACTCATGCTTCTCTGAATTAGTAGATGACAGAAGAGAGCAAGGTCTTTAATTTGTTATGAATTTTACTCTGAAATGTTGTGTGTCAATGATAATCCTACAATGTAAAGGAGTGTTGGCAGCAAACAATAAGAAATGTCGAAAGGGCAAAAGTGGGGAAGAGATTTCAACATACTGGTATCATGCTATGTCCTCTTTTTGATAAGCTGTAATGTTAGTGGCTGTCAAAGCTGTCAGGGTACTGAAGGGCCCTTCTTGAGACATATCTCTCTATTATCGACAGGCAAGGAAAAGTGTCTGCATGTGCCTATACACGCATATGTGGAGGGATAGAGTTTTATCCCTTTTATTCTCAATCAGAAGAAAAGATTAAATGTTAAGTGGTGTTCTGATTCTCATTTGTAATTATTGTATTTCCATAAAGTCTTTGGTGCTATATGCGTGGTCATTTCTTCTGCACCTGTGGTGTAATATTAGGGAGCTCATGTAATTACAGATAAGTTAATAGATATCTGGTTTGTATATATTATGTAAATGTATCTTTTATAATCTATACCTATGATATTATGTATTAGTCCAGAAGGATTTTAGTTACCCATAAGGTTTTCTAAGAAAGGGATGAAAAGGACATTTGCTTTCAATGTCTTTCCAGAACTGCTGCAGTAGGATGTTCCAAATTCAGATACTATTAGGTTTCTAATGTCATCTAGGAGTGGGTGAGTTTTAGCATGGAAGCATGCTCAATACCCTGTCTTTACGTTATGTCCCAGCTTCATGAGACACTTGTTAATTACCAGAGATATTGAAATATAAGCAAATGCTCATAATGTAATTGTATTTGGGATGAGGCCTTTGGGCAAATTGAGATAAATGAGGGATGGAATTGTTGTCAAAATCTTGAATTTTTTGATGGGGTAGATTTGCCAGTTCCCTACTACATCCATGGCCTGCCTTTTAGTGGGTTAGTGTCCTTTGCTCTCTAATTCTGAGGATAATACTAAAATGTTCTCTGCTGACATAACTCCATGGAAATGAGAGGATTTGCAGGAACAGTTGGGTCTTTTATTTTTCATTAGTGTCAGTGAAATGATCTTGCTAATCTTGAACTTAAGCTTGTAGGCACTACATGAGTTTAACTTCTGGTTGTGCTGACATGAGTTTTGCCAGAGTAAGCAAAGTGAATCTGAGAAGCACATAAGCAGCATATGAGTAGAGATTTGTGGAATATGAGATGAAAGTACCTGGCTTGTGGGGAGAAATATTACTTTAATTTTAAAAATAACTACAAGGAAAGAAGCAAATGGAACATAGAGCTATTTTATTTTCCCATTCTGGTGACTCCAGTGGTGTACAATCATTTTTTTAAAATGTTTCATCAGAAATATATCTGCTATGATAGGTTATCTACTTTTCTTGCAGGTTGAGAACTGTATACAGATGTAAAAGAACCGTATACATACAGTTTGGCAGCATCAGTATTCAGGTTCACTGGTACAAACCCCTGCGAAGCATTCTGCTTGATGGCTGATTAGTCATTTAATTTCCAGCACCTTGTATGAATGGGTTCAGTTTTTTTGAATGACTGCTAGGGCCTTTCCATTGTATCCTGGAGCCCTAGCCATAAAACCGCTGTGAAGGAAACATAGAAGCTAAAGTATAACAGTGATACTGCTGGTCTGGGTTGCAAAAGTAGAATCTTTAGGTCTCAAACTACCAAATAGTTATTAGGAAAGCTGGAAATTTTGAGTCTAATCCTTTGGAAGTATCTCCCCTAAATTAACTCTCTATTAATTCTGCTGTTTGATAGCTTCTGAAATGGTGTTCCAGAGTATACTTTTTTTAATGGGAATTTTTTTGTCTTCCCCTCTCCCCCCCTCCTATTTTTTCCTCATGCTCTAACATAACAGCTTTGAGGAAGAGTCTGTGAGACTGGATGGCAAGATTTGTAGACTAGAATGCAAGAGAGATTATGGTGTACCTAAAACTTGTGTGATCAAAGATACTTGTGTTTACAATGGTGGTTTGCTAGGTCCTTTGGGAAGTACAATTCCTATTTTTGCACCAAATAATGACTTCAACTCTTGTAAGCCAGAGGAAATAAAAATGCAGAGAATCACAGTGAGGCCCTTAGTGCAGGAGAGTGACTTAACAGTTGTTTAATAGACCTTTTTTTCCTTTTTTTTTTCTTTTTTTTTTTTAATTTTTATTAGAAGCAGGATTTCATTCTGTGATGATTTCCCTGAACATTTCTTTATCTTTCTGGACTGTCATTTGGCTAGCTGCCCTCCAGAGTAGAATCACTCAGGCTGTGAAGTGCTGAGTGCAATCTTCACATTGCAGTAACCTGGAGGGCACAGGGCATGGAGAGAGTTCCTGCTCATCTCCTTTTCTGTAAGGTAAGACTGGACTGGCAAAGCAAGGATTTCTGCTGCTTATTCTGTAGCCTAGCCAGCCATCTTCTGCCTGCTGAAACAAGCTGCTGTACATCCACGTTATTCATACTCCTGCTGCTGCTTAACAATACAGCAAGCAATGCAAAAGCTTGAAGTGTCTAGGGCCCCTTTACGTAGCCCTCCTTCCTGCGTTTACATGACCTGCGTAAGTAGAGGTGAAGATCCCTCCATTAAGCATGCAAAGGGTTTGGGACCTTGCTAACCATTAGGAGTGGAAGATGTGTCTAAGGATACAGTTGATGGTTTGCTGCCTAGTTCAGAATGTTGTTACATCGCAAATCTACAGTCCAAAGGCTTGGCTGGAGTGCCTTTTACTTTTCATTATATGCAGCTGTACATATCTGATGAAACTGAATAGTACAAGTGTTTCTTGGCACTGCAGAGACTGGTGGAGCAGAAGGCTTTTGTGTATGATTCTGGCCTTGCTAATGCTGTTGATGTAGGTGCTGTAAAAAAGAAATAGGTGTCTCTAGTCCTGCAAACACAGTGGTCCAGAGAGAGTTTTTACAAACAAAGCTCTAAAACAGTGCTGACATAAGCAGATAATTTTAGAGGGGGTAACTAAAGCAGGTTTAGCAAGAAACAGCTGTTAAAGCTGAAAGTATCACATTTAAAAGGTGTTTGGTGAACTAAGGACAGGTACTGGAGCTGATGAGTCAGAAGCGATCACCTGTCATTTGGAGTGCAGCTTCTGAATCCTAGAGATGACATGATTTTTATTTACATGCAACTTAACATTGAGTCCTTTATCTTTTGAGAGTCCGTTCAAAGATATTTGTTTTGGTAATAAAATTTTGGTTTATGTTTGAGAGGACAGTGGATACCTTACAAATTTATTTGCAAGCACTAACACATGACACAGCTCTTGAGAGGCGATATCAAAAGTGGAAGTTTTAGAAGGCCAACTGAGCAGCTTTTAACCATGAACTTTAGTGTCCCTTGCTGCCAGAAACCTTCAGCTGGTATTTCTTCTGTGGTATGTAGCAACTGTGCTGACACCTAAAGGCTTGATCCTTAGACCTGTGAAGTCAGTGGCCCAGCTCTCAGGGGCATCAGTGATGTAGGATCAGGGCCTGAAATGGCAATTCCCTGCCTTACTGGGGGTGTTATAATGTCAGCCTCTGCTACGGGGCAAAACATGGGCATCCTCAACCTAGTTCTTAGTTGCTGAATAAAAGAAGCATGACTGTCTTTCTGTTTTGCATTTGGTTTGTGTTTATTGAAATCAGTATTGTACGCCTGCAGTTTGGATTAGTAACACTTTGGTTGTTTTAATGATGGAAAACATCTATCTGAATCCATCATTTAGATTTTATTTAACAAACATTTCCTTCTCCCTCCACCCTTTTCCTTGTTTTATTGTCACAGATGGTACCAGGCTAAGGATGAAGAAGAAATGGTAAGTTATTGAGTAGTCAGCCTGGGGCAGTGAATTAAAATGCATGTGAAAAAAAAAATGTTACACCAACACTTCCTCCATTATTAAAATAACAGGTTTTATTGGGCTGAATATGCCTACCCTGGTGTTTGTATAAATAGCTGTGCTGGAGAGAGATGAGTGGCTGCTTCTGTATTCCCATATTCTATTCATTAACTCATTACAGCTTAATATGGCTTTTGTTACAGTGCTGGTTGTGGCATTTTGATATGACATACGGGGGTAAATGGGCAAGCACAAACACTCAGAGAAAGTGTCCTTAACCCTCAGCTAATGCAGCCGCAGCAGGATGAGAAGGGAGAGTGTTTGCAGCCTCTTTTCCAGTTTATGACATAATTTGTTAAAGAAACAAGATTTTTTTCTCTCTGTCTGATAGATAGGCCAGATAAATGAGAGAGATAATAGCTCATTGTTTCCTGCTCTTTGAATGACATTTCTCTATTGTCTTAAAGCCTCAGTGAAGTGAACTTAACACAGTGGGCTTTGTTGAAACAAAAGCACTTGTGCCCCATGTCACCCAGAGAGCTACAGTGGAAATGCTAATTTGATAACACTGAAAGTTGGAGCCAATGGGCTAAATAGGAGATCCTCAGCATCAGCTATTTACAACCTTTGGTTTTCTGTCCTGGGTGAACAGCCTGTTTCACAGGAACGTCAATTTTTGTACCTTGTCATTTCACCAATTGCATCATGCAGGCAGATTTCAGATGCCTTAAGAGTAACCATAGTAACTGCAGGTCATTTAAATAAGCTGAAAGAAAAGGAATTCCCTCCCTCGTAAAACCCTTCAGTCAAACAGGCTCCAAAGGTACTGCAAGATTCAGATTCTCCTCTGCTGCAAACTGGCACTGCTCCATTGGGTTTTGGTAAGGTTCTATGGATTTGCACACGTTGATCTGGTTCTAAAAGTATCTACAGAGCAAATCAGCGTAAGTGGGTGTAGCTTCCACAGGAAGACAGAGCTGTAACTGCTGGCACAAGGATAGATTTGTGTCTTTTGTTGTATGTGCCTCCCTGTCTGCTCAGGCAAGCGTGGATGTGCCTGCTCATTCTCCTCTCTGCTCCTGAAAAATGTCATGTTTGTTATCTGACACAGAACTACTATTGCTCTTCTGCTCTTATTAGTAGAGCTATGTCAAAGCCTCTGGTTTTACTTTGACAAGGTTTCTGTAGTCAATTTAAGATGGATTTTAAGTCTAGTCTTAAATGTTCTGAATCAGAATTTTAATGCAAATGGGTAGGCTTAGTTCCAAGTGCAACATGATACACTTGGCTGTTGTTTAATATCACAATGTCATCCGTGCAAGAACACAAGGAATAAGTCAGGTTTGAGCTGTCTTTTTGTTGTGACAAAGAGAATAATCTGAATTTCCCTTTCACTCCTGACCTAAACTTGCCCTTACCTACAGCTCTTACATTTTTCCTGTACCCTCTGTTTACTAAACTGAAAATCAGGGTACTGTATTTTTATGGAGGCCCTGAATGTTTTATTGAGAAGATTTATCCATCCATTCACTTACTGATTCATTGAAAAATTCTCCCAGATTCATGCTTACATTGATTTCAGTGAAACATGGTACTGGTGATTCTGTATGTCAGTGATTCTTATATTTTCTTCTGTAGGGATCTCTTCATCTCTACTGTGAGTTTATAATGCAACAGTATAAATGCATTTAGTTTAGATTAATCATTTAATTGTTAACTTTTCTGAAAAAGACAAGGACTAAGCTAGGTAAAATTCAAGTAAGCAATTATTCCTAAGGCCTAAGCTGAATGGGCTAATGAAGCAGCTATATACTGACTGGAGATTTTGGTGTCTGTGCCGGTTGTTAAGAAAACTGTTTTATCTGCAGGAATACTTTAATTGTCTTGTTTGGCATATCAGTGAGAATTAAAAACTAGGCTAAATTTTGAGTCTATTTATAGATTTAATAGCAAAGAATATCTTCCAACATCTTTCATTCAAGGCTAGTATTTTAAATCTTGTTGATTCTAAGTTAGACTTCAAAAAACCAATTTGCTAATGAGAAGCGATTAAGAAACAGATTTAAGTACTGGCTATTAGAAGCTTATCATTTGTCCTTATAGTGTTAGCATTCTTTGGAGGCATTCAGGCACTTTTTGAGGGGCTCATGCTTAAAGCTTGTTACAATACCCATACTGAAATACAGGCATTCTCATCCTTTGTTGGGCTAACCTGGAGACAAGTTGGATGTTGACTGAATTGGTTTTTAGTCTCTTTCCTTTGAATTTGCTCACCACCAAAACAGTATGCATTTTTGTTTTGCATCATTCTTTCCCAAAATTCTTCTAAGGAATGATTCTCTAAATCCCTTCCATAATCACACTTTCAGGTATTTTTCCTGCCTGTGTTCCTCTAGTTGAGCAGTCTTCACCAACTAACTCTTTTTCTAGAGGGCTGTCATCAGCCCCATGTACCTTCTTGCAACAATGGGATTTCTGCTGGCTCTTTGACTTCTGTACAACTGCAGAGATCAATAGTCTCTGTGTGGCAGTGTGCTGAACAGGCATGTTTTAGAGTCATCCCAGGAAGAAGGGTGTAAAGCTCTCTGACCTTGTGTAGAGAGCAAAGGAAGTGAAGGTGACATTTATACCTCTTGGCAAGGAAGTGGGAATAAAAAGGAAAGGTAATATATCTTTGGGATATCTTTATCAACGGTTACAGGAACTCTGAATTTGAGTCTCATTTTTCCTGTGTTAATTAATATTGTCATCTTTCTAGATGTGTAGAGGTAGTTTTTCTCTCCCCTTGCCAATTCATAAGTTTGCTCAGTTTGTGATCAAGTTATCTTTTTAGATTCTTTGTTGTTGTTCCATGTATTAGAATTTTTCATCATGTTAGTTTTTTTTCCATAACGTACATGGAAAAAGAAATTATTTCTACAGTTTCAAATTTTCAATTGTGAAATACTACCAGCAGCATTTATTGAAATCAATCCTTTTGCATTCTATCCTCTGTTTTATAACAAGAGAGAGGTGGAATAATTCATATTTTAGCAGGGTACTTAAGCATAATTATTTGGTGCTAGGTCCCCCCCTTCCCCCTACCCCCCCAGATTAACATCACTGTTATCTAAAATCTCTCAGATTCAGTGGTGTGAATTAATCTAGGGAAAAACTGAAGTAAAATACCAGATCTGTGCTTTGGTACAGCTTCTCTGGAATCTACAAATCCTGATCCACAGCCGTTGGTCTCAACAGATAGTGTTTTACTGATGTCAGTGGTCTTTGGAATGGGCAAAGACAAGCTACCAAAGTGCTATTTGGCAGTGGTGTGAGTCTGGAGTTAGTTATAGCCTGGGCTGTTGTATAAGCAGTGAAGATTTAGGGGTTAGGAAGAGATTCCACTGTTGTGAGAAGTAGAGAGAAAGTAACATTTCCTCTACTATTTTTCGTAGGAGGCTATCTCATACTATCATGATAGTTTGAGAGCTGAGGTGATCTTGAACTGTTTCATTCAACATTTAGAGAATTTGAATCTCTCTCCAGTCTCTTCCTTCTGAAGTGTGGCTTATATTTCTGACTAATATCTGCAACCAAGTACTACTTCTCTGGACTACTGGAAGCTGGCCAGTTGTGGAACCAAAACGTTAAATGAAGAACTTCTTGAAGAAGAAAATATTTATGCAGTGGGTAGCAATATAGATATAGCATGCACATTTTGTTAGAGGAATAAAACCACACATTTACACTTCCAGTCTCTGATTTTTTTTTTTTTACAGGAGTGATTTACAGCCCTATTAACACTTGGCAATCCAAGGTCTGGAGAATAATATCAAGCCATCTGCTTGTGCCCCTGTAGGGCTGCTTGTAGCCATGATGCTGTGTTGCAAATACATCACTGCAACTCAAATGCTGGAAATCTTGTTACATATCTTTGATTTTTTTTTTTTTTTTCTTTTTGCCTGCAGGATGGTGGCAGATGTGCAGGATACACGTGGTTTTCGTGCAGTTGGCTATGCTGTAAATAGTTGAAATTACAATCTGTGATATATTTGGCTTTTCTTGGTATATAGCCTGAGAAAACGGGGAAGGGGCCATCGAGGAAAGGTTGGCATGCACTAGAAACAAGGTAGAATCTTTTTTAGAGAAGAGAAATGCTATTTCCCATAAACAGTTTTTGAGCTAATTGTCTTGCTAATTCTTCTCTAGATAACATATTCCTCTCTTATTGGCATCATACTTGGATACTACACAAACTAATTGGGGGCTTAACTGATTTTAGGCTGAATTCTTTATTGTGGATGCTATGGCAAATGTAAGTTCAGATATGCCCTACCAGTGAAAGTCTCTCCACTTTTTTTCTTTTGTTCCTCTTCTCTTTGGCAACTCTGTGAGGACTGATGCTGTTCTTCAGTATCTTCAGAAAAGAAGGTAAAGACAGATTGCAGTGAATGTTGGTCACACGCATGGTTGCAAATCAAGTTTTTGGTTTTGCCATGCTTCCACAAACTGGTGAGATGTGTTATCTCTGGGATTAAGTTTTTCCCATGCTTGGTCTGTGCCAAGGAGCACGCTATTTAGAAATATAGAAAAACCTGAGAAATACCCTTTTCAGACCCTGTGTAGTTATTGGGGAATGTGTAGTTACAAAGTGGTATTGCTGCAGTTCCTAACTAGAGAACACTGGTGGCATTGCTGATGACTTCCGCTTTAAGCTACGTGTCATTGCTCCTTTCGGCTACAAGCTGTAGAGAGTAGGTTAAATGGGAGTAGCACTCAGGAGGTGACTGGGGTCAACAATACTATAGGTAATAAAAGAGAGAAATGGGAAGATGATATAAACCCCTGTTTTCTGGTCATTAATGTGATATACTATGTAATTTAGCTGCTTTTAATTATTCATTATTTGGAAAGGTTTACAGTAACGGACAAGAAGACAGCATCTCAGAGCATAGATTGTGAAGCCATTCTGAACTGCAGAGTGTGCAGGAATTTGCTCTTCATTTTGCCTACTTGTGTTTCTCCACATAATGAAGATTTGGTCCGTAGTGTCCCAAACGTATCTTGTGTTACTATCATTACTCATTCATAACCAACTGTATAAATGAATACCTGGCAAGGAGAATATTCCTTGAAGGACTGCGGGCAAGAGCAGGAAATCTCTTTCAGGATGATTCTTATTATGCCTTATATATGCCTAAAATTACTTTAAAAAAAAAATTCTGTTGGAAGTGGAAAGAGAATTGCAGTAGCAATAACTGGATCAATTCAAGATTGAACAGTAGATGATTTTTGAAAGTGCATTTTAGTTTTAGTGGTAGTTTCCAGTGCATACATGATGCACTATTTATACTTCTAAAACTGAAATGTGCTTTTCCTGTTTTGTCAATTGTATGTACAATCTGAGATCCCATAGTGAAACTTGTCACATTTGGATGGTTTTTTACATGGCAGGAAGGTTTGAGTTTAAGTGGCTTCTGTTTCAGATGTAGATGCTGTGTTCATATGAGAGACAGAAGGCATTTGGAAGGGTTATGCCGGCAGAGTTTCACTTAGCATTTGTGTGATGAAGAAACTGGATGTTGCTGAGGTTTACCCTGGTTTTATGCAAAATCTTCAAGCTAGATCTGCCAGGCCAAACAGTTCAGTTTTGGATACTGAACTAAGGGAATCTTGTTCTCTGTCAGAAGACTACTCTGTTCTGTTCCCTCTCGATGTCTTGTTCTATAAATGTGTCAGTAAAGCTATGCGCGTAGTCTGTTAAATAAATAAGGAAGAAGTGGCTTTCATGGAATCCATCTATTTTCAGGTATGTAGATACTGAATAGGAACATAAGGATAATGATAAAGAGAGGCCAGGCAGAGACTTGGAACAGATCTTCAGGAGGCCTTCCAACAAGGACAGCCAGCACAGCTTCCCAAACTTGCTTCTGAAAAGAGATTGGATGGAGAAACCATGCAGGATTTTAGCTGTCTGTGTGGAATCTGTGCTGGTGGGATGGCTAGTCCTGCAAGGAAGAACTGTCTCCCTGCAGAGCTGCTCCACAGCCCCGTGTGGTCTGTTATTCCAGTGGGGAGCTTGAATAGAAGTAAGCATTTAGATGCAGCTCGAAGTCATTCCCCACATCTGTGTGCTTGCTTTGGCACACACAGCAACATGCTGATCATAATCCTGTATTGGTGATATTGCCAACCACTCACCACAGCAACAGACACTGATGTCGCAACTAGAAGATCATGACCTCTTAGGAGATTCAGCAGGAGAGAAAAGGCTAGACGAATAGGGCAGGTAGATGAGGAGAGAGAAGATTCTTTATTAAAGCCTAAGCCTTTATCTAACTTTTATTGGCTCTTTCACAGAAGAGTTGACAACAAACTCAGACAAGAAGCTCACATAAAATTGTTTTTTACTTATTTTTGCAAGTCTGGTCATGATACATCTATTGATCTCACTCCCTCCTCCTCCTCCCCAAACAGGTTCATCCTTCTGGGCTTTCTTCTGTATTAGAACAAGTTTTCTTCCATGGATTCATGGGGCTCCTTGCTTTGTATATTTGGTGTATAAACAAATGCTCTGTTTAAGGGCCAGGTGGGTGGTAAGGAATATGTAGGAATCACAGCAGTCTACATTTGGGTGGAGTGGAGGAGTGATCCACAAGATTTCTTTCATATAAGCTGTATGTTCCAAGTTAACTAAACATCAGAACCGCTACATTGAGGTATGTTGCTATTTGCTGGGGAAATGCTGTCCATTTATATAATATAGTATTGTAACTGTAAAGTTTATATGTTTTTATATAGCTTTATATTTATATGTCCATGTACGCAAGTATCTCCCTTCAAAATACTCTCTTATTTCCAGTCCAGTAGTTTAATCTGATCAATGCTTCCTCAAATGTTGCAGGTCAGGAAAGGTATTGTATATGTTGCTCTCCAGAAATTAAATCTGAACTCACTGCATCTGTGACATCTGCAGAACCCCTCTGAATAATTGTGCTTCTTTACCAGCGTAATTGAGAGAAGGATTTGACTACCTATGGGACTTTTTAAGCTACTGAGGGAGTAAGGTATCAGTTCTTATTGAAGGGCAATGGCCACAGGGTGCTTAATTTTCTTAAACTGATGTTAAAATATTAACAGTGTGAATATTAACATTTGGGTAGGAAATAAGGGTGAATTTGTAATCCTCGGTAAAAGAGATTTGATTCAAAACTTACCACAGGGAGAAAAAAAATGGAATAACATACTTTGATACAAATTGGTAAAGTTTTGTGGACTTTAGTGGAGCTGCAGTGGTTTATACCCTCAGTCATTTGGCTTAGTAAGTTTAGTTTTAAAATTAAAGTATGTCCCTTACTGAGGCTCTTCAGAAATTAAGAGGAGATCAAGAAGAGGGGAAGTACAAAGGGAGAAGGAGGAAAAGAAGAAAGAATGTATTGGTATTTTTCAGACATTAGAATTACCTCCCATGCTCTCGTCTGGAAAAAAATAAAAAGGAAAACAGAACAAAGCTTTAAAAATCTTTTCAGTATAGGACGTGAGGTCCCAAAGACTGATCTCCAGGTGTTTGGGGGATTTTAGAAAAACAGTGGTCTGATCTTGTAGCTTAAATGCAGAATACAACTAGTTTACTGCACACCCGTTTCCCACCTCTGGTTTTTTTTGGCTTTCTGCATGTCACTCATCATGATGTTGTGCTTCTGGTCTTCTGCTGAAGGGATTTATACTGCCTGGGTTTGCCTCATGATTTGGCTTCTGTTACTGATTTTTTTTTTCTTTTTTTTTTTTTTTTTCCCCATGCATTAGCACAGTGCTAGTTTGGGATTTCCATCCTCTACGTAAATAGGTCAGCTAGACCATTTGACTCTCATTGTTACTTTCAGACATGTCAAAGCCTGCTCCTTAAACTCGGATAGTTATCAGTCACCCCTGTGCTAACTCTGCTTCCAGATCAATTGCTTGGAAGTAGCCAACCAGCGATGGCTATATAGAGTGATCATTGGGATAGATATGCTTCTTATTTATAAAAGTATTAACTTACACAGCTAAATCAACAATGTGTTAATCAGTTTAATCATGTGATTTTGTTACCTATATTTCTTCTCTTTTCATTTTCTCCCTGGTGTTTTAGTTTCTTGCTGCCTGGTTTCAAATTGGTACTTTCATGAATGTTTATTAGAATTTTTTCTTGTCTTCTAATGTTTTTTTTGCATATGCTTTACAAACGCACATTAAGCTATTGAGTTGTACTGGAATGGGTGCTTGTAGACAAAGATGACACAAATTCATGTTCAGCAACAGCTTTTAGCAGATATATGTTCACAAAATTTATTCCTGTGCACATGGGAAGAAAAAAATTATTCCTTGTGTCTGATTCAGTCATGCCTAACAAAGCAAAACAGATCACATCATAGATTTGGAATGTCAAATCACAGAAGACAAAAAT
This sequence comes from Aquila spilogaster, assembly GCA_024606505.1. NCBI lineage: Eukaryota > Metazoa > Chordata > Aves > Accipitriformes > Accipitridae > Aquila > Aquila spilogaster. The sequence continues at coordinate 13,521,799 of JANHGO010000038.1, forward strand.
AATGAGAAAAACCACTGAATAGGTAATAAGCTTGTAAAAATTACAGGATGCAGACAAGAAGCGTGAACTTCGTGAAATGTCTTAGCTGTTCCAAGTTGTCCACTCAGGTCTGTTTGCAAGAGGCTAGTGTTGCGTGCCTTGTGGATTAGGGGGCTTTAGAGGCTCCAGTCTCCCTGGAGGTCTGTTATCTCATGCAGGCAGCTCTCTGTCTGCTTTGTGTACCTGCATGAAACTCATCTGCTGTAATGGTGTGACCATGTTAAAAAGGGTGCCAGTGGAGCAGGAGAGAAACACTGACTTCACAGCTGCAAGGAGCAAAATGGAAAAAAAAACAGAAAATGGGAATTGAGGACCAAGCAGGGTAGAGGGGATAGGTACGCCTTTCTCTTTGCAGCTTGCCTGCGTAGCCCTTGGAAGTGTCATGATCTACATTGCTTTGCATATTCCCTTGTTATGCTACATCTGCAGAACTGTAGGGGCAGCAGTGGGAAACCCTGCATTGCTCCTGTCTTGTTGGTGAATAGTGGGTTTGAACTGTTAGCATTTTCGACCTACTTTTGGATATTTATTGCCTTGAAACAACTAAATGACTCTGAAGTAAAACTATTTTGACTTCTCCAAGCTGTGAGCACTGAACAGGTTAAAAAAGGAAACAAGCTAAAAGCTCTGTTTCCTTTGCCTGAAAATCCACTGATGCAGGATGAAATTAAAGGCTATAAATAGCTCCTGTCCCTTCAGCTTCATCATGCAAGCTTCGGCTGTGCGCAAGGATTAGAAGAAGACAGAATGGATTTCTGTGTGGCGTCAACAAGAGTCAAGGATTATGCCCACTGTGCACATTGTATTGTTCATTTCTCATGGACCCTTGCAGGGAAATTAAATCCCTTCTGATGCTCAAGGTGCAGGGAGCAGAGTTGGCTTTAAGCAGGACACGTGCATTGCAAAGCAATTCTACACAGTAGCACTTAGCTTCCCATGGGTCTGCAGCATCAAGCCCTGGCTTCGTTTTCGTACAGGCAGACAACCCAGCACAGATCGTAGCAGCAGGGGCTGGGGCTTTCCAGAGTTTGAGCTGCAGCTAGTATCAGTGAAGTTCATTGCTAGTGAACACATTTTGAAAATGAGTTGTGTGTTTGTTCCCCATGTTGCCGCTCCTTCACTCTGTTCCCTTCTCTTGTGCAAATCTGGTGTTGTGTGAGTACTGTGCTGTAGTGACTAGTGTCAGGTGACAGAAGGCTTTCACAGACTTAACTGCAAATAGACCCTTGTGATAGGTGTAAGGCTTTTGAAGAAAGGATGCCATTTCTTTCCTTAGAGGAGCATTCAAGGTTGCCATGACCTTAGCAGTGTGAAAAGTTACTGCATCTTTTCTCTCTTGTCCACTTGCCTTTTCTGCCCATGCATCGTGTGTGTAATTAGAAGACATTTGTTTAAAGGAGGAAGGTTATAGTAAATTTCTCTTATTTAGAAAAAAATAGAAATGTTGAGCAACAGTATTTGTCCAAAAGGTGAACAGAAAAATAAACAGCCAACTCCTTTTTGGAGCAGTTTATGAAACTTTTGCTTTTTCAGATTCCTGTCCTGTGGTATGGAAAAGCCCACTTGCTTGCAACTCCTGTAGGTTTAGATGAGGTTTGATAGCGCAAAGCATCTTTCAGAATTAGATCCTCAGCTGCCTATGTATTTAAAGCTGTATAATTACAAGTACTATTAATATCTCTGCTTTATGTATGGTAATTTCAGTGGAGAGAAGGGCAAGAGCAGAGTAACTTTGGACTGCCACCACCTTATTACTTTATAGATAATAGCTGATGTCTTTGCTCTGAACATTTGAATAAGAAAATAGTGGTAGTTATTGTTACTAGCTGATAACAAGATTTTATCTATATGTTATTTTTTCCATATCATAAATATACCTTGGGACCGCTAGGATTACAACTTCGTTGGGGCAACACTGTAATTCTTCCACTAAAATGTCTGCAAGTCAGCATTATGGCAGCATGAGAACTTGTCCCAGTACTCAAACCTCCCCAACCACCTCTGTAAGAAAAATGGTTGAGGATGTAGAACTTGGAGTAGTCATAGAAAGTGGGCAAAACCTTTTTTTAGATTGAATAAAGCAATTTTGTTGTTAAGTCTCGTGGATGCATCTAGTATTACAGTGTGCATGTTTAAATTGCTGCTTCTAACAGCTAAGACCAAGAAAGTTTGGTCCTTTTTTCTGACCTTGTAGTCCTATTGACCCCATCTGCTGATCTGATGGAAACCATATTTCCATCTCCTACCGTAGCACTGAGAAGAGCATCAATCCTCTGGGAACACAGTAGGTAGAAGGAAAAATCCTATCCTTCCCTATACTTTGAAGCCTAAATATATGTGTGCTAACCATTGAACTGTGAAACTACCACTTTTGCAGAAATATGATTTTTAGTTTTAGTTTTTTCCTGTTGAAAACAGCACACTGTGGTGTTGGGACTTCCTTCAGTGGGACAGTAGTTATGAGTCTTATTAAGAGAGGACTCACTGACTAGTAGAACTCAAGGTCATTCAGTCAATTCTTTGATGTTTTTTTTTAGGCACATCCATTGTAGCTGTCCATCTATAACTGTGTATCAGTAATTGCTTTTAAAACATTAAAATAAAGAATAAATAGGAAAACAAGGAATGCAGAATTAAGGTTGTATATCTTAGAAGAGCTGAAAAAGCTTCTTATCTCTGCCTTGAATAAGCAATGAGAAAAGTTAGAGGATTTTGCTACTTTATTAATTTGTTCACATTTAATGTCATTGAAGACCACTAAAACAAAAAGCCCTTGAAAATGGAAGCTTACTAGGGTCCTGCTGACCTGCTGTCCCTGACACAGCTTCTCACTGCAATGCAGAGTAATCAAAATAGTAATCTAGATAACAGTTCCAGCGCTTTGAGCAACTATCCACTTGCCTCATTGAGGCACTGCTCAAAGAGACTCCGGTGATGCAGCTTCAACTCTCATTTGCTTCTGTCAAGGATGGCTGCTATTAAACAGCTCTGTTGCCAGCTATGTAAAAAAAGCTTTTACTGGTCCAAACTTGCTTGCAGTTTGTACTTTGGAAGTTGTAGTGATTAGACCTTTGTGAGTATTTTTGTTGTAGTATGTTTATTGATTACTTTTCCCCATGGGTGAGTTAACCAACATTTTATCTCTGTGCTCTGTGGCAAAGGAAAGTTTATTTCTCCTTTCCAAAAGTTACTGCAAATTTCGTAAGGGTGACATGCGATGTACTGACTGCAGTAGAAGAACAAGAACTATGTTGTCACGTGTAGACAGGGGAAAGGTAGGAGGGGAGGAATGATTTGTTCCATTAGTTTTGAATTCTACCTGTTTCATCTTTCCATATAGTGTAATGCTGTAAACCAGAAGTCCTAATGGAGTAAAGTAGTAAGTGCTTTAGCCAGAGGCATGTAAGAATATCAATTAAACATCCACTTGAAAACATCCATTGGGAAAGTAAGATTCAGTAGCTGCCATTGCAGAATGTTAACTTCCTTTTCCCTTCCTTGCCCTCACCTCTTTTCTGGGCTTCTCTTCCAAGCTCCAGCTCCTCACTCCATGGACTGTGTTAGAGTGGCAGTTCTCCAAAAAGATCCCTCAAGGACTTGCTGTTTGGGGCCAAATTCTGCATCAGTCTAGAAATTAGCTAGCCCATACTTCAATTGGTGTAGATCACTACCACCTCATTGACTTCATTGAATGGGAACAGACTCAAATCCTTTAAATTGTTTTACTACCAGAAGATAAGGCAGTGACTGTAAGCGTGACCACTCCCCATGGCGTGGATGCCCAGTGGTGAGGGCTCTGTGGAGCCCAGAACTCATTGTGTGCCATACCATTCTGCGTATCTCTGATGTACGGATGTGTCCCTGAACAGACAGATGGTATTGCCCACCAGGGGATTATCAGGTCCTTCCCTGTGGAAGTAAAAATCTAGATTCAGCACTTTCTGAGAAGAGGAAGGAAATAGTAGAGCCAAACTCCTGAAGAGACTAGCCAGCTGCTGCCTTGCCATTTTTGACCCTATCCTTGACGTAGCTCTTTATGAAACAAATAGTGCAAAATGGCATCATTTCTGCCCGGTGAAACCTTAAAATATGTAGGATGTGGGCAAAGGAGTCGGAAACCAATACTGTTCCTAGACATCCATCCAGTCAGACGAGCAGATGGAAAAGCACAAACTGTTCTCAGAGAGAGTAGGAAATATGGACCAATGCCTGTAGCTTGATTTCTATGCCAAAAACCCAGTGTGAAATCAGCAAGAGCAGGGATCCCAGTAGACAAAGCCACCAAATAATGCTCAGTATAGTATCTAGTAGAGGAAAAGACATAAAATACCTTGACTTACATATAATTTTATAAAGTTTTTCATCTGAAAAATCTTCTTTGCTTTTTGAAAAACAAGAGAAAGTCTTAATCTGATGGCTGTAGAAATTTGACAGGTGCCCAGTTTGTAGAATCTGTAATCAGGACACTCTTGTGATCAGGAAGACTTGACTAATCCTGCAGTGCACCAGGCTGTACATCTTGCATGTGAATTGAAAATGAGAATAAAGAGAGCAGTGCTGTTGCTTGTGTGTAGTATTAGCTTTGTAAAGAGATGGTAGGTTGAATGTGATGGACAAAGGCTGCGAGGAGATGATAGACTAAAGATACGAGTTGAGGCAACAGACATGCGTAAGCAACCTCAGTGTCTGCAGTTACTGAAGTCTTTGCTAGGCTGGTTACATTTTGAGGTGCTTGTTAAGAGAACAGAGAAAGGGGAAGAACCCAGTGTGTGATAACTCGCTGTACTTTTTAACAAGCTGTGCTATACAAGATGGAATGGAAGAAAGGAAGAGTGATGAAACGAGATGAAAGATGCAGAATAGGTGGAGGCTTGACAAGAAGGCATGGATTAACTATTGCCAAACATCAGGTATTTGTGGAACAGTAGTTATTGCATGGCTTGAATAAGATAACATTGAGGAAGAAAATGTCGATCTAGATGACTGAAGATACAGCTGGAGGGGGAAAAAAAAAGGAAAGACACTCTTGCAGAAGGCAAGTATGATCATAACTCAAGCCACTGCTTCCTTACAGTGCTCTTTACAAGGTTCTCCGCAGAGCCTGAAGTGCACTGAAGAGGTTTGAAGTTCTTGTTCCAGATGGATCATGCAGGTACTAGAAGTTGTAATCAAGAGCTTCAGTGTGTCAGCCATATTATGCTTCATCAGCATTGCCTGAGCGCAGTCAGTTAACAAGGCAAGGAGAACATACAATGAGAAGCAAATCTAAAGAGCTCACTGAAGGTGTGGAATAGCTTTTGCTACAGGATTATTTCTAGACCTGGGTAGTCTAAAACATTGTCCACTTGCTCATACCGGATTGCAGCATCTGAATCTGTAGCTGGCAGGTCTTTCCACATGAAGCAAACAATGAGGCAAGGTAATATTAGAAAGGGACAGTGTTAGATCATGTAATGTGGCTCTTAGTGAGGACACTGACAGAACTGTGGAACTATTCCCAGTAAAGTAAGGTAAAAAATCCATCAACCATGTTTCTGAAAATTTCAAACTAACTTAAAAAAAATAACCTGGGCAGATGATGTTAAAGGTCTTCTATTTTGCCAATATAGAGCTGACAGGCTGATGATTCTCCATAACTAAAGCTTGACTGTAGGGTGGAAAAAAATTTTCAGTAGATTTGTTTACCAGCAAGCTAGGAAGCAAAAGCAGTCAGGATATTTACATGTCAACCTGACATAAACTGATCATAACATGACATAAGTTGATCATAACCTGCAAGTGCCTGAAATGGGCATTGCCAAAGCTATATCAGAAACTCAAGTTTTAGACTAGGAAAAGGCTGGGACATTTCCTTAGAGCAATGGGATGTGCTGGCCGGTGCCGACCATTGTAGCCTAAAAACCTGACCTCTAGATGAGTAGCTTTCATCTTTCAACTCAGTCTTTTTTTTTAAACATAATTTAAAAATAGTTGTCAAGAGTTAAAGCTTAATCATTCCTCTTGCGTTCTATCAAATCAAAGCCTTTTTCAGGCTGTTTTAAAAAGGTATTAATATGTTTACTCAGTATTTATGGTTGTTTTACAAGCTTTGAAGTGGGGAACAGTGGAAATGTTAATAGATAGTGAGGAAGGTTACCTAATGATTTTGTTGTAGAGGATGTCCTCTGCTGAGACTCCTTAAATCAGTCATTCATAATGTATACCTGTGCTTCTGAGAGCAGCAGTGCCCCACCATGAGACTGTGTTTTCCTTCTTTGTGATAGAGGGAAGATGACAGAGGGAAGATGTTAGGCAGGAATACAAAGCCTCATTGCTCGCATTAGAGCTGTACTTCATTTTTTAGGCTGATGTTTTAAGGAGCTGCACCTTTCCATCTCAGAAAAGAAGCTGGTCAGTGCTCAAAGAGGGCAAGGCCAAAGTGTTTTTTCTAAATCAAGACAAGTCCCATGCACAGCTGCTTTATTCATACAGGGGTTCTAGATTCTTTCACAGAATTACCATTAGGGTTAAGTTCTTCCTAGACACATAGACAATGTCTAGCTTGGTTCTCTTCCATGGTGAATAATTTATACCTCCCTCTTCCTCCCTTTGTATACCATGTCACATGAGGTAGAGTCACCCTGAGACTCTATTTCATAGGATTCCTTCCTTCATGACTTGTGCTTCTGAACAAGATTACTCACAACACAGTATTCCAGAGAGGTCTTTGAACTTACTTTTAATTTTCTTAGTGGACATCCTTTTGCTTCTTGGATCTATGGTTGCGGAGAAGAAGATAGCATAGATACTTCATTCTCAGGCTGCACTGGCTGGCAGGAAGCAGGTGTGGACCTCACCAGTGGATGGGATGTGCGCTCCCTGGTCTCCAGAAGATCCATTTGGAGCGGGGGGAGAAAAATAAAAAAAAAAATTTTTTTTTTTCCCCGTTATTCACAAAATGTCAGACCTTGAAAGACCTTTAAGTATCTGTCACCCATAGGAAACAGTGAGATTCAGCTGCCTAAAACACCTCATTCCTCATCTGTGAAAGAGTGAGTAAATATTATTTCATGTTTATTATAAGCATAATTATACTAAAGATTGTAGGGCACTCCATTAACCTAGCAACGGCATGGAGGAGTCTGTATTTATTAGAAGAACAGTGTAAGATCAGTGTCACACCCTATTACACTGCTTCAGCCAACTACTACCTCAGTTCATAAGGTACTGCAACAATACACTGTCACAGGAGAGTTAATGGATTGTTGACTTGTTATATGGTGACCTTCTACATTATTAAAAACATGTTTCCTCTATTTTGTGGGCTTTGCTGTTTGGGTGCAGAATGCAGGTGACCTTTTGGGAAAAGAAGTCTTCTGGATGTATCTAGAAGACATTTTTAGAAACAATGTAATATATTCTTATGCTCTCTTCTGCTTCTTCAGACAGTACATGTCTGCTTTATGTACAGTGTCTGTTGTGTTCTTTTTGTTTGATTTTGTTGGGGTTTTTTTTCAAATAGCACATTTACCTCTGAGTTTTTGTGTATCTGGAGATGAGGTCTCACCCACTTGGAGTTATTAAAGACCCCATTGACTCATTTAATGAAAGAAGAGATTTTAGACCCAGTTTTCTGGGCAGAATTCCAGGTTGGGAAATCATGTTTTTCTCTCTGTTAATTTGTTCTCCCCTTCTACTTAAATACCATGCCTTTCACTCTGTGTCTTAAGCAGTTTTGTACTATTGCCCCATTTTAGTAAATAGCTATCACATTTCACCATAAAAGACACTGCATTTCAGTGATAGAAAAAAAATACTGTAATACTCACCTTTTGAAAAGTGCTGTGGGATTTGCTCAGATAGATCCCATATAAATACATGTTTTGTCTCTGTAGTGGTTTGCTTAACCACTTCTCCTTTAAATTAGAAAACTTGTCCTGTTTCCAGGAAGAGGTGCAAGGTATGACTTCAGGCTTACGCATCCTACTGGATTTGTTGTTCACTGATTAAGAATATATTTATGTAGGTTTTAAATATTGCCATGTCTGTGCCCTGGGATTACAGATATTTCTGTTAATTACTTGCCAGTGGGCAGCCAAACAATACTCAGTATGAATTTGCTTGTTGTGTTTGCACATTAAGAATCATTGCTTTGTCTGTGAATTGTGAGCAATTTGATGCAAGTATTCAGTACTCAAAATCTGATAAGGTTGTGTAATTTTACTTGGATATTTAAATGACTTTATTCATTCCAGAGTGGGATTTATCTTGCCTAACTACACATTTTAATGGAAGTCTAGTTTAAGGTACTTGTGTAGGCTCCCATGAATAAAGAGAAACATGGGAAGAATACACAGTACCAGGAGAGTTTATAAGACCCTCTAAGAGTGAAAGGAAAATACGAAAAAAAGAGAATATTTTCTTTCACCCTCACATTTGTCCTGTATCTTTTGGTTATTGGAGGCTGGGGTACTACTTCAAGCAATACTGTGTAAGATACTTTTAAACAGCAGTGAGATTTTTAATGTGATTGTGTTCCTTTAAAAATATTTGTGTCCCTTCCCTCCCTGCAAACAAAATCATTACTATACTCTTTCTGGAGACTGAACACAAAAGAGTGAGGAACATGGAAGGACAGAAATCCATTTCTTTCATTTGTGTGAATGTAAAGGCCATAGCTCCATTTGGGTGTACAGTGGAAGACGTTTCCTTTGCAAATAAACTGTGCAACTTGATGTATTGTTTTCCCACTTTGCCTGTAATTGTTTTGAATTGAAGGGTGGATGCTGCCCTGAAGAGCTGCAGAAAGAAACCTGCAGGTAGGGATGTTCAGAGGATGGGTCTGTGTTGTTTCCTGTACAAGAGTGGATGATAAGAGAACAGGATACTGCTGTAGCAGTTCTGTTTACTCGTTTCTGTGCTGCAGCTCCGCAGATGTTTGAAATGCTTCAATTTTAATAGTTCAAGGCTTTCCTTTCTGCTTCCTGTCCCGTAATCCATTCTGATCTTTCAGCTGGGGCAGAGACAGCAATGCTCCTGCATTAAACCTATTTCGGAAGGAGCGTTTAGCAGTTGCTCTCCTCTAAACTCATTAATTCAGGTGAACAGCAAGCAGAGGGAGAAGGTGGCTTTGCCTGTGTTGCCATACTGCAGTCTTCCTGTGCTGCGGAGCCGGAATGAGGAAACGAAGGGAAAGAGGCAGCTGTGTTAGCCTGTTGTCACTGCCATTGCTAATAGAACACGATGATTTCCATCTTTTCCCATCTGCCTATAGGGGAGAGGTGCTGATAAGGCCTTGGGATTGGTTACAATCTACTGAAATCACAAAGCAGATGGATATTGAGCAGATAAGCATTAATCTGTCCTGGGAGAGGATTAATCTGGTGAAAGATGGCAATCTATGTGTGCGTGCGCAGGTGTGTGTAGAAGGGGGCGGGGGTGGGAATGGTGGGCAGCTGGTGCTGCTGTCATCGCTTGTGGTCCTGCTTTTGTCTTGCTTGTGTGCCATGATGGCAAATAAGGTCTGTTTCCTACAGAAGTCTTATTCCTCTAATTTTCACTGAACTTTGACTTCAAAAGCCAGGGAGAATGTCTTACTTTTTTTAAACAAGCTAAGTCTTTTTTTCAGCTCTTTAGCTTAATAGCTCAGCTTTTCTTTCTTCTCATTGCTGAAACAAATTGTGTAGCATTTGATTGTCTACTTTTCCTCTTTACTTTTAGCCAACATACTGTTTCCTCATAGTTTGCAAGCATGGTCTTTTCCCCAAAACACATTCAGTGATTATATGACATTTGATTTAAATCACTGTTCTGACGTCTACAGCATTTTATCTGAGAATCTCTAAACGTTTTACAGGCATTAGTTAATTAATCCTCACAACATCCCAGAGAGGTTAGGTAAGCATTACAGGCCTGGTTTCTTCCACCCTCTCCCACCCCCCCCATTCCCCCCAAAGGGCATTTGAATACCTGTAGCACCTGTTGTGTGAATTTGGAGTTACAGTGCTAAGTACTTCTGAAATTCAGACCGTATATCCATTATTGGTGGGTATGCTGTGACACAGGGCAGTGGGATCAAAACTGGAGATAAAAAGTGT
>JANHGO010000038.1:13532013-13543163 GCA_024606505.1 Aquila spilogaster
ATTCAGACCGTATATCCATTATTGGTGGGTATGCTGTGACACAGGGCAGTGGGATCAAAACTGGAGATAAAAAGTGTATCAGTGACAAAGATGGGAATAAACCAATGAATCCAACCTTTTCCTCCTCAATCTCCTTTTTTCACCATAAAATACAGTGCTTTTCTTATCCTGCACATTGGATGCTAGTCTCTTGTTTCTCTCTGAAATACAGCTGTCCTTTTTCTGCCTCCGAGTTGTGGTTCACATGGTTCCTTTTTTTCATATCCCTCTCTATCTCTGTCCTAATTTGCTTTTCACTATAGAAGAATATGCAGTGATGCCAGTGTCCTCTCACAGCTATCTTCTGACATGCCTGTTCTTTTCACTGGCTTGCTTGCCAGCATCTATGAAAGATCTGGCAGCCTTGTATAAAGCTGGAAGATGATAAAACTACTGGGCTTATGTGGAGTGCATAAAGGCAAATTCTGTCCTGCTGTTCTGCCTTGGGTTTAGCTCTCAGTGTCTACACCAACTTTACCAGGGAGTGGTTGAACAGTGTGATGTAGCTTATGTATGCGAGGTATGATTGCATGACATGGCCAGATTTTCAGAGGGGCCCTAACTCAGTGTCTTATTTTTATGTGCTCTGAACATTTATTTCAATATGTAAATGAGCTCAATCGCAAAGACGTATAAAAAGACTCTTTTGTGTATTTAAAACTCAACCAGTCTGTCTGTTTCCATAGCAGTAGTATGATAAATGAACACTATCTGTTTAGGGGCTTATTTAATTCATCAGGTCTGCACAGTAAAGATCCTTGAGGAACTGGAAGCAGGTATCTCTATAAACAATTTGCTTTGGGTGGACTGGAGCAGACCAAGCAGTGTGCAATATCTTTGATTAGTCTTGGGTTTCCTTCCTTCCTCCCTTGAAGATGAATATTCAAAATAATTTTTTCAAAGCAAAGTACCGAGGTTTTACTGTCGCAAGCCTGGGATGGGTGGCAGTTGTTACTGGCTCTGTGTCTAGGTGAGTGCTGAGGAACACTCCGGCACATGCCCTGGAAACATCAGTGATGTCCCTGGAGTGTGGGTAACAACAGCAGAATTCTTCAGGAGTTGTCTTGTCCTATGTCAGCTGTCTAAGCCGCCTTCTGTTCCTTCTAGAAGCTAGCCCGATTTTATTTTTTGTTTTGAGTATGAATTCAGGTCTCATTTAGTATTAATCATTAATATTTAGAGGAATTTGGGTGAAAGTTTTAATTTTGCCACATTTTTATGATAAACTAGTTGCTGTGGCTAGGATGGGCATGCTGGTTATCTTTGTTCCATCTTACTGGGGAACTTGTCAAAGGCATGAGAAAAGAGTCAGACAATCGTGAACTAGCAATAAGATGCAGTTTTTATTTCTTTTTACAGTTATGGTATTTTATCTATGGTACAAATCGATAAGGAGGAGTTTCCCTCTCACTTTTGAGGACTGGATATCTTTTAAATTATGTAGCCTGTAGTCTTGACCGCAGTTTGGAGGCTTGTTATGCAGGAGATTGGATGAGGTAATTCGAATGGTTCTTTCTGGCCTCAAATCTCTTACCTGAAGAGAGGTCAGGGGTCTCCAGACTGGAGATGTTGTTTTGAGTCACATGATGGTCTTTTTTCCACATATTGGGGTGGGGAATGCATTCTTCTGTCTTTACTCTTCCTGTAATTTGTAATCCTTGATTGAGTTTCTAAAAGTTATTTTCTCCTCCTTATTTTGTGCTTTTGAATGTCCTGGTGTTGTTTTACAAGTTTCCTGTGGTCAAACAGTTTGCCAGAGTTTGCTGTGACACATGGGGTAGAGAAAGAAAACCTTCTGAGACATCGAGTTACTAAAGCCAAGGGGACACACTGGGAAAATAGTACCATCAGCATGAGCTGAAGTAGAAATATTTGTTAACTTGCTGTCAGACACAGATTTTCTTCTTTCCTAAGAAAAATTACAGTCGTCTTTAATTTTTTTTCCACCCCTATCATTTTTATGATGATTTTCTTTACTCTCCTTACCATTTTGTTCTGCATCCTTTCAGTCACCTTTAGGAGGAGCTTTTTCTGTCTCATTGTTATAATTTCCTTGGTTTGGAGTGCTTAAATAGTTATTTTGTAGAAGCCTATGTCTCTGACAGGTAAGAGGACAGGGCAAGATTGGATTCTAGCAACAAAGATTGAATATAGAATGTTCATCAAAGATCAATCTCATAAAGGGCTGTATCTAGGGCTGCACTGGTCAAACAAAGAAGAGAATTCTGTTGATTCCTGTGACTTAGGATGAAATGCAAAAAGGTGTTCTACTAATTTTCCTTTTAAATAATTCTCCACCTTCTTTTTCAGAACCAAAGTGATGGCTGTCTTCTTTTATCAAGGCAAGGCTTGGCAGAGTCTGTTTCACATAATAAAGTAAAATGAAAAAAAAAATCTGCAATGGATTTTTCTTTTGTAATTTGCTCAACAAGTTTAACAAAGAAACAATTTCTGTTCTAGGTGAGAATGCATGAGTCTATGTAGTGGTTAAGAGATGGTCTTAAATTTAAAACTTTCTTCATATAGTGTTAATGACACTCATGACAGAGTCAAAGCAAGCAAAAACAGAATGAAAACTGGAAATGTGCATTTGCTTCCCCCACCCTCTTTCTTTTTCCAGTGAAATTTAACTCTGAATGCTTCAGTTAATCACTTCAGTCTGCTAAAGTGCAGCTGACTGGTGGTAATCAAGGTACCAGCCATATCACCTCTTGCGCTGTTGTAATTCCCTTCCCACAATGGAAGTTGCTCTTAAATACCAGGCAGGTGAAAATGAACCCTATGGAGGAAAGTGTTATATTTGGTTATATTGTACAGATTTAGTCTGGACTCCTGGATTCTATAATCTGCAGTGTCATAGACAAGAGGAAGAGGGCTGCTTAATTAGATGTTTACATGACTTTATAAAAGTAGACACAGTTATAAATTAAGTTAGTGCTTCCCATTGTATTTTGAGGGGGTATATCTAGCATACAAAAGTATCTAGGCACCATGGGTATGGCATTAGAACTCTCAGTGTACAAATAAATGCTCCAATTCATGTAATTTGAGAAAATTTGAGCCCTTTTGGCTGTGCTGGGATCAGTCAAGAAGCTGAAATATAGATTCTGTCCCTATTTGCATGAAATGTTTTAATTACTTAACTTAGATGATCACACTGGGAAATACTTAATATGATGTGCCAAATCCTTAACAAATATAAATTGACATAGCTCCATTGAATTCTCCAGCCAAGGATTAGAGCTGATTGAAAAACAAGAAATGGCAATGAAATCAACCAGCTGAAAATACCTACTTTGATTTAGTTCCATTTGTTCCCAAAGTTTTTATTTTGTTTTTGTTTTGTTTTTACTTTTGATATTTTGTCTTATGCTCTGTGGCAGGCTTGTCACTTTTTTCTTCTTCTTTAGGTTTGCTTTTCTATTTTTGCTGGTATAAAAGAGAATATGAAGGAACAGAGAATATCTGTGACCAAAAAGATGAGAGGAACTCAACTTGGAATTTTCCGTTCCATGAAAGTGGCAGATTCCTTTTGTTACAGTTTTTTTTCAGCATGAATGCATTTTTTCCTATAAACTTGCAAGCAAATCTGTTGAGTGAGAATGTTGCCAAAGTGTCTTAAAGAAGTACGTTTATGATTTTCACTTCTTTAAACTAATTTTTCTGGCCCTTCAGGTGGTGGTATATACCACTTGGTTCACACTTCAGTCCTCTCTTGTATTATCAGGATGGTCTCATTAAGAACAGAATAGGAAACTTGACACATGGCCACTCTTAGGCCTAGGAGTCCTCTTTTTCTCTGAGAAGAGTGCAAAATCCTAGCTTAACAAGATTTTACTTGAAGCAAGATACTTCCAGCCTGCTTTTTCCCCTTCCCCCTTCATTTCTTAATGGAATTGTTTCTGGTTTTCTGCCTTCTCACTGTTAGAAATGTCATGTTGTTCAGTTATCAGCATGCTCATTTGGAGAAGTTTATTAAAGGCGGCAAAGAGTTTCTGACATACTAGTGGCAGAAAAGTAAAATGAATTTCATGGCTCATTTGGTAAAATGCTCCTTTTTGAACTGGTGGATTTAATGTGACTATTATCTGCTTAAGAAAATTGTTGCCCAAAAGAGACAGAGTGTTTTGTGTGAAAGTAGTAATTAATGAATATGGAGTGGGAAAGATGGTTCAACTGAATAACATTGCGTGAGATGATTTAAAGCAAGTGTAAGTTTTCTTGTGTTATTGGAACCACACTGCACTTTCTTGAATTGTATTTTGCATAGTTGAACAGCATTCAGGTGCATAGTCCATCTTCAGTTTCACTGTAATACCTTAAATAGTTGGAAATGACTGGCCTCTCCTGCATATATGACTTCTGCTTTGTCCCTTTCACCCCAGTGAGAGATGCAGGTACATACTGAAATGCATTATTTCAGGGTGCTCACTGTCAGTGCTTTCTAGGATGTTCATCTCAAGTCAAGCAGGAAATCTAGTCAACTGTAGCCAGCTTTTTTTTCAAACCAGAAATTCTCAGTTCAGAAATTAGTCCAAATCTTTTAGTGCTTTATGCAAGTGAAAATTGAGACTAAGAGCCTAAATTTGTTTGCTTGAGAGCATCTACTCAAAAATGTTGCGAGGGAGATGGGGGGAAGGCCTAAATGCATGATGGATTAAAAAAATTGGAAGAATTGGAGGAATCTTTTTCAAAATATTGCATTCTTGTTTGAGGCCAGCCTGTTTTCCAGCATTTTGCCATAAATCTTGTTGTAGTGAATGAAGTTCACCTCTGTAGGTGCAGGAAATGGTTTGGTGATGCTTGATGCAATTCCACAGAATGCTTCCATGATGTTTCTCAAGCAGAAGTTTCTAATCTCTATCAGAAACCACTTTACCAAGTAACGTAAAGTAGTGGTTATTAAATTCCCATTAACTCTACCTAGGGTTTTAGTGGTAAAGAGGAACCGGTGTAAATAGTAGGAGAGACTTTATAAAGATAGCTTGAATTTCCCATGCTAACTTTACGCCATGATGCTTGAGACACACACAAATGAACAAAGCCCAGTAAGGATTTCAGCTTTATATTTCATTAAAATACAGATCTGTAATCTGAATAGTGATGCCTGTTGTACAGAATCCCTCTACCCTATGCAAACCTTGGATTTCAGGTCCCCTGCTGAAGTACTATCCAGGTATTTATTGCGTGTTCTTAAGAGGGAGTCAATTTTGGTGGAGATGCAGGAAAAAACCCATTCTTTAAGGCAGATTCTGCCTTAAGGCAGTGATTAGAGAGGTGGCAAGGAGGTAGAGGAGAAGAATTCTGCTGCTGTTGAGCTGGAGAGAGCAGCCCTGTTGAGATTTCACTGGAGTGCAAAGAAGCCTGGCTTTCGATGAGTGGTGTGCGAGGCCTGCACATGCTCTTGTGCACGTCTGAACTCTTCAGTCAGGACTCATTCCTCTCAAAATGCAGCACAGTGAACTGTGGGGAGCAGAACTTCGTAACTGCGAAGTTGTCTGCAGCTGCCATGGCTGACTCGGTAGCTGCTGCTGTGGACTACCCTGTTCCCAGCTGCCCCACAAGCACAGGAGTCGTACTTAGTTGAGGGATAATTTGGAATGTGTTTGTGTGTTTTGGGGAATAAATGGCAACAAAATAATAAAACACTTTGATATTTTTCTGACACTATTTTATAGTTCAGTGCGTAGTTTTCTTTTCATCTTCTATTAGAATTGATGCAGTCCCAGATGTATTGAATCACGGGCCCCTGTTATCAGGATTGACAGAAAGGTCCCTGATGATTTGAGAGGTGCCTCTCAGTCCATGAAATGACAGTTTGAAACCTCATGTTTTTGCACTGGCAGATATTCGGGGTTTGTAAAAGTACAAGTAATAATGGAGGAGGGAAATAACAGGTTGCAAAACTTAACTGTGAGTATTTGAGAAATGCGTTTCTTGTAAATAAATACTAAAAGATGAATTAAAGTAAATACTTTGCTTCAATATTTTGTGTTTGGAAGACGGTTGCTATTTTTGGTATCCGGACTTGGAAAGTGATAAATAATCATGTTTTTCTGTAGCTAATGGCCACTGTTTTAGAGTTTTCTTTTAGGTTGAGATGAAGGGAGAAATAGTGATAGAACAGAGAAGTACTGATGAAAACAAACAAAAAAGTTGCAAATTTCTGCTCTCCATTGGTTTGGGTGAGGAATGGTGAGAACATTGTTTTATGTACAGAATGTGAATCAGACCTTAACACCCATTCTACTGTACCAAAAAGGAGATTAAAAATGTAGAAGCTGTCATAAGGAAGGTGCTTGGAGCAGTAGAATGCCAATATGTGTTCTGGCAAAAGAAGTAGGCTATGCAGCTATGTGCTCCACTGGCAAAAGCTGTAAAATCAAATAAACAAATCTCTTTTTATGTATGCGCGCATGCGCACACACACATGCGCGTGTGTGTGCCTGTTTGAAAGAGAGCTGGGCAGAACAGCTGTGCAGGATGGTTCCTAGCTGAGCTGCCTTTTCATGGTTGTTACATGTGTAGTCCCAGCCTGCCTATTGCTGGTTTTGATCTTTGTATTATGTGCTGGCAGTTGAAACTGAAGAAGAGCAAAAGAAAATGTATTAAAATATGTTAAGCTGCAGTAATAGCAGCAGTGATGCTTCCTGGACCTTCTCCATCTTCGGAGACTATAGATGTTTCCAGGAACAACCATGGGGCCTGATCTAAGGCATATCTAATTACATGTTTCCAAGACACAGTGGAGGCTGTGTGTGCAATATCTGTCATTGCTTTGCCCAGGCAGTGGTGCATGAATGCAGGCATTTGCATGGGCTGTCTTCTGCATTTATAATTGACTGTTTTGGTTGAAAAGTTACTATTTCTTTTAGAAATTATTATTTCTAGTGTCCATAGTTCCAAGGGAATATATACTGCACATGTATACTGCCTTAACAGCTCTTTCTTCCCTCAGGTCATACAACTTTTTCTTTTACTGCAACTGTTTACTGTTTTTTGAAGAGATAGGGCCAGCAAAGCTATTTTCCTTGGAAGTGGAGTCAGCTCAAGTGGAACCAAGCTGAAGGGGAGTGCTCATCTGTGTTACAGGCAGCTCGTATGATAGATGTAGAGAAACCTGAATGTCAGGGTTGATTGTGGGGTTCAAATAGTTGTGCTTTGTGTATTCCTGTCTGCAAGACAAAGTACTTTAAATCATGTTACCCTTTTTGGCTGTTGAAGGTGGGAGACGATCTGAGGAGAGTACAGGTGTGAAAGATTGGTGACTTGCCTGATGTCACCTAGAAACCTAATGGCAGAATCACAAGAGGAATGCAGATCCCATGAGACCCAGTCTGTGCTTAATATAATTCATTTTCATTGCTCAGAGTATACTCTAACTTAAATAGCAACTGGAGGAGGAAATACACTCTTTCATTTAGTCTCACTTTGTAGTCTGACACATACGGTACCACATCTAGCAGTGGCTGCCATTATTTAATGCTTGATCCTTTTTCGGGATATGTGCACCCTTTCAAAATGTTTCAGGATGGAAATACATTTGGGCTTGATCCTCATTTCACCTGTATCAGTACAAATCTGAAGAATTTCAGCCTGCATCTTGCCCTTTCCGAAGGACTTTTTCTGGGCTTTGGAGAGACGTTTGAAGAAGAAGAAATAGCGAGGAATGCAAAGCATGCTGGTAGAAATTGTGACAGACATTGCATACCCAGGGCAGTGTTTCTGGAAGAGTCATTGAGCAATTCCAGGCCTCTTTAACCTGAGAAAATTGACAATAATTAATAGTGTCCATGGCATCTGATTGCTTTGGAATCATTGAATCATTAGATTTTACACTCACCACTCTGTGAGATGGGAAGCCATTATCTGCATTACACAAAGAAGAAACTAAAAGATGTAATAAATTAAGCAACTTGTTCAAAGTCACACAGAGAATCATTAACTGAAGAGGGCTTGAACCCAGGTGTCCTGAATCCTAACCCTATGTCTCATTCACTGAGCCATTCCTCACAGCAGTTCATTGTCTCCTGTCATACAGGGCTTTGCCTTGAGGGCTTATGAGCTCTAGCCTTTTTGTAACAAAGCTATTCCAGTAAAAAGATTATTTTTTGTGGGTGAATCTGCTTTTTCAGTAATTAATTTTTTCTTTTGGACATAGGAAATATTTTTGAGTTAGATCGATACATATATGCAGGAGGAGTATGAGAGGAATGCATGAACACATGTAAACATCAACCCACAGGGAATGAGTAAGTGCTCCACACCTTGCTGAGAGTAATTTAAAATAACATTGCCCTCACTATAATTCATCTCATTGTTCCAATGAAGCAGACTAGCATGGGGTCATATTAATAATTTAAACAGCCTTACCCTTCAGCCTTCTTCCTCTTCAATAGAAGGATTAGCACTTAGCAGAACACCATTGTTTTAGCTTTTGAAGACTTTAATTGGTGTTCCAAAGAGTATGACCTCATTCACTCACACAGCATTTTTCATACATTTTCTGTTCTCTTCATAAGTTCCCTAGAGTTCAGGTTTACTTATTTTTCGGGATTTTTTCCCCCAAAAATATTTATAAGTAGTTTGGTGTATAAAGGAATTAGAAAATTGCTCTGCTGTCATCTCCCCCATTATCCATTCAGGTCCAAAGCCAGTCAAAATAGCTTAGAGCACTCCTGTAGTTCTGTGCAGAATTGAATTTCTCAACACCTACAGAAGCAGTGGTTAGAGTCACATAATCTCTACTTTGCTTCAGTCCTTTCTGGCACCCCTGTTTCACGCCTGCTTCTCACCTTTCTGTAGTTTCATTGCAATATCTGAAGGGGACCTTTGTTGTTATCCTATTCCAGGCATCTCTTGAGCAGAAAAAAAAAGTGAAGATTATTCCGTGCAATATTATGATAAGAATAAAATATTTTAAAATCACTTCCTGTAATGGACAAAATAAAGCTTGAAGAAAAATCCACAGATTTGAAAACACAGAACCAAATTCAATTATGTGGACTAATATCTTTTCATTGATTTCAGGCATGCCATCTGTGTACCTATATCAGTTTTAACTATCTAGCACTTTAATGTTGAATTAATTTTGTAGAACATCCTTATTGCATCCTGGAATTGAGTACCACATGAGAATTCAGTGATGCTAGTAGATGTCTTTTTTTCTGATGTTTGCAAAGTAAAGCAACAGTTTAGACACTCTGACCACTACTATCCTGCTCCCTGACTCTAACCCTAGTCTTGAATTTATAGAAAAAGTATTTTGATATATAATGATTTTACATTAATCCTTGGCTTACTGTAAAAAGTGAACAACAACATATACGGGTCTTAGGGAAATTTTCAGACCTTTTCATCCTGATATCATAACCTATTCCTAGCTGTCAGTATCTGTATCTGTCCTGTATCTGTCAGTATAAACTAGGTACCAACTAGTGCTCCACATTGTACCCACATGTAGGGTATACAAATTACATCTTTGTACCTTCCAAAATGAAACAATAATTCCAGTTTTTGTACCCTGCCATACTGAACCTTAATAGTAGGTGTGAGTATAAGCTAGATAACAGCCTGATTATCCAAAATTAATAGTCAGGTGTAAAAAAGAAAAAAAAAAAATGTTCTGACACCTGTCCTCATCTTTCTTCTGAGAATATGGGAAAATTCAGTAATAATTCACATTACAATACCCAGTTCCAAACCCTAATTGTAAATTTTTGAACATAAATTCAAATTGCTATTGACCCAAATTTGTTATTCAAATCTGCTGGTGTTGGCTCTCCACTTGCTGCTTTGTATCGTGCAAAGAGAAAGAATCACTTCAGCTTTGTAGTTCTTATTTTCCAAAACCCCGGCACTAACCCTAAGATTTAGTATGACATCAGTAGTTGTTGCTACCTGAAAATTATTAACAAGGCATTCAGAGTCAAAATACCCACTTTTAATTTCTCTCTGCTGCCCCTTGGAAAGTCAAGCAATAATGCCAGGTGAGCAGCCCCTGTGACCTGGACTCCTAACCCCCAGAAGCTACTGAAATCTAGCTATGCTGGTACTTGGTTTACTGTCACAACCCTGGAACAGTGTGTCAGTTGAATCCTAGTGTTTTCCCTACCATTCTAAGCACTAAGAGTTTACAGTTCTGTTGGTTTTCAGCTGACAAAACTCATTGATTTGTACCATAGCTTTCCAGGTTAGGAAGCAGTTTGCTGTAGTGTACACAAAGTTGAATTACTGATCTGTGGAGGGTTGGTTTGTTTGTTTGTTTTTGTTTGTTTGTTGTTTTGTTTTGGGTCCTTTTTTTAGAATATTTATGCAAGTTACTGGATCAGTGAGCAGAGAGCACTATAACCCAATAAATACTATTATTGATTTTGATCTAAAAGAAATGATTTAAACTGTAGAAACCTCATTAGCGCATGTATCTTGCTTACACAGGCGGGGTTAGGAATTAACCCCTGGGAAGCAGCCTTGGATTCCTTTCCAATAGTTGGATATTTATGTGAGGGAGCCTGGAGTAATGATGTTAGCTCCATAATTCCTCTGCTTACCAGCTCAGTTCTTGCGTGTTCTCTGTCACTTTTTCTTTGATATCTCGTTGTCTCAGGATTTCTTTCTCTCCCCTCCCTAATTTACCTTTTTTTTCCTTGGCTTTCAGCAGATACCACTGTCATCTCCGTTTCACTTGCTTCTTTCTATCCTTGCTTGACTGCTTGTGCTGGTTTTGGCTGGGATACAGTTCTTTTCTTCACAGTAGTTAGTATGGGGCTATGTTTTGGATCTGTGCTGAAAACAGTGTTGGTAACACAGGGATGTTTTCGTTACTGCTGAGCAGTGCTTACACAGATTCAAGGCCTTTTCTGCTTCTCACCCCACCCCACCAGCGAGCAGGCTGGGGGGGCACAACGAGTTGGGAGGGGACACAGCTGGGACAGCTGACCCCAACTGACCAGAGGGATATTCCAGACCATATGACGTCATGCTCAGCATATAAACCTGCGGGAAGAAGAAGGGAGGGGGGGACATCTGGAGCGAAGGGGACATCTGGAGCGAAGGTGTTTGTCTTCCCAAGTCACCATTACGTGTGATGGAGCCCTGCTTTCCTGGCGATG
>JANHGO010000038.1:13543263-13571638 GCA_024606505.1 Aquila spilogaster
CAAGGACAGAGCTTTCCTAAGTGCCACCCTCTGCAACAACTGGCAGGTGACAACCAGACAACTCTGGAAAGGGATGGAGATCTTTGGTCCTGGCTGCCCTGATATGGGTCCTCCCCCCCCCCACCGAGAATTTTGGATACATGTAGCACGTATTACCTGAGTTTACAGTCAGGATGCTCAGCAGTTCTGAAATTCAGACCTTATATCCATGAGTTGATGGCTGTGCAGTGAGGAGTGAAGCCCAACCTTTGACTCTTACTGATAGAACAGGGCAGTGGGATCAAAACTCGAGATAAAAGTGCATCAGTGACAAAGATGGGGACAAACCAATGATTCTAAACTTCTATTTCACCACAAAATACAGTGCTTTTCCAATACTGCATATTGAATACTAAATTTTTGTTTCTCTTTGACATGCGGCTGTGTCCTTTTCTGCCATCCAGTTGTGGTTCACATGATTCCTTTTTCTTCATATACCTTTTCACACAGAAGATTATGCATTGTTGCCAGTGTCCTTTCATATCTGTCTTCTGATGTGCCTGTTCTTTTCACTGGCTTGTTTGCAAGCATCTGTGAAAGCTCTCGTAGCCTCATATACAGTGAGAAGACTGTAAAACTACTAAAGTTGGGTAGAGAGCATGAAGGCAATTGTGGTGTTGATGTTCTGCTGCGGGGTTAACTCTCTGGGTACACTGACTTTCCTGGTGAGTGGTTGAACAGCACCACGTAGTTTATGTTTGAGAGAGAGAATTTAACGCCATGGCCAGGTTTTCAAAGAGGCCATAACATGTTATCTTATTTTTATATGCTCTGAGCATTTATTTCCATATGTAAATGAGTTCAATCACACATGTATGTAAAAGTAACTTTAATAGGTTTAAAAATGCAGCAATATGGCTATTTCTGTAGCAGTTGTATGATAAAAGACTACTTTCTTTGATATACTGTGTAGGTGTTTAGGGGCTTACTTCAGTCATCATGCACACCCAGTAAAAATCCCTGAATAGGAGCTGGAAGCAGGTGTCTCTGTCTCCAGAAACAGTTTTGTGCTGAGTGACCTGAAGTAGACCGTGCTGGGTGTGGTATCTTAGATCAATCTTGTTTTTTCCCCTTTCTTCCCTTGAAAATGAATATTGAAAATTATTTTTCAAAGCAGAGGACAGAGGTTTGATTGCTGCATGCCAGAGACGGCTGGTAGCGGTTGCTGGTTCGCATCCTTTCCCCTGTCTCTTTGTTATCATTTCCTTGATTTGGGCACTTATTTACACAGTTTTTTGTCATAGCCTACATTATGGAGAAGTAAGTGGACAGATCAAGATTAGATGTTAGTGATAAAAATAGATCAAGTAAAAAATATAATGTTCAGGAAAGATCTTGCTGATAAGGGGCTGGATCCAGAGTTACACTGATGAAAGGAAAAATTAAAAAAACACAAACATCAATTCTGTTGATACTGTGGCTTAGGATGAAATCCAAAATGATGTACTGCTGATTTTTCTTTTAAATCATTCTCTACCTTCTTTTTCAGACTCAGTGAGGTCTCTTCTTTTAATGAGGCAAAGATTTATCAGAGTGTATTTTGCATAATAAGGGTAAAATAAAATAATGGATTTTTCTTTTGTAGTTTATTCAATTTGTTGACAAAGAGACTGAATTTCTGTCCTAGGTGAGAATGTGTGAGTATAGCTAGTGATTAAGAGGTGACCCTAAAACAAATACAATACCTTTTTCTTTTTTAATATACAGCTTTCACTGTGTTGTAATGAAACTCATGATGGAGTTAAAGCAAACAAAACTAGAGTAAAAACTGAAAATATTTGAGTTTGTCTTCCCCTTGCCCTTTTCCTAGTGAGACTGAACTCTGGTCACTTTAATCCCTGCAGTCTGTACTGCAGCTGGTTGGGAGTTACCGAGGTACCAACCATATCACCTCTTGCCCTGTTATCATTCACTTCTCATGACAGAGGTCGCTTTGAAGTATCAGAGAGGTAGTAATGAATTCTATGGAGGAAAGCATTGTAATTGGTTATATTGTACAGATTTAGTCTAGACATCTGGATTCTGTGATGCACAATGTATTGGACAAGCAGAAGGGGACTGCTTGATTAGATAATTACATGACTTTATAAAAATAGAGTTATAAATTACAAATCAGTGTGTCTCATACTTCAAGGGAGTATGCCTAGTGTGCAAAAGTATCTAGACACCATGGATATGGGACTAGAAGTCTCAGTGTACAAATAAATGTTCCAGTTGGTTCATTTGGGGAAAATTGGAGTCCTTTTGGCTGTGCTGGGATCAGTCAAGAAACTGAAATACAGAGTCTGTTGCTATTTGCATGAAATGTTTTAATTATTTAGGGAGATGATTGCACTGGGAAATACTTAATACAGTGCACCAAATCCTTAGCTAATATAAATTGACATAGCTCCATTCAAGTCTCCAGCCAAGGATTAGAGCTGATTGAAAAACAGGAAATAACAATGAAAAAAGTGAGCTGGCTGAAGATACCCACTTTGGTTTAGATCCATTTATTAAAAAAAAAAAAAAAAAAAAGGAGACTTCATGGTTTTTTTTGGGGGGGAAAAGGATTGATTTTGATTTGTTTTAGTATTTTCTCTTATGCACTGTGGCATACTTGTTACTTTTTTTTCTTGTTAGGCCTGCTTTTTCTATTTTTATTGGTATAAAAGCATGTGAAGGAACAGAGAGTGTCTGGGACTAAAAAGATTAGAACAACTCAGTTTGAAGTTTTTCATTTCTTTGAAATTATAGATTCATTCTGTTACAGTTTTTTTTTAATACAAATGAATGTTTTTCAATATGAAAAATACATCTTTTGAATGTGAATGTAGCCAAAGTATCTTCAAGTACTTTTGTCATTTCCACTTCTTTACAGTAATTTTTCTGGACCCACTACACTAATTATAAGACCTGGATGTCACTTCAATAAAATAAGTGAATTCCCTACACTCCCACCTTCCTTTTTGAAAACCGCTTTGGAAAGCTGCCACTTTCCTTTCCACTCTCCTTGTCTGGGAGTGCTTGGGTTGCTCAAAAGGAAAATCCTTCAGCCCTGGTATCTTTTGAGAATTCACTAAGTGGTGTGAACCACTTGATTCACACTTAGTCCTGTCCTTTATTACAGTGGTCTCATTAAAAGTGGAATAGGAAACCTGGCACATGACTACTCATAGACCTAAGAGTCTTTTTGCTAGAGAGTGTGAGATCCTAATGTAACAAGATTTTACTTGAAGCAAGAAATTTTCATCCTGCTTTTTCCCCTTCCCCCTTCATTTCTTAATATAATTGTTTCTGGTTTTCTGCCTTCTCACTGTTAGAAATGTCATGTTGTTTAGTTATCAGCATGCTCATTTGGAGAATTTTATTAAAGGTGACATAGAGTTTCTGACATACTAGTGGCAGGAAACTGAAATGGATTTCATGGCTCGTTTGGTAAAATGCTCCTTCTTGAACTGGTGAGTTTAATGTGATTGTTAGCTGCTTAAGGAAGTTGTTGCCCAAAAGAGACAGGGTGTTTTGTGTGAAGGCAGTAATTAATGAGTGCAGAATGAGAAAGATGGTTCTGCTGAATAAATTTGCGTGAGATGATGTAGAGTAAGTGGAAGTTTCCTTGTGCTGCTGGAACCATGTTGCATTTCATCAATCTGTGTTATGCATAGCTGATGGGCAGTGTGCCAGCGCGTTCCCTGTCATCCATTCAATAGCTGGGACTAAGAGGCCCTTCCTGCACACGTTAACACTGCGTCCTGCCTGTGGGGAGAGATCTAGGTACATACTGAAAAGCATTATTTATGTGTGCTCTGTTAGGACTTTAAGGCTTTCTTTTTTGCCGAGCAGGAAATTTAGTACGCTGTAGCCAGCTTTTCTTTGAAACAAGAAATCCTCAGTACAGAAGTCAGACTGGATCTTTTGTGGCTTTTTATGCAGGTCAAAATTGCAACTAAGAGCCTAAGTTTGTTTGCTTGAGGGCATCTACTTGAAAAAGTTGTTGCTAGGGAGATGGGAAGAGGACTAAATGTATGATGGATTTTTAAAGAGGAAAAGAAGCAGGGATCTTCTCAAAATACACTACCTTCTTTATGAGGCTGGTATGTTTTCAATTACTTCACCATAAATCTTGTTGTAGTGAAAGAAATACACACCTGTATGTGCAAGAAAGACTGGTGTATCTTGGTACAATTCTGCAGAGCATTTCTGTGGCATTTCTCAAGTGGAAATTTCTAATCCACATCAAACTATTTTACTGAGTCAGAGCAGTGTCATTAGCTCTACCCACATGTTTAGGAGAAAAAGGAAACCAGGATAAGCAGCAAGAGAGACTTTATAAATATAGCTTGCATTTCTCACTCTACTTCTGGGCCACGGTGCTTGAGGAAACTACAAATGAATACAAAGTCCTGGTCAGGGCTCCAGCGATATATTTTTAATAAAATACAGAATCATCTGCTGAGCAGTGGTGTGTGCTGTAGAAAACATTTCTACCCTATGAAAGCCTGGGATTGTAGATCCCCTGCTGATGTATTGCCTGATTCTGTACTGTGCTTAGCCTGGGGCAGCCTGCTGCATCACAGCCTGAGGAGGATTTGGCTATAGACTGTAGCATTCTTAAGAGGGAGTGAGTTTTAGTAAAGAAAGGTAAAAATGGGTTAAAAAAAATAAATTCTTCAAGGCATATCCTCAGTATAGAGTCTGTTTTTCCTTCTGTCCCATGGGTAGTGCATAAGGAGGTGACAAGGGATCAGAGGGAGAATTCTGTAGCTATGAGATTGGAGATTGCAGCTCTGTTTCATGGAAAAGCAAAGAAGGACAGCTCCTGTGGCCTTCCATCAGTGGTGTGTGAGACCTGCGTGTGCTCACGTGCACATCTGGGCTCCTCAGACAGGAATGGGCCCTGCAATGCAGACAGCGAGTCACGGTGAGCAGAGCTGCACTGCTGCAGTCATCTGTGGCTGACATGGATGGGTTGGAAACCGCTTGGTGTGCAGCCCTATCCCCTGCTGTCCCCACAGGCACAGGAGTCACTTTTGGTTCAGGAACAATTTGGACTGTTCGCATATTTGGGGGAATAAATGGAAACAAAATAATAAAACAGTTTGATTCTTCTATGATGCTGTTTTATAGTTCAGTGCAGATTTTTTTCATCTTTTATTCTTAGAGTTGATGCAGTGCCAAATGTGTTGAGTCACAAGCCCCCGGTTGTCAGGACTGAGAAGAATGGTCCATGGTGGTTGAAAGGTGCCTCTCAGTCTGTGAAATAACAGTTTGGAACCTCATATTTTTGTTCTGGCAGATGTTCAAAGTTTGTAAAAGCACAAATAATGATGGAGACAGAAAATTTTAAGAATAGGTTTCTTCTAAAAAAAATACTAAAAGATAAACTAAAGCAAATACTTTGACATTTTGCTATTTTTGATATTCAGGGTTGGTAAGTGGTAAATAATCATGCTGTTCTGTAGCTAGTGGCACTATTTTGGAGTTTTCTTTTAGGTTGAGGAGAAGTAATGTTAGAACAGAAAAAGTACAGCTGAAAACGAGCAAAAAAATGTAATTTTTTGGTCTCCATTAGTTTGGTTGAGGAATGATGGGAATATTGTTTTATGTACAGAATGTGTATTGGACATTAATATCCATTTTACACCACCAAAAAGGAGATTAAAGATGTGAAAGCTGTCTTAAGGAAAACGCTCGAAGCACTGGAATGCTAATATGCTTTCTGCCAATAGAAGTAGGCTGTACCACTATGTGCTGCACTGACAAAAGCTGCAAAAAAAAATAAAAAGTTGGTTTATGTTACTTGCACACAAACACATGTGCTTGTGTGAAAGAGATGGGCAGAGCAGCTGTGCAGAGTGATTCCTAGCTGAGCTGTCTTTTTGATGTTGTTAAACATGTTGTTGCAGCTTGTCTTTTGCTAGTTTTGATCACTGCGTTAAGTGATGGTAGTATGTAATGCATGATCTTTGCATGATGTACTGAAGAGCAGAGAAAAATGGATTAAAACATGTTGAACAACAGGGATAGTAGCAGTGATACTTCCTGGACTTTCTCTATCTTGGGAAACTGTAGATGTTTCCAAGAACAACTCTGGGGCCAGATCAATAGCATACCTAATTACACGTATCTAAGAACGTGATTAAGGTTGTGGGTGCCTGACATTGCCCTACTCAAGCAGTGGTGTGTGAATGCAGGCATTTGCATTGGTTATCATCTGCTTTTGTAATAGAGTGCTTGGTTGAAACATTACTGTTTTTAGAAATAATTATTTTAGGCCTCTGCAGTTCTGAGAGAATATACATATATTACACGTATATACTGCTTTATCAGCTTTTTCTCTCTTCCCCTGGGTTAAACAACATTTACTGCAAGTGTTTACTGTTTTTTTGAAGAAGCAGGTCCAGCAAAGCTAATTTCCATGGAAGTGGAATCAGCTCAAGTGGAACCAAGCTGAAGGGGAGATCTCATCAGGGGGAGTCTGCTTGTATGACAGATGTAGAAAAGCTGAATGCCAGAGGTTATTGTGGGGTTCAGATAGTCGTACATTGTGTATTCCTGTCTGCAAGATGAAGTACTTTAAATACTTTCATACTTTTTAGGTGGTAGAAGTGGGTGACTATCTGAGCAGAGCACAGATGTGAAGGGTTGGTGACTTGCCTCAAGTCATCTGGAAATATGGTGGTAGAAGCACAAGAGGAATATAGATCCCATATCGCTCGGCCTTTCCTTAATATAATTCATTTCTATTTCTCAGAGTGTACTACAGTTTAAATAGGAAGTGGAGGAGGAAATACAGTCATGTAATCTCAGTTTAATCTCATCTGACATATAGTGTACTACACGTAGCAGTAGCTGCTTTTTTTGTGTGTGATACTTCTGAGGTATATGTACTCTTTCAGAGTATCTTGAAAGATAGCAATAGGTTTGAACCTGATCCTCTTTTTACCTACATCAGTACAAATCTGAAGAAATTCAGCCTGCATCTTATCCTTCCAAAAATACTTTTTCTTAGATTTAGAGAGATGTTCACAGAATAAGAAACAGCAGGAATGAGAAACTTATAGGAAGAAGCTGTGACAGACAAAACATTGCATATGCAGAGCAGTATTTCTGGAAGAGCTTTTCCAAGCCTGCTTGACCGAAGAAATTTTACAATAATTAATAGTCTTATTGCCTTGGAATCATTGAATCATTAGATTTCACTTACCACCCTGTGAGATGGGAAGCCATTATCTTCATTACAAAAAGAAGAAACTAAAAGATGTAATAAATTAAGCAACTTGTTCAGAGTTACAGAGAGAATCGTTAACTGAAGAGGACTTGAGCCCAGGTGTCCTGAATCCTAACCCCATGTCTCATTCACTAAGCCATCCTTCATGGCAGTTCATTGTCTCCTGTCATGCAGGGCTTTGCCTGCAGGGCTTATGAGCTGTAGCCTTTTTGTAACAAAGGCATTCCTATAGAGAGATTATTTTTCTTGCGTGAATTTTCTCTTTGAATAATTAACATTTTTTCTTCTAGACAAATTAAATAGTTTTGAATTAATACATATATGTATGTATGCATGTGGGAGGAGTGCATGAACGCACATAAACGTCAACCCATGGAAATGAGTAAGTACTCCAGACCTTTGTGAGAGTAATTTAAAATAACATTGCCCTCGCTATAATTCATTTCATTGTTCCAATGAAGCAGACTAGCATGGGGTCATATTAATAATTTAAACAGTCCTACCCCTCAGCCTTCTTCCTCTTAAATAGAAGGATTAGCACTTAGCAGAATGCTTTTGTTTTAGCTTTTGAAGACTTTAATTGGCGTTTCAGAGCGTATGACCTCATTCACTTGCAGGGCATTTCTCATTCATTTTCTGTCTGTTCCTAAGCTGCATGGAGATCAAGTTTTTTGATAATTTTTTTTTCAGGACTTTTTTCATAGAATGCTTGTAAGCAGTTTGGTGTTTTAAAGAATCTGAAAATTGTTATGCTGTTGTCTCCCCAGTTAGTTCAGGTCCAAATCCAAAGTATCTTAAAGCACTCCAGTAGTTTTGTACAGGCTTTTATATGCCTGGATACCTGCAGAAGTGGTTAGAGTAACATAATTGCTACTTTGTTTCAGTCCTTCCTGGCACCCCCATCTCACTCCTGTTTGTCACCTCTATTACAATCCGAAGGTGACCTCTGTCATTCCATGCATCTCTCAAGCAGAAAAAGACATGAAGATCATTCTGCACGAAATTATGATAAAAATGAAATCTTTGAAAAGAACTTCCTGTAAGGGGCAAAAGAAAGTTCAAAGATCCACAGGCTTCATAACACTGAACTAAATTCAATTATATGTGAATGAATATTTTTTTTTTACTTCAGACGTGCTGAGTGGACCTACAGCAATTTTATCCATCTAGCACTTCAGTGCTGAATTGATTTTGTAGATTAGAGCATTCTAACTGCATCCATTTTTATCCTTGTGAAAACTGGGTGATACAAATGAAATGTTTTTTGCAAAAATCCAAATAAACAGTTTAGTCATTGACTACCACTACCCTGCTACCTGTTCCAAACCCTTGTCTTGAATGTATAGAAAAAATATTTTGATGCCTTAAAAACTAGGATCATAGTCTGCAAATGAATTTACAGGAGCCCTAAGCTTACCGTAACAATTTATACAACAATAAAACCTTCTTTTTATAGTCTTGTGAAATAAATCCACCAAGTCTAAAGATCCCAAACTGTGTTCTCTTGGTGTTGCTTGTACTCCCATCTATACATTTAAGTCAACAAAACCTGAAGTGTCCACAGCTCCTTCCAAGTTAGCAATAACAAAATAATTAAATATGATAATGCTTTCTCTCAGTTTACCTCTACTGATTTCAGGGAAATTTTCACACCTTTCCATCTTGGTATCATAACCTATTCCTGTCTTTATCTGTCAGTATAAAATGTGTACCAACCAGTCCTCCAACACTACAAGTATGATAGACAAATTACATCTTTGTACCTCTCAGAATGAAACAGTAATTCCAGTTGTTTGTTTTTTTTTTTTACCCTGTCATACTGAACCTTGATAGTGTGTGTGTGAGTGTAAGCTGGTCAACAGCTTGATTATCCAAAATTAATGGTCGGGTGTAAAAATCTGACACCTGTCCTCATCTTTATTTTCTCTGGGAAAATGCATTAATAATTCACACTCTGCATCACCCAATTCCAAACATTAATTATAACTTTAGTTCAGAATATAGGTTCAAATTGCTACACTTGACCCAAATTTCTTGTTTAAATCTGCTTATGTCTGCTTTCCACTTTGTATTGTATGTAGGGAAAGAAGCACTTCAGCTTATTAGTTCCTACTTTCCTAAGTGTCAGCACTAACCCTAAGATTTAGTACCATTTAAGTAGTTGTAGCTATAAGAAAATTATTAACAGTTCTTCACATTTGCAGACTAAATTATTCTGGGCATGACCGTAACCTCGGGTTTAAAAATAAGGTAGATTGAAAAAGATGACCCTCCTCCAAAGAGAAGAGTTGATTTCCTTAGACCTTGCAGAAGGGAGGAGGATTTCCAGCCTTGCAAGTCATACTGAGTGAAACCCAAAACCTAACTCCAGGTTTGATTCAACTGTGAATTCATATTTATGGAGAGTAGGTTTGAGTATATATCAAATGCTCGTATACATTGGTGGTAAGACGTTCAAGTCATCTAATGCTCATCCTCAGCTAAGTTCTATAAATTTTAAAACAAGAAGTTGTGATCTTGCTTCTGTTACCAAATGCTCTATACCCAACCTAGGCTTTAAGCCTAACTTTTGATGAGGGTACCTTACTGCTACTCCAATGTTGAGTGTAAGGTAGCAGTATATATGTAGCTTTGAACAACTGATCACTAGTGCTGCCCCTGAGTTTGGAATACAGTCTTCCATCTATTGGTACTTTCCCTTGGCTTGTTAGACAAAATTTTCCTATGTGTGAAGTGAGCCAAGCTTTTTCATTCCTAGTTGTCCTGAATTCAAATGTACTGGCATTCAGTGCTGCCTATAGATGGCAAGTGAAATGTTAAAATTTACTGTTTGTGTGCTTTCAGTTTACTTCTGCTACTTTCAGAATAGAAAGCAACATCTCTGGCACTGCATTTTTGATTGTCCTAAATGCTGTCTTTAATTTGCATTCCTCTAACCTTTTCCCTAAAGTAGGAGTGAGCTCATGGTTGCTGAAAATTAAGAATAACGTATCCTAATAACACCACTTACCATCTAGCTCCAGGGCTTCCTGCTAACAGCAGTACATACATATTCTGTATCTCCTGTATCTCAAACCTTACCTTTCAGATCCAAACTGAGGCTTAAGTTTACACTAAGCACTTATTGTTGCCCAAAATGGTGAATGCAATACTGACGTCTAATGATGCAATTGGTTAGCTTACCTTTATGGACTTTGCAAACTATAGTGGTAGCCTGTGTTCACAAAACAGTGTGGTTCTGATGACAAAGCTTAGATATTCTCTGTGGATTTCACATCTTATAGTGGTACTTTTTGAAAGTCAGACCCATGCTAATCCAGATCTTGATCAACTCCCTACTCTTAATGCTAAATTCTGGTGACATGCAAGGAATGCTAGGAACCTAATGTTTCTGGGCACGAAGAATAAGCTCCTGAAATCTGTCCATGCTTGCTGGTACTTAGTTTACTGTCACAGCCCTGGAACAATGTGTCATCTTAATCCTGGTGTTTTCCCTGCTACCTGAAGCTCTAGGTGTTTTCAGTCCTGCCCTTTATTTAGTGATAAAACGTAATTGATTTGTGCCTATGCTTGCCAGATCAGGAAGCCATTTGTGAATACAAAGCTGAATGACTGATCTTTGGGTCCTTCTATTTATTTATTTTGAAGGTATTTGTCCTAGTTACTGGGTCTATAGGCAGATGTTACTATAACTCAGTAAATACTAGAGTTCATTTTGCTGTAAAATAATGAATTTAAACACTAAAAACCCCATTGGTGCTTCTATCTGGGTTTCACAAGGTGGGGTTAGGAATGAACCTGTGGGAAGTAGTCATGCATTCCTTTCCAGTACTTAGATATTAAATGTGAGGAAGCCTAGAGAAATGACGTGACTCTCTTAACATTGCTTCCTTAACCCACTCTCCAACACCATCCCTGCCTCTCCAAAGAGCTGCATCTGGGAGGGCAGGCAGGAAGTGATTCTTCAAGCAAACCTGGTAGATGCTGACGATGGCAGAGACCTGAGCTCACGAAGAAGGGAACACACCCACACATCTTCTTGGGGGTTAAGGAAGGATCTACAAGGTACAGGGACATGAGTGGAAGAGATCTATGTAACCAAAGAGTTTGGAGAGGCTTATGTTTAGGAGAGAGGAGAGGTGGCATCAGGCTGAAAATTCTGTGCACCAAGAAGGCTTGTGGAAGTGCTGTGTATATGGAAAGTGCCATCTTGCTTGTGTTATTAGTCATGCTTTACTTGCACAGAACTTAACCAAAATCCTTTTGAACAGTTTAGAAGCCTTGGTTGTGATGGCAGCAATCCTTGAATGAGATCTGTGACAGCATGGCATGATTCTGGTAGTACTTTAGTATTTAGAATTTGTTTTTGTGATCCTTTTTAAGACAACAGGCAGCCTCGGATTTTAAATTTTATACATTAAACAAGGTTGGTTGAGGTCAGTGGTGCCTTAGCCTGTCTGTCCTGAAATAAAGTTCTGCTTTTGGCAGTGGGATCACTGAATCAGAAGGCAGTACTTCTTATGTGGATTCAGTATGACAATCTAATCCAGGAACCTGGGACTTTAAATGACAAGTTGAGCTGAGATTCTGTCTGTTCATGGGCATCAAAAGGTACTGTAGCTGCTGTTGAGTTAGTAACTTCACTGTCTGAAAGGAATCTGTTCTACCTGGCCAGAATTCTCCTTTCAGAATTTCCTGCATGTAGTAATTGCCTTTGATCCCAGGTCTCAAATGGCCATGTAGTATTGCCATGCATTGCTAAATAATTGCCGTGCTTCATCCCAGTGATGGGAACTCTTTGTTGCACGGGGAATTGTGCGTGTAGTAGCTGATAAACCAGTATGTTAATCCTGTTAATGTTTGTGTGAAACCACCGATTTTGATTATGTTATGCTGTCATATGGTAACAGGATTGTGTAGGTGACTCAAGTCCATAGCTTCTAGTGAACTTTGTCATATTTTCAAATAGTAGTTGCTATGATTAGTTAATCTTTTTTTCTTTCCAAGAAATTGTAATATAATTGTGGATCTCCTTAGCTTGCAGATATTGTGTTGCATCACATGTGCAAAAACAGCTAAACTCTCAGGCATGAAGTCCGAACTAGAGTCAAAAATAAGATTAGTTTTGCTTGTGAATGAGTAGAGGAGTTTAGAGTATCCTCAGTAAGAACAACACTAATAAACAATAACCAAAATTTAAGTCTGTATTAGCATTTTTAATTGTACATTTTTGAAGAGTTTTATTAAAGCATTGCATTCTCTATATTACAAATGGAAGAGAGATTAAATCAAGGAGTTAGGAGTGACTGAACTAGAGAGACCTTGGGGGAAGAAGGTATTATTTAAAAAAGTCGCTTCTGTGGTTCTGTTTTCCCCTGCCCCATAAAGCATGCTGTCTAGTATTCTCCAGCTTAACGCTGTATTTTGTCCACAGTTAGGCCTGTATCACAGCTGGTCTAAGATGGTGTAATTCCTCTAAAGTTGGTGCCCTCTATTTCTTTTCTCTTGCCTATATTTTTCAGTTAACTTGCCTTGAGGTAATTTCAGTTTCATTTGTGTATTTATTTTAGCACCATTTTCTGTGCTAGTGCTGTTTGAACAGCTTGGAAGGATGGATTTTGTTTCGATTCAAGAATCCCCCTGAGGTTTGTTGCAGGGGGAGGGAATCTGCAGGCATACTGCCTTTGAATCAGTCTTTGCAAGCATCTCACAAGGGAGACGTGCCCCTGCCTCCCTTTCCTTCCCTCTGCAGGCTCCAGCAGAAAGAATCCCATTTGTGTTTCCCTCTCTCATGTCTGTGTTTTGTTCCTAGCACAGATGCAGATGGTTAGTACTGACAGCCTTTGCAACGACATCTTTGGATTTCAGATGGCTCTGAATGCTAATGAAAGGCTCGT
This sequence comes from Aquila spilogaster, assembly GCA_024606505.1. Taxonomy (NCBI): domain Eukaryota; kingdom Metazoa; phylum Chordata; class Aves; order Accipitriformes; family Accipitridae; genus Aquila; species Aquila spilogaster. The sequence continues at coordinate 13,556,410 of JANHGO010000038.1, forward strand.
TGTTTCATTTCCGTGTCTTACAAGTAAACAGTTCCACTGTGGACATGTTCAGAGGAGGAAATTGCTAATGTTGTCTGCAGCCTTCTCTCTCTCCTTCATTACCTACTTCTCCCTCCTGGATAGCTGTTGACGCAGCAGCCAGCAGTTTGTCCTGCTTGAGGATGTGCTCATCTGCCGGTGCATTTAGGTGGTGCAGTGTATAAAAAGAAACTGTGAGACATTAGGAGCAGAGAATTAGAAATCTATCCAAAAGTACTGCTGATAAGGTGGTCAGCTGAAAACACTGCAAGGGTCTCCTGCGGTTTCAAACTTAGTTTCTTGTTTGTGGTAACACATGAGAAAATTTCTTGGTTTTATTCTGGGATTTCTTAGAATGAACTGTGAAATTAGTAATGTCTTTCCCATATTCTGGAAGCACGCACTTTGTTCTAAACGTGATTTTTTTCCTATTAGTTATACCATCTGTTTTTCAATTTCCTGCGCTGTCAGGGCATTGTGGAGCATAGGAACAAGGAAGAGTATTTTTCTCTCTGTGTTGGAAATCTGACACTGTCACAGAAGTATTCTTTTTTTGTACCAAGCCTCACTAGTTGTTACAGTTTTAAATAACTACTTGAGCGTAATCCAAACAAGAGGATTTCAGAATAATATAGTAACAGCCCTTGGCTATTCTTTCTGCTTAATCTTTTCATCAAGCTATGACAACCAGTAAGGGAGAATGAAATAGGAACCCGTGCCCTCTTGTGTCTCCATGAAATCTTTGATCCAGAAAGTGGTTCCACAACAGAAACGTAATTCTTTAATTTCCAGTTCACAGAAGAACTGAGTTTGGGGAATTTAATTTGCCTCCCATTGTCTGTATGCCACCTTATCTTCACACGTCTTGCAGGAAGTTGTTAGGCTGCCCAGATTGTCATACTGGCACACTGCCAGTTGTACGAATAGCCTTTGTGTCTTTGCAGCTAAGAGAGTTCAGAGAAAAAAAGGTAAATATTCCAAGGCTCTTTGATGTATGGAGAAGTTATGCAGCACTGTGGCAGCAGAAACATGTAGTAAAGTACTTCCAGTAGCTCATTAAAGCTGTTCCAGTGAGACAAGGGGACTTCTGATATCCCACTGACATTAGAAATGTACTTTGGCACTTCACACACAAAGCCCCTAAATATACTCATAACAATGACTTTAGTAGTAACGCTTTTATGTAGCAGCTGTAAAAGATAGCTCTCAAAGCATTTAATATGGAAAGCAAATACTGTTAATTCCATTCTGCAGATGAGATAACTGAATTATGGAGGGTAAGCGTGATATAGCAGACCACTGACACAAGCGCAGATAAAGCTTGGGCCTCATGTCCAGTGATCCGTGCCTTTTGACAGCAGGTCACACTGCTGTGCTTGAGGTCAGAGTGTAGAACCAGAGGGTTGTGAGGTATATTTTACTGTAGCTCCTAAATGTAAACTCTTAACTGCTGTTACAAACACCGTAGCCAACCGCATGGTCTTTTCTGACGCATTGTTTAGTGTTGAGATGGATATGTGTTTCACAGCATTGCCCTTGATGCTGTTGTGTACCCAGCGTCTGTCCCAGATTCCGGGATGCAGAGACATGACTCCGCAGAGATCAGCAGACCGTGTACATCAGCCTAAAAAAGCTCTGGATTTGGCCCATCCTCTCGAGCAGCAGAGCTGTGCTGCTGCTTACTCTGTCAGCCAAAAGTATCTGTGCAGGGTGTGCAGAGTGGCAGCCTTCCAGTTGTTCAGCAATTCTGGACAATGTGCTATTAAACCGAGTGTATAAAATGGTAGGAAGAACACAGTCCTCAAAGGGCAGAGTGCAGACACATTATAGAGTGATCTATTTATATCAGAAAGCTACACCTGTAACAATACAGTGCTTCTGGAAGCTACCAATCATGACCACTGTGCTATTAAAAGCATGTGACAGATGGATTCTGCAGTAATAATTTCCCCTAATCGCTTAATAAAAATTCTGTCCTATCTCTCTTTCCTTTTGTACTTATAAAGCATTGTGGTTGAATTTTGTTGTCTGAGGGATAATTTCAAGTGAGAAATATTTACTCTAGGTCTTTGCAAGGTCAAGCATATCATCCTGCAGGCAACTACCGTGCAAGTTTCTCCACAGGCTGTTCTGTCCAATGTTTGGTACTCCCTGGCCCTGCGAAGTGCCCCCTGATGATCTGGTCTGTGCCTTTTTGATCTGTGTCATTAGTGAGTGCTCATACTGAAGCATACCATGCTTCTATGGGAAGGGCATGTATATTCTCTTGAATATGCTTTGCACACTTTTCAGAAGCATTTGAGCTATGTTAAATTTGAATCCAAGCTTTTTACAACAAAATATGGGAGGAAGAAACAGTTGTCCCAAATGTTTCAGCATTTCTGCTTTTCTTACAGAGTATGCTTATGCCAACCTTAATGCATCTACTATGGCTTATGGAGCAATGAGAGCTCAGCTGGGGGGGACAGTGTTACAGTCGTGCTTTCATGTTAGCAACACAACTTCTAGACAGAGCAGTGAGAGATTGCAGCCCACAAAACCTGTAAGTTAGAGATAGATTCTATTTGGTTTTTCATCATCATCCTGGCTTTTCTGCACTACTCTGAAGTCTGTCTTGATGTGTGATCACCGGCTCTGTTTTCTCCTTTAAAAGCAGTTATGGCCTTATAAAAATATTGTGCATCTTATAATAAAATAGATCTTGATAGCTTTATGGAGGAGAATCAGATGAAATACATTGTTCATGGCAGAGGAGTACAGAAGGCGTTAGTTCTTTCAGATGATTACATGAAACCGCTTAATCAAGGACAGCAGAGCAGGGTTAGCCTGTATCGCCTTTGTCACTGGTAGATCCTTTCATGCAGTAATATTTTTATAATGATGTTGCCTGCAATAAAAGAAGCCTGGTAGTTTGAAATAAATCTCTTTGCTTGGCCAGTCCTCCAAGAGTATTTTTTGATCCTTATTAGCTGATAAGGAGGATGATCATCAGAATACAAGCTCAGCCTGATGCCAGCATTCTAAAATTAAAACACAGAGTTTGGTTGATGTCAGTGGACCTGTCCCAGTGCTTTTGTGCATAAGGTAACTGCCTGCTTAGCAAAAAGTACCTGTTTTGGAGAGGACAGCTGTTAGGTTGCTACTACTGTGGCAACAGGGAAAAGTATGGGACCTGGAAGAGCCAAACCAGGTAGAGCTTAGGAAGCATATTTTGGTTACCTGTCCTGGCTGCTGAGAAACCTGAGGGTGACTGGGAGAGGAGCCTAGCTGCAGTAAGCGAATTTAGTCCTATTGAGTTTTTGTAGGGATGTTTATGTGCTGAAACTCTCTTGTGTTGTATATTGATTGTGCAATACCTGTACTACCTCTTGTGGACGTGCATGGAAAAGGTTACCTGCACGTGTCTTGGTTGCTCCCTAGGTTTTGTGACAACAGCAGTGATCTTTGTTAGTGTATGTCTAATTTGTACAGCTGAGGGCTTGATGGTGCTTTTCATATCAAAGAAACACCTGTGTATTCTGTTCTTGTATTAACTGTGTGTTTGATCTAAATTGAAATGAGGCTTGGAAGCAGATTCCCCAAATTAAAAGGCAAAACTCAGCAGGTTTGGTGGTTCTTCCTCTGGAGGATTCCAAGTTCTACTTTTTTTCCCCTTGTATTCCTTTCAAATCCTTTTTGACATGTATAACTTTATTGAAAAACAAGACTTGAAAGAAAACAAACCCCAAACTTCTGACTCATTTCAGCAAGATATTTCAAGGGGTTTGTAATGTTTCAGTGTATGGCAGTAAGCACTTGCAGAAGAACTGCTCTACTCCATGTCATTATAGGCGTGAGAGCAGAGTTCATTAAATTCCCTTCAGGGAGGAAGAATAGGTCAGTGCTAGAACGCTTTCCTGGGGAATTAATGAGAGTATGGGGCAGGCTGGGAGAGAGACAAGGGGCCTGGAATGAGAAATGCTAAGCATTTAAAAACAAAATCAAAAAAGGAGGAGTAAAAACAAGGCAAAGTCCGTTGGGGCATTCCGTGCTGCATTATCTGCGTATGCTGGAGTATTAAACATCTTTGGGCTGCAACTAATGATGTTGATAACAAGCCTGATCTTTTGATGTTTCTGAAAGCATCAAAGTGAAGGTCCTGGAAGGCCCCAGTTCATCAATATCCAGATCTCAGACAAAAAGAACTTTTTTGGTTTAGTTAATAGGTATGGATATTTTATTACACTGAATATTTTGTTCCCAGGGGCTTTGGGAAAAGGAAGGAAGAGATAGAAGAAAAGTAAGCAAGAGTTTTGAAGCAGTCATGAATGGAGCTGAAATATGATTCAGAATGATGCTTCGGAGAATGCTCAAAACCCTTTACTTTTTCCCAATTATGATTTGTGTGGTGAGGAGGCAGAAGCTATCTTCCATGACTTTTTGTATTGGTGAGAAGAGCTTTTTCAGTTAGGGAATGTCAATAGATCCATATAGCCTATAAGAAGTGAATGATTTTTGCAGTTGCTTCCAGACAGCTGCCACCCTTTTCCATTTCTGTGAATGAGGAAGGCTCTGTCACATTAGTGTTGAAACAGCTGTGGGCTCTGTCTCCTTCAGTCCTTTGGAAGAGCTGCTTCTGAAGCAGACCCTGGTGTCCGGCACCGGTGCTGCTCCTGTGTCAGGGCTATGAAGAAGTTATGTAGATTACTAAATGTGTAAAGGTACTAGCAGGAGGTAGAATGTGTTTTTTGGCTGGGATGTCTCTTAAGATTTTGTTTACTTTTGGTAGCCAGTACTTGCGATGATGTGAAACGCAGGCAAGATATTGGTAGTGCTTGTATTTCATACTCCTTTAGGATACTGGGAAATTAAACTCATAATTAGAGGTGAAACCACTGGCATGCATAAACCAAAAGCAGGAAAAAAAAGCCCAGAGAACTTCAGATAGAACGCACTTACTCTTGGATGCACAAGAGAGAGGACCAGAGAAATGGATCTTACTCATTTGTCAGAGCTTCAAGCCCAGAGTCTTACACCTTTGAAACCGGTGGTTCATGGGTCCTAGCTGTGAATCAGGTGTGCATCTGTTTGATCACAAATACTTGCCAAGCTGTAGTTTGCTGTGATTAGAGATGAGCCATGAATACAAGTGTTTATGTAACAAGTTCACTGTGTGGCCAGAGGCTTACGTCTTCAGATGTCATTGCTGCTAGTTCTCTGCACATGGCTCCTGGTTTTCTGTCTGTGGGAGTAGTTGTGCAAATAATGCACTTACTCAGGGAAAGCAGGGATTAAATACACTCTACATTAATTAATCTAGTCAAAGTCCTACTCAAAGAAGGCTATGCACTGCAGTGTGTTTTGGGGGCTGCTGAAGCAGTTGAACGAATCAAGGTGAAATGTTAGCAGTCTGTCTGACACTGTGCTGGTTTAGCGGATTTATTGTCAGGTTTGGTCTTTTCCTAATGGCCTGTATTGCCATGAGAACCCACAAGCTCTTGTTTAGTGTAATACGGTGCAGAAACAAATGATGATCACTGCTGGCGCTGCAGTGGGATTGACATGTCAGTCAAATGCTTCTAAATGCTCATGTGTTTGTGTTTTGAAGCAGAGGGGCACTTTGTATTATTCAGCAGTATAAATTCTGACCTGTGCAGACCTTCCTGTTTCAGCTTTCTAGTCTGACTCTGATAATTTCACATTGGATACTTCATTTTCTTTACCATAAAAGAAACTGTAGACTTTGTTTTGCTGTGAATGTGGTTGTGTATAGCCACTGAGAACAGTGATAATAAAAAAGTTGTCCTGTTGGGACTAGAATTGTTGTTGGTTGATTACCGTTGAGTATCTTGCGTTTGCTTTCCTACTTGGGAAAAGTAAGCAGAATGTATTCACAGTCTTGAGTTACACGGGTGAGTTGGTTGCTTTATTGTTGGACTCTCTCTCTGCTCATGTGCACTGATATTTTTTTAGTATTTTGTTTAAATGCCATCCTATCAGCAGTGCTAAAGAAGGCAGAACAACTACTCAGAGCAGAAGATCCATGGTCATGGTTGGATACGTAGATGATTGTGAGCATGACATTCAGAGATGAGTTTCAGAAAGAAGAAAAAGAGGGTTTTAAAAACAAATAAAGAAGAGATGCTGTCCAGCAGTCCCAGACACACGCTTAGACAAGACACTTAAAATCACTGAGCTGTTAACAGTAAGTTTGCCTCACTTCATCGTATGTATCAACTGCTGTGCTTCTAAGAGAGAGAAGGTGAAAACTCACATTGGTCACCCTCTCTTGGATTTCTTTTGCCACAGTGGGTGTATTTTTTGCTTCCCCATGGGAATTTTACAGCATTTTTTGAGGACCTATAGTCTGTTTTAAAGTACTAAGTCTAAGGCTAAGGGTTCTACTGCACTCACAGCAGACAGTAAAATAATACAGTAAATAGTTTTAAAATGCAGAAGCAGTAAAGATGCCATCAAAACAGAAGAGGCAGTCAGAAACAGTGAGACTTCACTGGAGTCTCTCTTGTAATAACATCTCTTTAGAGATTATTCCATGTAATTTTCCCCTGTATTTCTTCCTCAGGTGTCCGTGACACCTGCCTATTTTTGCAAACTTGCACATTACTGTTCTTGTGATTTCTGTACATGTAGTGGATTGGGTTCTCATGGAGCGTTTTTCTTGGCGAGTTTGTACTACAGAAGAGAAACCAATGTTCATCTGCTGTTTCTATCTCTTATTCATATTCCATCACTTTAAAATAAGAAGACATTTAATGTAGTTGCAAGATCACAGGCTTGAATAAATACATAAAAAATGTGTAAAAGGCATTTTGTTACCCATCACATCATCTTTATGTATAACTCTCTGGAATAGTTCTTCATAAGCAAGTTTGTTGATTGAGCTGTTCAGATTTTTGAACAAAGAAAGTACCCAAAGAGAATGTCCCCCAGGTAACTAATTCTCATACAAGATCTCTTAAGCTGCCTACTACCAACTTTAGATTGAACGTTTTGCCTTTTTTAGGGCTTTTTAAGATGGTGAGGAGATCTTGACATAGGAACTTTTATATGCCCAGTGTTTCTCACTGGAGAACATCATGAGACAAATTCAGGGAGGAATGGCTTCCTTCTTCCTTTCAGCTGCAAGCTTTATTCTTCCTGCATTTTTAAAATTGTAGCTCTGTTTTCTTTCTCCCCTCCCATATTAATCATAGAAACCTTTCTTTCTCTGGTCTCTTACCACCTCTGTCATCCCCACTTTGCTCTGCATGTGTTGAACTACTCATCCTTGCCTGTCACTCTGATCATGTCACAGTCTCTCTGAATCTTCCAGTTACTCTGTTTTTTTTACCATATCAAATTCAAGCTTCTGTTTCCCCCCTTCAGAGCCCATTGTCTTTTCTCTGTCTGTCTCTCTCTCTCTCTTTTTTCTTTCTTCTTTTTTGCCATGGCTATGTTTATCTGTCTGGTTTCCTTCACTGCCTGTGGCAGTGTCCTTTATGCACAGTTGCCCACCTGACATCATCTCCCCTCCTTCAAGACATCCTTAAGATTGACTTCTGTTTTAGTGCCTGGCAGCAATCAGCTTGCTAATGATGGCTTGGTTTAGCAGCAGACCAGGGACTGCTAATGGTATTTATTTATTCATGCTCCTTGTGGAAGCTAAAACATGCAGTTGATTGTGATTAGCTGATCTATATAACTTTACCCTTATTGTAATCTTCTTCTCTCTCTGTATCCAGGGAGATTTTTTCATTTGCTTTGTGATTCAGTTCTAGGCTCTTGAAGTCAGTGGTCTTTCCTTTTCACTCCTTGCATATTGAGCTCCTGATCGCAATTAGAAGGCTTTAACTCAATGACATGCATAGTGGCTGTTGCTACACCACTTCAGTAGTATTCTGGGATTTTCAAGAATGTAGGCATGCAGATGATGTTCTGAGCAAGCTGTAGCCACAGTTGCTATGTATGATGGGATGCTGGGAGTTTGTCCAGTTTGTCAAGAGAACACAAGTGAAGCATGATAGTGGTGCCATTTGGGGCACTTGGTGGAGAATAAAGTCAGTCCTTGCAGTGGAGGTGAGGCTGTAGGACAGCATTCTCAGTGCATGCTGTGCTTCAGGAAATTGCATGCTTCAATACTTAACATGGGCAACAGGAAAATAGGGTTGATTGCTATCATCCTGGGTCAGCAGCTCTGTGATGCCGTGCAAAGCTCAGTCCCAGGCTGCTGTGCATACTCCCGTAATGCGATTTAATCTTTTTTCGAAATAAACTAAAAGCTGTCCCACATTGTGAAGTAATTTTATGTAACGTGGGCTAACTGTCCTCGTTTGCCAGGCTGAAACCTCTAAACATATATGCACCATGAAACAGTTCTGAGCTTGTTTTCTTATGGGCCTTGTTGAAATCCCATTGGAGTTTGCTGAGTGGCTCACAGCTGTGAGTCACGTTGCTGGTGTAATAAGAGAGAGTGCCAGGCCTGCCCTCGGCAGGAGAGGTTTCTGAAGGATGAAGTTGCACAACATTTTGTTCTTCCCTTCATCCATCTCTGTATTTGTTTTAAACTTACTCCGCTGGTAATGATGTTCAGGTTGTCTACTGTTCTGTGGGCTAATTGTGAAAAGTGAGTTTAGAAGTAAAGAATGCCTTGAATTAAAGACCTGCTGATGTATCATTTTGTTGATGGATATGTGTGTGTGTGAACTGTAGGTAGCTGGCAGAAACAAAGGAAGTCTTTTTCTTAGTACTCATTTCGAGTACTCATTTCGACTCATCTCATTATGAGCATTTTCTTCTACCTTCTATGTTCTGTGGTGGTTGGATTAGTACCACTGGCAGATCAGAACAGGAAGCCAGAGACCTACTGCTACCAAACTCTTTAGCTTGAACTGGGGGAAAAATACAGGGAAGATCAGCTGAAGATGTAGCCTTAGTGAAGGAAAGGCAACTTCTTGAAATGTTTTTTTTTTTTAAATATTATTTAAAAGCATTCAATGAGACTGCTTTTTATCTTTGTCAAGACATAGAAAAATGCTTTATGCTGAATTCTGCAGGAGGCTAATGGTGTAGTTCTTTCCTTAAGCTTGTAACTTCTAGAATGAAACAGAAGGGACTCTTCATTTTTCATGAAGGTGTGAAGAATTAAACTGTAGGTAGAGATAGTGCTATAAGCACATCACTTAATACGTGCGTTTGTTTAGAAAGCTCTATAGGATAGAAGAGAAAGGAAAAAGTTGCTTAAGACTTCAACATTTTCTGTTTTCTTTGTCTTCGGATTTAAGCAGTCTTTAATTGTGAACTTATTTCAGTTGGTGCTGGTTTTGCTTTGTTTGAATCATGTGAAATGTATTTCATATGAAATATATAGTGAAAATATTTCTCTTAGTTTCTAAAAACTTCAAGATATTTGCTGCTTTTCCATGTATTTACTTATAGCAGAAATTGAAGCATCTAAATGTTTGTTTTTCTTGTAAAAACCTTCTCTGGTTTACTTGGATTTATGAAATAAGCGATACGAAATTTATCACCCTTGCATTTTGAAGAAAGAGGATCAAGCGTATCTTTGTGATGGCATCTTCTCATCAAGCTTAAGTGTTGCCTTTATTCTTCCTTTACTTTGGTATCAATTTTACATTTATTGCACAGTGATCGTGGACCAATGACATGTCTCTGAAATCCCTCGAAAGCTGAATTCTCAAGAGAAAATCCAGAGGTGAGATCACTACATACCCAAAGGTGCTGTCACAGGCAAACTGTTATTTATTGTACACGAGTGCAAGTATCGGTGCAGTGTGTGGAGATACGTATCCTGTCTTGAAGTGCTCACAGTTGAACTCTGACAAATAATGTAACAAAGAAGGGTATAGTGTTAAGCCTATGTGGAAATATGACTGGTGAGAGGATCTGCTTAGAAAATTTTCTTTGTGAATGACCACACCTTCAGGTTGACAGGAACCAATGAAATGATTCAGGGGGGAAAAAAAAAAATAATGAGAAAATACCTTGTTTTCGAGGAAAACCAAACAGAGGGATGTATGTTTCCTGGAAAAATATCCCTGCAATGTTGAACAGGCATCTTTGTATCTGGACAGGGCATCTCATCCTGCAGCACTGACCTTTTTGCAATGTCATTTGCATACATCCTAGGAGGGCACTGAGTTTACATACTGGTGTAAGTGTTGCAGGATCAGGCCCTTTGTACTGGAAGAAGGATGGAGCACAGGGAATGAGCTGGGGAAGCAGGGCAGGTGTTGACAATTAATTCATGAATTAGAAGGGGAAACTCATAAGGTCATCATGTCCCCCCACTGTGTTGTTCATATGCTTATAGAAAATCTTCCCCATTTCCCCCCACTGATGCGAGGCGAAGGGAGGTGTGGAGTTGACAGGATGAATGATGAAGGCTTCCCCCGACCCATCGCCTCTCTGTGATGGAGTGACACATTTAACCTCCCCTGATGCTACTGCTGCAGGTGAAATGAATTATGCAACCCTCTGAATCCCTTATCGGTGCCGGGCTGTCTCAGGGGTTGGATGCAGCTGCTATAATTTTGGAGTTCTTTCCCTGCTTTAATGCCAAGTACAAATCATGCACATTTCTCTGCTTGAAGACCCCAGGCTGCTTTGAATATGGAACCGGTCTCCCTAGGGAGTGCAAAGGGGGAGGGGAGAACGGTGATGGAAGATAGGAAACCTGCACAGAATTGCTAATCAGCCTCTGCCCTGTGTCTTCACAGGCTGAAGTTGGTTTCTTGCTGTGTTGCAAGCCTATCAAAGCAAAACACCTTCATTGTCAGACTTGCAGAAAGTGCTTTAAGTGTTTGCTGCAAAGGGTGGGTGGAGAATGGGTAACCCCCTTTTTAAGATTACTAGAGAAGCCTAATTAAACTGGTGATTTTTTTCATTGAGAAGTGATCATTGGTAGCCTTGAGGGTAATGAAACATTGGTCTGAACCCCTTTTTATCTCTGGTGCAATAGATATTGCTTGTCAAGTGGCCATTGCCTGTTTTGCTGTGGATAATCTATCTGTATCATCATCATTTGCTCACGTCTGTTGTTTCTTTTTGCAGAAGATGGTGAGCTCTCCTCTTTCCAACATGCAGGATCGCATTGCAGGACGGGGTAATGTTTTATGCCCCGCACAAAGCATTGAGAACAAATATCCTGAAATATGAGTTCTCTGATACCGGATGATTAAAGAACCTTGGGGTGGGGATGTAGAGATGGTGCTAGAAGCACACCTAGCATTTAATAATTAATGCGGCCTATAAATTGCAGTGGTCCATTTATACTCATTATACTACTTCTTTGACTTCTCTTCGTATTGAAATCAAGCACCTGCGATGCCAGGGAGTTTTCCAAAACAGTGCCATGGGTTGTGGTCTCAGTTTCCTCTGTTACACACAATCTGTGGGCTGAAACATAATAGAAGTTCTAGAACAAAGCAAGCAAACTGAAAATAGGAGTGAGACTGACAACAGGAAAATGCTCACAAATACTTATGAGGAACAGTTTACGTTGACCTTTTGTCTTGAGACTTGCTAGCTGTGGACAAAAAGGAATTGGTTGCCAGACTGTCATCTCTGCTTTGCATTATGAGATATCTGCGCTAGGTAACATGCTTCATGTAGTTCTTGGTTAGTTAGGAGAATTGCAGGAGTTACAATCATGACTGCTCAGTCATCTTCACTGTCTCCTGTTCTGATAATATGCAGTGCAAAATCTATTTTCTGAATAAGTTAAAACATATTTTTTATATGAAACACATTCATTTTCTTATTGTATAATTGAATACTTCTCAGGAAAACTGAATATTTTAGTTGAATTATTTCACAGAACTTGTGTAGACCTGGACCTTTATTTAAATTTTTAAGTATATTTGTATACATTTTAATAAGATGACCGGTTGCCATGTTGCCTGAGTATCTCCATAAGCCCTTACATGGGAAATTTTACTGATTTCAGTAGTGGAATTGACCTCCTTGGTGAAACACTCAGCAACAAACAATTAATAACCAGAGATGTCTAACAAAAGGAAGCAACGTAGCAATTTATTTCCCGATGTTTTGTTAATGAGCACAACTTCTTTTCTCTGAAAAACGGAATTGCTTGTTGCTGAACAAGATGGGGAAAACACCATCAGAGTTCATGCAGTGCTTCTGATGTGTGTTAAACAACATTTACCTTGTTTTCATCGTTCAGAATTTTTTGTTCTTGTTGGTCTTCCAGCAAGTTTTTGCTTCTGATTTAACATCCTCTGGATTTCTGTGAAATGCATTTTTAAAAATTGTTTTACCATCCTTCAGGTTGTTTTGTTTTCTTGTTGTTTTTTTATTTTTGTGACGGAAGTTTCATGTGTCATCACATTTTGTTATATACTGATCATTATGCTTTCACTTAGCTGCTTGGCTAGAAGGGTTGTAAGGAAGTGTCAAGAAACGTTTACTGCTTATCATGGGAAGTAGAAGGTAAGGGATCGTTACATCCTCTTGCTTAGAAACTGTGGATTGTCTTCCCTTATTTCAGTGTCTTTTCTTATCTCACTACATTCGTTACTGGCTGCATGTGCCATCTTGCTGTTCATGCTAAAGATAGCTGGGGAGGAGAAACAAATAGAGGTTTCAATTCTGGTTTCTCTCCTCATTGTTTCTGGAAAATTCCAATGTAATCTTGAGCAAGCCATTGAATTTCCAGGAGCCTCAGTTTTGTGTTAAATGAGAATAAAGTACGTTATAGGATTGCTGCTTTAACTTAATAGTTTTCTGTGCTTTAGTTCTCATGCCTTTCATCATTCCAGGCATTGTGCATATATAAATATGGCTAAGATTCAATGGCTAAGAATAAATAGGTGCCAGTTGCAGTTTTGTGAGTCTTTATCTGTTCTTTCTGAACTGTAGAGGGAGAACATTTTTCTCCTGACAGGTTTAGGGAATTTACTAGATGAGGCTAGTCAGCAGTTCCTCATCTTTTTGCATGACTGTTGAAGTTTATTAGATTAAGACTTTAAGACAAATTTCCTCTTATTATCTAGCTCCTTTGTGTTGGCCGAGTGGAACAAGAGAGCCTGAATATATCACCTCTGCCTCTCCTTGGTGTTTGCTCCTAGCTTTCATTAATCTTAAGGTTTTGTAATGACTTAAGAGCTGCATGCACCTCTTCCTCCAAGGTTCGTTGGAGTGTGAGCAAGCAGAAGCGAGAAGGACAGCAACAGCTTTAAAGGCATCAAAACAACTCAGCAGGGAAGTGCTGTCACTCTCAAGCACCAGAGTCTGAGTTCTAGTCATCACATCTGCCAGCATTTACAGACTGCTGGCCTGTGTCATCAGTGCTGCACATTAAAACAGACTGGAAAACCTAGGCTAAGACTTTGTCAGAAGCTGTGTCAATTCAGCAGAAGAGAGTTAAAAGATGATGAATGACTTAACACAACACGTTTAGGATCAGTGGCTCTCATCAGTCACCAGATGTCCTTTTCTGTGCTAATACTGGCAGAGCTGGTACCTGGCAGGAAGCCCTCTTGTGCACTTCCTGCCACACTGCCCACACTGCCATGGGCTTCCCTGGGGAAGGTGCACAGTCACTGTGAGTCAAAGTAGGTTTCTCCCCAGTGCTGAAACCTTCTTGCTGCTCTGCTGCATTCAGTGATCCTGGTGTTGCAAACATGGGTGCACCAGCAGCAGGGTTGGGAGACTTCACAGCTGAGTCAGTTGGTGGTCATTCCTATCTTGTTGTTGTATCCGTATCTTCTATCGCTTTTCTGGGGCCCCATCACTAATCACAAGCTCTTCATTTACTCTGTCTCCTAATTTACAACCTGTCCTGGATAGTATATGTTTGAAGACCACTGCGAAGGTTTCAGCCCTCAAGTACTTATGCAACCCATAGTAAATTAGGATGTAGCATAGCAGTATTCTCTCCCCATGCACAAGGAGAAGGTGGGGTGAGTGCTTGATTTTATTTATTTATATTTGCATTTCCTTTAGATCTCTTTTCTTCTCTGGACTTATAATGCTACATCTGAAGTTGTGCTGTGATCTGGACCTCATACAGCTTGTAATTTATATTATTTTCATTGCTAGTTTTTAATTACCTTCCTAGTTTTTCCCATCTATCAGGTAGAAAAAAGAGAATGTTTGAGTAGGATGTATTCTACTTCCATTCTGCTGCGCGGAGTGGAGATGTTTTGCCATTATGTATTGTAAGTGATGAACCAGAAGCAATGTTCTGTGCTCTGGAGCATAGGTCAAATAAATTATCTAAGTCCTTTTGAATATGTATAGGATGGCCTCCAGCTTTTTATGAAAACTATTCTTGTGTAGTGTCTAACACTTTTTCTGTTTCATTAAGTGTTGATTCGATGTCTGTGCTGCAGCACTGAAGCATCAGGGCTTTTTCTGGCAACCAGATGGATTTGTCACTTTTCAGCAGACAGCAGTATTTTTCAGGATTTTAGCCTGTGCTAAGTCTGTGCGAACACTCCTCCTGGTATCCATGGGCACTGTAGAATCAGACTCTTACTGATAGATGTTTCAGGTAACTTTGCTGATGTGTGTGGTTTTGAACAGACTACATATCAGAGCAGCTTCTTGTATGTTAAGTAACATTTTCTAGTAGTGTGCTGTGTGAAAATGGATGGATACTTCTGAGAGATCAGCATTGCATTCCCAGTGTTGCAGGCTGGGGCTGGAGAACTACATCATTGCACTTTGTTTGATCATTGCACCTATTACCATGTCAGGTTAAATTCAAGCCAAATGACTGGGATGCTGTAGCATCTCAGTACTTTAGGTTGCTAAGGAACACAGCAATAGGATGCGCCAGATTAACAAGGTAAATAAGGGCTAGAAACATTAAAGCAAGAAACTTGTCTGTAAGAGTAGCTGATGTCATTGTTCCCCTTATAACTGTTCTCTTTTCAAGAACAGGGCAACAGTATTTCATGATATATGAAAGCCTTCTAGTGGGGTCAAGAAAGAGTTGTGATCATCTGTATTAGCTGGTCATAGCCTAACTGATGGAATGAACTACGGCCACAACTACTTTTATTCACACCTCTGTTGCCCCTTGAGTTTAGTGGCATGATTAAATCTGCCAAACACTGCCTTTGTAATATTAGTCAAGATGTCAACTGCTGCAGCCACCACCAAGAAGTGTGAACAACCGCCGCTGTTATTCTTTATGAAGGCAGCGAGAGGGCTGAATAAGACAGGCTGCATCCAAAGCACAATATGA
>JANHGO010000038.1:13571738-13604963 GCA_024606505.1 Aquila spilogaster
AGGGGACATCTGGAGCGAAGGTGTTTGTCTTCCCAAGTCACCATTACGTGTGATGGAGCCCTGCTTTCCTGGCGATGGCTGAACACCTGCCCGCCGATGGGAAGTGGTGAATGAATTCCTTGTTTTGCTTTGCTTGTGTGCGTGGCTTTTGCTTTACTTATTAAACTGTCTTCATCTCAACCCACGAGTTTTCTCATTTTTACTCTTCTGATTGTCTGCCCCATCCCACTGGGGGGTACTGAGCAAGCGGCTGTGTGTGGCTGAGTTGCTGGCTGGGGTTGAACCGTGACACTGCTCTTACCTTTTCTTTGCTTAACCCACCCCACCAAGTCCATCCCTGCCCCTCCAAAGAGCTGTATCCGGGAAGGCAGGAAAGAAGTGATTCTTTGAGTTCTTCCAATAGATGCTGCTGCTGGCAGGGATTTGAACTCATAAAGAAGGGAATGCCTTTTCTTGGGGCTGAGGGAGAGAGCTACTAGGTGCAAGGACACAGGAGTGGAAGAGAGTTCTCTGCCTGGTGTGGAGAGACTGGAGAGGTCTAAGTTTAGGACAGAGGTGAGGTGAAATCAAGCTGACAATCTCTCCTGTGCACCAAGTGGGCTTGTGGTAGTGCTGATTATATACAGGAAATGGGATCTTGCTTTCACTATCAGCCATGCTTTACTTGCATGGAGCTTAATCAAAATTCTTTTGAACAGTACAGGAGTCCTCCCTTTGTTGGCAGTGATCCTTGGATGAGATCCATGGCAGGATGGCTTTGGATTCTGGTGGCATTTTAATGTTTAAAATTTTGTGGTCCTTCTTAAGAGATTAGGCAGCCTCAGATTTTAAAATTTGTATATTGAGGTTGGTTGAACTGAGCAGAGTCTTAGAATATCCATCATCAAAGAAAACTGCTTTGGGAGTGAGGTCACTGAATCAGAAGGCAGCACTTTTTACACTA
The DNA here is from genome assembly GCA_024606505.1 of Aquila spilogaster. Taxonomy (NCBI): domain Eukaryota; kingdom Metazoa; phylum Chordata; class Aves; order Accipitriformes; family Accipitridae; genus Aquila; species Aquila spilogaster. Next base: position 13,572,682 of record JANHGO010000038.1, read on the forward strand.
ATTCAGTGTGACAATCTGATACAGGAGCCACAGTACTTTAAATGACAGGTCAAGCTGAGGCACTGTATTCATGGGCATCAAAAGGTAGTAAAACTTTACTGGTGAGTTACTAACTTTAGTGTCCAATGGGAATCTTTTCTGCCTGGTCAGACTCCCTCCCTCAGAGTTGCCTGCATGTGGTAGCCTTTGATCCCAGTTTTTAAATGACCATGTTGTATTGCGGCACAGTTAAATAATTGCCATGCTTCGTCCCAGTGATGGGAATGCTTTGTGGTCTAGGGAATTGTGTGTGTAGTGGCTGATAAACCAGTATGTTAATCCTGTTAATGTTTATGTGAATCCACTAATTTTGTCAGTGTTGCATTGTCACATGGTAACAGGATTGTATGGGTGACCTAAGTCCATAGCTTGGAGAGAACTTTGTCGTATTTTCAAATAGTAGTTGCTATTATTAGTTAAGGATCTGTTTTCCAAGAAATTGTAATATAATTGTCTATCTCCTTAGGTTGTAGATATTGCGTTGCATCATGTTTTCTGCAAAAATAGCTAGAGACAAAAGCCCAAGAACAAAGTATTAAGTGGAGTCAAGAACAGGATGGGTTTTGCTAGCAACTCAGCAGGGGAGCTTACAGCATCCTCAATAATAGCAACAATAATAATTCTTCACACTTGCATTAGCATTTTTATCTGCAGTTACTGAAAAGTTTTGTAAAGGTATTACATTCTCCAGATTACAAATGGAAGAGCAGAAAGTTTAAATCCTAGAGGTAACTAGAAAGACCTTGGAGGGAAAAGGTATTACCCAAAATACTCCCTTCTGTCATTTTGTGTTTTCCCCCACCCCATAAAACATTATGTTAGTCTACTCCAGACTAACTTTACATTCTCTCCACACTTAAGTCTGTGTCACAGCTGGTCTAAGCTGGTGTATTTTCTCTGAAGTTGGTGGTTTTACCTCTACCACTTACCTCTTGCCTATGTTTTTCAGTTAACTTTCCTCAAGGTAATTTCCATTTCATTTGTGTGTTTATTTTGGCACCGTTTTTGTGCTTCCTCTCTGCTAGTGCTGTTTGAACAGCTTGGAAGGATGGATTTTGTTTAGATTCAAGAATCCCTCCAAGATTTTTTTTAGAGGGAGGAAACCTGTAGACACACTACCTTTGAATCCATCTTTGCAACCATCTCACAGGGGAGATGTGCCCCTGTCTCCTCTTCTTTCCCTTTGGAGGCTCCAGCAGAAAGGATCCCATTTGTGTTTCCCCCTCTCATGTCTGTGTGTTTTATTTGTAGTGCAAATGCAGATGGTTAGTTAGTACTGACAGGCTTTGCAAAGACATCTTCGGATTTCACATGGTTTTGAATGCTAATGAAAGCTTTGTTGTTTCATTTATGAATCTTATAAGTAAACAGTTCCACCATAGATACGGTCAGAGGAGGAAGTTGCTAATTATGTCTTCTGCCTCCCCTCTCCCCTTTGGTACCTGTTTCTTCCTCCTGGTTAGGTGCTGTTAACATAGCAACCAAACGTTTATCTTGCTTGAGGTTGTGTTCATACACATGTGTGTTTAGGTGGTGGAGATGTATAAAAAGCAGCTCTGTGAAACGTCAGGGGCTGGAAATCTATCCAAAAGCACTGTTGGTAAGGAAGCACTGCAGAGGTCTATTGTACATGGCAACTTTGTTCCTTGCATGTGGTAACAGAGGAGGAAGTCCCTTGGATTGTTTTTATCTGGGATTTCTTAGAATGGTCTGAGAACTTCCTGTACCCTTTCACAGATTCTCTAAGTGCCTACTTTGCCCTAAACATTCCTGCAGTGCCAAAGCATTGTAGGGGCATAGGAACAGGAAAGGGTATTTCTCTCTGTAGTGGAAATGCAACATTGTCATAGAAGTGTTCTCTGTTTGTACCAGGCCACACTAGTTGTTGCAGTTTTAAGTAATTGCTTTAGCTTAATCCAAATTTCAGAATATTATAGTAACAATCTTGGCTATTCTTACCGCTTAATCTTTTCATAAAGCTATGACAACCAGTAATAAAGAATGAAATAGAAACCTGTCCCCTCAATGTCTCCATGTAGTCTTTGATCCGGAAAGAGGTCACACAACAAAATCTTACTTCTTTAATTTCCAGTTCCCAAAAAGATGGAGTTTGGGGAATTTAATTTGCCTCCTATTGTCACTATGCCACCTTATCTTCACACGTCTTGTAGGAAGTTGTTAGGCTGCCTGGATTTTCATGCTGGCACATTGCCAGTCGTATGAATAGCCTTTGTATCTTTGCAGCCAAGAGGGCTCAGAGAAAAAAAGGTAAATATTCCAAGACTGTTTGATGTATGGACAAGTTATGCAGCGCTGTGGCAGTAGAAACATGTACTGAGCTACTTCCAGTAGCTCATTAAAGCTGTTCCAGTGAGACAAGGGGTCTTCTAATATCCTGCTCACATTAGAAATGTGCTTCAGCACTTCACATAGAGAGTTCCTAAATATACTCAGAACAATGACTTTAATAGTAATGCTTTTATGTAGCAGCTGTAAAAGGTAGTTCTCGAAGCATTCAATATGGAAAGCAAATACTGTTAATTCCATTCTGCAGATAAGGGAACTGAATTATGGATGGGAAGTGAAGTCAATTACAAAGATGATGCAGCAGGCCACTGATCCAAGCATGAGTAAAGCTTAGGTCTCAAGTCTAGCGTCCTGTGCCTACTGACAGTGCCACATTGCTGTGCTAAAGGTGACCATATGAAAGCAGAAGGTTTTAAAGTGTATTCTACTGTAGCTTGGATATGTATGTTCTTAACCACTGTAACAAACGGCTCAGCCAATTATGGCCCTTTCTGATACATTCAGTTTGGTATTGGGATGGGTAAGTATCTCTCAGCATTGCTCTTGAAGCTGCTGTGTACACAGACTCTGTCCCACATTCCAGGATGCAGGTACGTGACTCCACAGAGATCAACAGACATGTGTACATCGGCCTAAAAAACCTCTGAATTTGGCCTATCCTCTTCAGTAGCAGAGCAGCACTACTGCTTGCTCTGTCAGCCAAAAGTATCTGCGTGGGGTGTGAAGAATGGCAGTCTTCCAGTTCTTCAGCAAGTCTGGACAATGTGCTATTAAACTGAGTGTATCAAATAGTAGGAAAAACACAGTCCTTAAAGGGCAGAGTGCAGACACATTATAAAGTGATCTATTTATATCAGAGAGCTACACCTGTAACAATACAGTGCTTCTGGAAGCTACCAGTCATGGCTGCTCACCTATTAAAAGCATGCGACAGAGATGGATTCTGCAGTAATAATTTCCTCTAATCACTTAATAAAAATTCTGGCCCATACATCTTTCCTTTTGTGCTTTTTAAAGCATTGTCATTGAATTTTGTTGTCTGAGGGATAATTCCAAGTGAAAAATATTTACTGTAGGTCTTTGCAAGGTCAGGCATATAGTACTGTGGGCAACTACTGTGCAAGTCTCTGCATGCTGTTCTGTCAAATATGTACTGCCCCCTGCACCTGCAAAATCCCTCCTCGTTATCCAGTCTGTGCCTTTCTGCTCTGTAGCAATAACGAGTACTCACACTGAAGTATATAATGCTTCTATGGGAAAGGTGTGTGTATATATATCTATATATCTATCTATCTTTGAGGGGGGATTGGACTAGATGACCTTTAAAGGTCCCTTCCAACCCAAACCATTCTATGATATGTATATACCTTCCAGTCTGCAGGTCACTGCCTTCGAGACACATTTGAATTGTCCTGTGGCAAATTTGAATCCAACGTTTCTATAACAAAAGATGAAAAAGAAAACTTTTTGTTTTCATATATTTCAGGGTTTTTGCTTTTGTCACCGAGTTGTATTGATGTAGACAATTAATAGTATTTCTGCAGTGCTAGTATGTCCATGCCAACCTCAGCATACCTGCTGGGTCTCATGGGGTAATGAGCATGTGGTTGTGCGGACTGTGCTACAGTCATATTTTCATTATTTTATGTAAATGTAGCAACACTAGATCTAGACAGAACAGTGAGATATTGCAGCCCACAAATTCCCTAAGTTACAGCTTAAATCCATTTGTTTATTTGTCATCATCCTTTTCTATACTTCCGTGAAGTCTAGCTTGATATGTGATAACCTATTCTGTTTTCTCCTTTAAGCAGTTAGAGCCTTATACAAATGTGCATGTTATAACCAAATAGATGTTGATAGCTTTATAGAAGAGAATCAGATGGAATACATTGTTCATGGCAAAGGAATACAGAAGGCATTAGCTCTTTCAGAAGATTACATGAGACTGTTTAATCAAGGACAGCAGAACAGAGTTAACCTGTACGGCTTTTGTCACTGGTAGATCCTTTCACGCAGTTTTTATAATGATGTTGCTTGCAATAGAAGAATCCTGATAGCGTTGGAATAAATCTCTCTGCCTGACCAGTCCTCAAAGAATATTGCTTGATTCTTACAGTTGATAGGAAGGACAAAAGTAAGTGATCATCAAACTATAAGCTCGGTCTGATGCTAATGTTTTAAATGAAAATACACAGTTTAGTTGGCATCATTGGGCCTCTCTCCATGCTTTTGTGCATAAGGTGCTTCCTGCTCAGCAAAAAGTGGCAGTTTCAGAAAAAGAAACCAATTAGGTTGCTGGTGCTCAAGTGCTTACCCAGGGAGAAGTATGGAGCCCTGGAAGAGCCAAAGCAAGAGGCTTTACTTAGAACATTTCAGTTTCTGTCACGACGTGTACTGGCCACAGAGATACCTAGTGGTGACCTGGAGAGGAACATAGCCGCAAGATTTTTATGCAGTAGGTCTATTTAGTCCTATGGAGTCTTGTAGGGGAGTTTATATGCTGAAGGTCCCTTGTGTTGTACATGGATGGTGAAATAACCACACCACCTCTGGGGAAAAGTGCAGAGTCAGGTGTCATGAGCACTCCCTAGATTTTGTAACAATAACAACAGTCTTTGTAAGTGCGTGTCTGGTTTGAACAGCTGAGGGCTTGATCTATGGATGGTTCATTTCATATCAAAGAAACATCTGTGAAGTGAGCTCAGTGTATTCTGTTCATGTGTTAACTTTCTATTTGGTCTAAATTAATGGTTGTCACTAAAATGTGGTTTGGAAGCAGATTTCCCAAAATTAATAGATGAAGCACCGCAGGTTTGCTGCTTCTTCCTCTGGAGGATTTCAAGTTCTACTTTTCTCCTTCATTTCCCCTTCAAATCTTTCCTGAAAATTATACCTTTATTAAAAAAAGAACAACAAATACTTGAAACAAAACAAAACCCAACCCCCTTCTGACTCATTTCAGCAAAATAACGGAAGAGATGTGCCATGTTTCTGTATATGTCAATGAGCACTTGCAGGAGAACTACTGTACGTTATGTAACAGTAGGGGAGAAAGGAGTTTATAAAGTTCCTTTCAGGAAGGGGAATAGGTTGGCACTAGAAAGCTTTTCTGGTAGATTTATGAGAGGATGAGGCAGGGTGAGAGAGAGCCAAGTGCCTTGGAATAAGTAAATGCAAAACAGATTTAAAAACAAAGTTAAAAAAGAAGGAATAAAAACAAGGCAAACTCCATAGGGGGATTCTGTGCTGCATTTTCTGTATGTGATGGAGTATTAAACATCTTCAGGCCGCACTAATGATGTTGATAACAAGCCTGATCTTTTGATGTTTCTGAAAACATCAAAGTGAAGGTCCTGGAAGGCCCCAGTTCATCAAAATCCAAATCCCATACAAAAAGAACTTTTTAAAATTTGATTTAATAGGTATGGATATTTTATTACACTTAATTTTATGTTTCCAGGGGCTTTGGGAAAAGGAAGGAGGAAATGGAAGAAAATAAGCAAGAGTTTTGAAGTAGGCATGAATGGAGCTGAAATATGATTCAGAATAACACTTTGGAGAATGGTTAAAATCCTTTAAAATACATTTTTGCCTGTTCTGATTTGTGTGGGGAGAAGGCAGAAACCATCTTCCGTGGCTTTTTGTTTTAGTGAGAAGAGCTTTGTCGATTAGGAACATCAATAGATCCATGCAGCCTATAAGAAAGGAATGATCTTTGCAGTTGCTTCCTGACATCTGCCACCCTTTTCTGTTACTGAGACCAAGGAAGAGCCTTTCACTTCAGTGTTCAAGCAGTTTTAAGCTCTAGCTCCTATAGTCCTTCTGGAGGACTACTTCCAAAGCACACTCAGGTGTCCAGCACAGATACTGTAACCTGCCTCTGTGTCAGGGCTATAAAGAAGTTATATAGATTACCAAAAGTGTATAAAGGTACTGGAATGAGGTAGAATGGGTTTTGTAGTTGGGATATCTCTTAAGATTTCACTTAATTTTGGTAGCCAGTACTTCCAATGACATGAAACACAGGCAAGATACCGCTAGTACTTGTATTTCACACACCTTTAGACTACCAGGAAATTATATTATACTCAAAATTAGAAGGCCTCCACTTGAAGTGAAACCACTGGCATGTATAAACCAAACATAAGGAAGAGCTTTCCAGAGAACTTCCAAGTAGAAGACTCACTCTTGGGTGCATGAGGCACAGGAGCAGAGAAATGGTTTTGACTCCTTTGTCAGAGCACCAGGCTCAGGTCTTGTCCCTTTTGAAATTGATGGTTCTTGTGTAACATCTCTCAGCTTTGAGTCAGATGCACATCTGTTTGATCACAGATCTGTTTGGGCTGTAGTTTGCTGTCAATAGGCATGAGACAAGAATTAAAATCTTTATGTAACTAGAGTTTGCTGTGTAGCAAAAAGCTACTGAATAACCTCTTCAGATGTCATTGCTGCAATGCGCCCTACAAATGGCTTTTGGTTTCTTGAATTTGGGAACTGTAGTGCAAATCAGGCATTGATTCAGGGAAACTAGAGATGAAGTACATTTAGATTAATTCATTTAGTCAAAGTCCTGTTCATGGAAGGCTATGTGCTGCAGTATATTTTTGGGGCTGCTGTCTCAGGGTGAAATGCTAACACTCTATCCGACACTGTGCTGGTTTAGAGGACTTCCTGTCAGGTTCAGTCTTTTCATGATGGCCTGCATTGCCATGAGAACCTACAAGCTCTTGGTAAGGGTAATATGGTAGAGAAACAAGTGATAAACACGTTGGCACTACAGTGGGACTGACAATTCAGTCAAATTCTTTTAGATGCTCTTATGCTTGTATTTGGAAGCTGAGGGGCGCTTTTTACTTTTAGTGGTATAATAATACATGGTATTTTCTTTCATTGTTTAATTCCACAGATTTTTAGATGGACTTGTGATGGACAGCCCTACTCTAACAGCCCTTTCTGAAAAGTGGTTTCGTCTAGTGCTTTGGAGTCCTTACACAGTAGACTGGACATACAGGGTGCAAGTTATCGAGAGGAGACCAAGGACAATGTCTGTTGCACTCTTTCATGAATCATGAGAGCAGTGGGTTCAGGGGCACACTCTTGAACAGAGCAATATATGTCTATATAAACCCTGTGTGGAGAGGATGAGACCCAGTTTTGTCTTACTTTTTGACCAGGATAGGAGGGAACTGTGATTCTGATTCATACTCTGTCTCAAGTGATAGTCTGTGTCTGTGAAGGTCACAGTGGTACAAAACCCCAGAATCTAGTTGTTAATCTTTAGTGTAGGAAGTGGCATCAGATGGAAGCCTAGGGATGCTGTGTACAGGATAGGAAGTTACATACTAGAAATTTTTCATTCACTGAAATTTTACCGTTGACTCTCCTTTCTGCACTTTTTATTGCAAACTTTCTACCCTTTTATATTTGTGGTTGGCAGCAGTAAGCACTACTACATGGAGATGTAAATAATCACATTACAAAACTCTTACCTCTTTTTTTTTATTTCTTTTTTAAAGCATGAAAAACTGAGGCTAGTCTTCTCTATCATAATGAATAACTATTTTTTTCCCACACTAACAGCTGCTGCATTGTTTCAGGTTTGCTCTTGACTCTGCTATGTTGCCACAGCTTATCCATTCTATTCTGATACTGTTAACCTGTAATGTGTATAATAACAACCAACGTGTATAACAACCAAATTTCTTCTGTCCTCTAGCCTCTTTCCTTCTCCCCCTGCCCAGTCTTTCCAAAATGCATCAATTCACTTAATTTTTTCATATACCTCTCTGACTTCATTTTACCCAATTCAACCACAGGCCTCTAATATTCTTTCTTGTTCTACAAGTAGTCCATACTTCATACATATACTTCTAAAGCTGTGCACAGCTGCACTGTGATTCCAGCTCTTCTGGTTTTTGCGTTCTCCTGCTCTGCTAGTCCTCAATCCTTACATTTCTTCCTCCTATCTTTGAGTCTTGCACACACTGAAATCTGCAGTAAGGCTGTAGTGCAGGCAGGCTTAACCAAGCTGGCTTTAATCCATCTAGTTCGACAGTTGGAAGCAGTGAAGTCATACTGAGCACAACTTTTTTGCTATAGTTGCGTTCTCCTATCTGATAGCAGTGTGTACTGGGCTATCTGAGTCTGGTCGTCATCCCTAGTGAGCTTTGAGCAGCCTGCTGCTTCCCACAGAACAACGAACTTCACTTGTTTTCTTCATCAGTTACTACCTAAAACTCTGGACTGTGTAAAACCTCCTGGTGTGGCTCTCCGGGCTGAGGCTGATAATTTCATGTTGGGTCCTTAATTTTCTTTACTGTAAAAGAGATTGTAGACTTTGTTTTCCTGTGAATGTGTTTGTATATACGTAGGTGAGAACAGTGATAATAAAAAGTTCTCATGATGGGACTAGAATCATTGTTGGCTGATGACTGTCCAGTATCTTGCATTCGCTTTCCTTCTTGAGAAAAGCAAGAGGAATATGTTCTCAGGCTCGTTGCCTGGGGTTGTACGGGTCAGCTGGCTGCTTCACTGTTGGAATCTCTCTCTTCTCATGTGGACTGATATTTTTTTTTGGTATTTTGTTTAAATGCCATCCCATCAGCAGCGTTAAAGGAGGCTGAACAACTACTCAGTGCAGAAGTTCCATGGTCATGGTCGGATACGTAGATGATTGTGAGCATGACATTCAGAGATGAGTTTCAGAAAGAAAAAAAAGAGAATTTTAAAAACAAATAAAAGATGCTATGCAGCAGTCCCAGACACATACCTAGACGAGACACTTAAAATCACTGAGCTGTTAATGGTAAGTTTGCCTCACTTCATCAAATGCATCAAGCACAGTGCTTCTGAGAGATAAAAGATCAAAACTCACATTGGTCACCCTCTCTTGGATTTCTTTTGCCTTTCTGGGTGTTTTGTTGCTTTGCTTTCTTGGGTTGGGGTGGGGGGGAGAAGGAGTGGCGTTTCTGTTGAAGGCAGTTTTAGTTTAGTGATTGACAAACTCTCCCAAGTGAGAATAGTTTAGCCAAATGAACAGATTAACTAGTTAAGAAGTTGGTAGGCAGTGGTTTGCATTCCAGAAACTTTAGCACAATGGCAGTTATTCTAGTGGGTGTAACCAATGACTCAAACAGCTATTCCACGCCTCTGCCTGTCAAAATAGTTTCTTCCACAGGGATTTTACAGCATTTGATAAGGGCTTGTAGTTTGTTTTAACACACCAAGTCTGAAACTCAAGGTTCTACTGCACCCACAGTAAATAGTATATAGTAAATAGTTTTGAAATGAAGAAGCAATAAAGGTGCCATCAAAACAGGAGAGGCAGTCAGAAACAGACAGACCTCACTGGACTCCCTCTTGTAATAATTTCTCTTGAGAGATTATTCCAGGTAACTTTTCCCTCTTATGTCTATCTTAGGTGTCCATGGCAGCTGCCTATTTTTGCAAAATGCAACATTATAGTTTTTGCGATTTCTGTGCACTTACTGGGTTGTGTACTGGTGGAACTGTTTTCTTGGCAAGTTTGTATTATGGGAGAGAAACCAATGTTTGTCTGCTGCTTCTAGCTGTTGTTCACATTCTATCACTTAAAAACAACAAGGCATTTAATGTAGTTGAAAGATAGCAGGCTTGAATAAAAGGCATTTTGTTTCCCATATCATCTTTACATACAACTTTTTGAAAAATTTCCTCACATGTATGTTTGTTGATTGAGTTTTTCAGATTTTTGAACAAAGAAAGTACCCAAAGAGAATGCCCCTGAAGTAGGTAACTCTCTACTAGCTCTTCTAATCTGCCTGCCACCAATTTTAGATTGAAAGTGTTGCCTTTCTTAAGGCTTCTTAAGATGGTGAGGAGATCCTGACATAGGGAACTTCTTTAAAGTGTCCAGTGTTTCTCATTGGAGAACATAATTAGGCAAATCCGGGTAGCTAAACTCTGAGGAATAGCTTCTTTCTTTCAGCTGCAAGCTTAACTCCGAGTATCTGCCTGCATTGTTAAAATCATAGCTATGTTTCCTTCCCCCTCTGTCCCACCGCTTATTAGTCACAGAAACCTTTTCCTCACTGGTCTCTCTAAACACCTTTGTCACTCCCACTTTGGTCCACATGTGCTAAAATAGTCTTCCTTGCTTGTAACTCTGATCATGTCACAGTCTGTTTGATTCTTCCAGTTACTCTGCTTTTTTACCATATCAAATTCAAGCTTCTGGTTCCCACCTTCAGAGCCCATTAGCTTTCCTCCTTCTGTCTCTTCCCTCTTTTTTCCATCCCCCCGCCGTGTTTATCTGTGTCTTGGCTGCCTATGGCCTGGTGTCCTTTATGCACAGTTGCCCAACTGACATCATCTCCCCTCCTTTAAGACATCCTTAAGACTGACTCGTGTTTAGTGTCTGGAAGCAATCAGCTTGCTAATGATGGCTAGGTTTAGCAGCAGACTAGGAATTGCTAATGGTATTTATTTATTCATGCTCCTTGTGGAAGATAAAACATCCAGTTGATTGTGATTAGCTGATCTAGATAACCTTATCCTTATTTTCATCTTTCTTCTGAGTCTCTATCTGTCTTTTATTTTAATTTGTTTTGTGATTCAGTTCTAAACTTTTAAAGTCAGTGGCCTGTCCTTTTCGGCCTTTATACTGCAGCTTGCATAGTGAGGTCCTCGTAACGACATAAATGATAGCTATTACTACTACTGTACAGTTTTAGCCTGGGATTTTCAAGAATGCTCAAGAATGTAGGTGTGCATGTGATCTTCTGGAATCCTGAATAAACTGTAGCTGTTATGTATAATGGGATTTTTCTTTGGAATTTTTCCGGTTTGTCAAGGGGATACTTGTGGTGTGTGAAAACAGTGTCATTTGGGGTGCTTGGTGGAGAATAAAGTCAGTCCTTGCAGTGGACGTGAGGCTGTAGGACAGCACTAGCAGTGCATGCTGTGCTCCGAGAAATTACATGGTTCAGCACTTGCAATGGATAACAGAAAAAAAAGGCTTGATTCCCTGACATGTATATGCTATGGTTGTTGTTCATCACCTACTTTGGATTTGGTTGATAATAATTTTTCTTTTCCATTTGAATCAGAATGAAAGCGGTACAATTTTAAATGTCTTAAACTTCAGTGCTTGTGAAAGAGGGCCTGAAAGTGCAAATTAAGGTCAAGGATATTGTATTTGATCACTGCTCAGAACTCCCAACCCATACCATTTTACTGCTTTCCATCATAGACCTTGCAGAGGTCAGCTGTTAGAGGTTTCATAGTAAGTCTGAGAGGGACCTCAAGAGGTAACTGTTGCATCCTTTATGCATACCATCTCTGGCAGACTTTGCCTAGCTTATTCTGAAAGACCTCACAAATGTGGAGATTCTGTGACTTTTCCAGTATTTAAGTGATCTCGCCAATGGAAAACTTTTCCTGGACTGAAACTTTTCTGCTGCAATTTAAAACCTTTTAAATATCTTTTATGATTCTTATATACTCCTTTGAATTCGCTCTAATTGACCCACAACCTTCTTGAAGTATGATATGTGATGATGCTGAGTCCTTGGCAGTTTAAAATACATAGGCAAGACTGTTGCTTAAAGAGTGTGGCTTACAGATGATACTTCCATTCATGCTGTCTGCTATGACTTAGTGACTGGTGACTCTGCTGTGCTGTACGTAGCTGAGTCCTGGGCTACCATGTAGGTTTATAGAATGTAATTTAAGCTTTTCTGAAAGGGAGTGAAAATTGTCTCATGCTGTGAAGTAGTTTTATAATACGGTGTCGTGGTTTAAGCCCAGCCAGCAACAAAGCACCACGAGACCGGTTGCTCACTCCTCCCTCCGCGGTGGGGTGGGGAGGAGAAAATATAACAAAAAGCTTGTGGGTCGAGACAAGGACAGGGAGGGATCACTCACCAGTTATGGTCATGGGCAAAACACAGACTCAACTTGGGGAAAAACCAAAATCAATTTAATTTGCTACCAATCAAATCAAAACAGGGTAATGACAAGTAAAACCAAATCTTAAAACACCTTCCCCCCACCCCTCCCTCCATCCCGGACTCAACTCCACTCCCCATTTTCTCCACCTCCTCCCCTCCAGCGGCACAGGCGGACAGGCAATGGTGGTTGCAGTAAGTTCATCACACATTTCTGCTACTCCTTCCTCCTCAGGGGGAGGACTTCTCAGACTCTTCCCCTGCTGCAGCATGGGGTCCCTCCCATGGGAGACAGTTCTCCACAAACTTCTCCAGCGTGGGGTCCCTCCCACAGGCTGCAGTCCTTTATGAACTTCCCTGGTGTGGGTCCTTTCTGCAGGCTGATCTTCAGTCACAGACTGCTGCAGCGCAGGCTTTCTCATGGAGTCATGGCCATCTTCGGGGGCATCCCCCTGCTCCGGCGTGGGCTCCTCCCTGGGCTGCAGGTGGGCATCTGCTCCCCCGCTCCCCTCCATGGGCTGCAGGGGGACAGCCTGCTGTCTCACCAGGGGCTGCGGGGGCATCCCCTCCTCCGGCGCTCCTCCTCCCCCTCCTTCTTCACTGACCTCGGTATCTGCAGAGGGGTTTCTCTCACATACCAATCATCTCCCCCACTGCAGGTTCCCCTTCTTAAATCTGTTCTCCCAGAGGTGCTACCACCGTCACTGATGGGCTCGGCCTTGGCCAGAGGCAGGTCCGATTTGGAGCCGGGGAAGCTTCTAGCAGCTTCTTACAGCCCCTCCCCCGCTACGAAAACCCTGCCACACAAACCCAGTACATGGCTAAAGTAATTGTTTGCCAGTCTGGACCCTCTGAAGGTATATATGCCATGAAACAGATGTGAGCTCATTTTCCACATTGGCCTTGTGGAAATCCCAGCTGTGAGTCATAGATGCTGTATGAGCAAAACTGGTGTCATAAACAGGAGCAGCAGTCCAGCCCTTGGCTGAAATACTTTCTGAAGGATGAAGTAGCTAGGCATTTTATTCTTCCCTCTATCTCTGTATCTGTTTTAAACATGCTCCACTGGTAATCAGGCTCAGGTTGCCTACTTCTCTGTAGTCATGTTGTGAAAAGTGTGTTGAGAAGTAAAGAATGCTTTGAATTACTCACCTGCTGATGTATTATTTTGTTTATGGATATGTGCACATGAGCTGTAGGTAGCTGGCAGAAGCAAAAAACCTTTTTCCCAGTATGCATTTGATTATGAACCCTCTCTTTATCCTTCAGTTGTCTGTAGTGTTTAGAGTAGCACCAGTGGCAGAGCAGAACAGATTTCTAGAAACCCACAGCTACTGAGTTTAGCAACGCAAACCAGGGGAGAAAATATAGTGAGAACTAGTCAAAGATGTAGCCTTAAGGCGTGAAAAACAACTTCTTGAAACTTTTTTTTTTTTTTTTTAATTTAAAAGCACCAGATGAGACTGCATTTTATCTTTGTCAAGACATCAAAAAAAGCCTTATGCTGAATTTTTCTACAGGAGGCTAATGGACAAGTTCTTTCTTTAAGAGTGTAGCTTCTGGAGTGAAACAGAACAAGCTCTTCATTTTTTATGAATGCTGGAAGATTTAAACTGTAGGTACAGAAATTGCTTGAGCACATCTCTTAATACTTTAATTTGTTTATAAAGCCCTGTATGTCCAGGATAGGACAGAAAGGAAAAAAAATTGTTTAAGACTTGCACACTTGCTGTTTTTTAATCTTTGAGTGTTAATAATATTTAATTTTGCACTTATTTCATTTGACCCTCTCTGGTTGTGCTGTGCTTGAACTATATATTCAAAATGAAAATATCCCTCTTAGTTTCTAAAGACTTTCAAAAAATTTGCTGCTTTTCTATGTACTTATTTATACCAGAAATTGAAACACCTAAATGCTGGTGTTTTCTTACCAAAGTCCTTCTGTGGTTTACTCTGTCATTTATTAAATCAATTATACAAAATTAAACACCTTTATAGGAAGATGATCTGTGCTATGTATCAAATGGATCTTTGTGACGGCAGGGCTTAAGACATGGCATCTTCTCAGCAAACTTAGATGTTGCCTTTATTCTTTCTTTAGTTTGGTCTCATTTCTGCATTTAGTGCACCGTGGTCATGGACAACTGACATGTCACAGAAATACCTCAAAAGCTGAATTCTCAAGAGAAAATCCTGAGGTGAGGTCACTACATTCCCAAAGACCCTGTCCCAGGCAAGCTGTTATTTATTGTACATGAGTGCAAATATCCATGAACTTGTGCAGTACGTGAAGATAGGCATCCTCTCCTGAAGTGCTCGCAGTTCAACTCTGGCAAATAATGCAACAAAGAGAAGAGTAGTGTTAGGCCTAGGTGGAAATACGAGTGTGGAGAAGATCTGCTTAGGAAATTTTCTGTATGAAAGGGCAGGCCCTCAGACTGACAAGAATCAACAAAATGTTTCAACAAAAGTAAAAATAATGAGAAAATACCTTTGTCTCCAAGGAAAGCCAAATAAGAGAGATGTACATGTCCTGGAACAAAGTCCCTATGACATTTAAATATTGTTGGTTGTGTCTGGATGGGGCATCTCATTGTGCAATACTGACCTTTCTGCAATGTCATTTGCATGTGTGGTCCCAGGAGGGGACCGAGCTTACATACTGGAGTTAGTATTGCAGAATCAAGCCCTTTGTACGAGGAAGAGGATGGAGTGCAGGGAGGGGAGCTGGTAGAGCAGGGCAGGTGTTAACAATTAAATTCATGAATTAGAAGGGGAAACTCATAAGGTCATCGTGTCCCCCACTGTTTTGTTCATATGCTTGTAGAAAATCTTCCCCATTTCCCCCTGCTGATGTGAGGCGAAGGGAGGTGTAGAGCTGACAGGATGAATGATGAAGGCTTCCCCCAACCCATTGCCTCACTGTGATGGAGTGACATATTTAACCTCCCCTGATGCTACTGCTGCAGGTGAAATGAATTATGCGACCCTCTGAATCCCTTATCGGTGCTAGGCTGTCTCAGGGGCTGGATGCAGCTGCTATAATTTTGGAGTTCGTTCCCTGCTTTAATGCCAAGTACAAATCATGCACATTTCTCTGCTTGAAGACCCCAGGCTGCTTTGAATATGGAACTAGTCTCCCTAGGGGATGCAAAGGGGGAGGGGAGAACGGTGATAGAAGATAGGAAACCTGCACAGAATTGCTAATCAGGCTCTGCCCTGTGTCTTCCAGGGCTGCAGATGGCTTCTCGCTGTGTTGTGAGCCTCCCAAAGCCAAACACCTTCATTGTCAGACTCGCAGAAAGTGCTTTAAGTGTCTGCAGCAAAGGGTGGGTGGAGAATGGATAGCCCCATTTTTAAGATTGCTGGAGGAGCCTAATTAAGCTGGTGATTTTCTTGTTTGGACAGTGGTCACTGGTAGCCATGAAGGTAGTGAAATACGTTGGTCTGAACCACTTTTCATCTCTCTGGAGCAAAGAATTTTGCTTGTCAAATGGCTATTGCCTGTTTTACTCTAGAGGGTCAGAACTGTGAGTCTCTCTTGGCTTGATTCCCCTTTCTGCATCTGCATTGTTTGCTCAAGTCTCTTATTTCCTTTTGCAAAGAACTGTAAGCTCTCCTCTTTCCTGCATGTGTGGCCAAATAGAAAGAGTCTTCTTTAAAAAAATACAAAACCCCAACAGCAACACAGAAAGAACTTCACCACACTGAAGAAAAAAGGACTGTAGCACTGCAGGACAGGGTAACATTTCATGCCCTGAAGCATTGAGAAGAAATACCTCGAAATACAAGTTCCCTGATGTTGAATGATTAAAGAACCCGTGGGTGGGGATGTTGAGAAGGTGCTAATAGCACACCCAGCATTTAATTATTAATACTGCCTATAAATTGCAATGGTCCATTTATACTCATTATACTCCTCCTTTGGCTTCTTTTCCTGTTGAGATCAAGCACTTGAGATGCTAGGGAGCTTTCCTGTACAGTGCCATGGGTTGTGGGCTTGATTTCCTCTGCTACACATATTCTGGGGGCTGGAACTTAGTGGAAATTCTAGAATAAAAACAAACAATCAAAAAATAGGAGTGAGATGGGGAGCAGGGAAGTGCTCACAAATACTCCTGTGCACAAGCAACAATTTGTGTGTGTGTGTGTGTGTGTGTAGGGCCTTTTGTCAGTATTTTCTGTTATTGTTTAGGAGGTTGAGATTTGCTGGCTGTAGACTACTGTGAAAAGTGAATCGGTCACTAGGCTGTCATTTCAGTTTGTTTTGTGAGCTAGCTGTGTGTTGCATGGGGGGGGGCGGTGTTCTTGGTTAGTTATGAGAATTGCATGAGATACTGTACTGATTGCTCAATCATTTTCACTGTCTTCTGTTCTGATAATATCCAGTGCAAAATCTGTATTCTGAACAAACTCAAGCATCATTTTTTAGAGGAAACATATTCACTTTTTTTTTTAGTATTATTAAAGACAGTTCAGGAAGAGAGAAAAACTTAAATACTTTATTTTGAAGAGCCTGGGTAGGTTTAGACTTTTGTTAATTTTTTTCAGGCTATTTATATACATTTAAATAAGGTTGCCAGTTGCCACACTGCCTGAACACCTCTGCAAGAACTCACATAAGCAAATTTCTACTGATTTCAGTAGTGGAAATCGGCTTCTTTGGAGAAACAGTCAGCAATAAACAATTAATAACCACAGAAATCTTAACAAAAGGAAGTGACGTAGGAATTTGTTTCCTCAAGTTTTATTAATGAGCACAACTTCTTTTCTCTGCAATGCAGAATTGCTCTTTGCTCAACAACATCAGAAAATGCCATCAGAGATCACGCAACACTTCTGAAGTGTGTTTACCTTGTTTATTTTCATGATTCAGAATGGTTTTTTGTTCTTGTTAGTCTTTCTGCAAACTGTTGCATCCAATTTCACATCCTCTGGATTTCCGCTAAATACATTTTTTTAAATTGTTTTAGCATATGTTAGTTTTTTGGTTTCAGTTTGTAATGGAAGTTTATTTTAGCATCGTATTTTGGTTATGTGTATACACTGATCATTGTTACTTCACCCAGTTGCTTAGCACAGAAGAAGAGTTGTAAGTGTCATGAAATATTTACTTGCTTTTCATGGAAAAGAGAAGGGAGGAAATACTACATCCTCTTGCAAGGAGAACGGTGGATTCTCTTCACTTACTTTTCTGGTGTTTCATCTTACTTCATAACATTATTTATGGGCTGCATGTTCCATCTTGCTGCTCATGCTAAAGGGTAGTGGGGAGAAGACACAAAGGTGTCAGTTCTGGTTTCTCTTCCCAGAGAAACCAGGGCCTCATTTTTGTGTTAAATGGGAATAAAGTACTTCATAGGATTGCTGCCAAACATATTAGTTTTCTGTGTTTTAGTTTTCACGCCTTTCATCCCAAGAGGCATTGTGCAAGTGTAGAGAATTCAGTGGGTAAGAATAAATAGGTGCCAGTTTCAGTTTTGCGAGTCCGTATCTCTTTCCTATGAACTGTATAGGGAGGGCATTTTTCTCCTGTCAGGTTTAGGGAATTTGCTAGATTAGACTAGTCAGCATTTCCTTATCTTTCTAGATGACTGTTGAAGTTATTAGATTAAGACTTTAAAACATATTTACTCAAACAGTCTGGCTCCTTTGCTTTGGCTGAGTGAAACAAGTGGGTCTGAATATATCACCTCTGCTTCTCTTTCATGTTTGCTCCTACCTTTCATTAATCTTAGGGTTTTGAGACTGCTGTTAAGAGTACCCCTTATTCCAAGGCTGGCTGGAGCATGAGCAAGCAAAAGTGAGAGGGACAGCAGCAATTTTGAAGGCATCAATACACAAACTTCTCAAGGAGGTGCTGTCAGTACCAAGCACTGGAGCCTGAATTTTAGTTACCTCATATATCAGCACTTGCAAACTGCTGGTCTGTCTCTTAAGTGCTACATACATTGCCTTGGGTGCAAAACAGCCTGGCAAACCTGGGCTAAGGCTTTGTTTGGAAGCTGGTGCTATTTGGCAGGAAAGAGAAAAAGAAGATGAATGACTTAATACAAAGTGGTTAAGATCAGTGGCTCCTTGTCAGTCGCCAGATGTCTATCTCTGTACTAATAACAGCAGAGCTGGTACCTGGCAGGCGGCCTTGCTGAGCTGTGCCTCCTCATGCTCTTTGCACTGACAGCAGGTGGACTGGGTGAAGGTGTGCAGTTGGTGCAGTGTCAGAGCTGGGCAGCGGTAACCTTTCCCTCGCTGCTGAAGCCTTCTTGCCGCTGCTGTGGTCTGGTATGTTTTGTGATGCCAGTGCTGCTAACGTGGGACACTGCTTAACTGCTGGGTGCACCAGCAGCAGGGTTGGGTGATGTCAGAGCTGAGTCTGTGGTGAACACACTACCACTTTGCTGTGCAATTCCTCCATGACTTTTCTGAAGCCCCATCACACATCAGGAACTCCTCCTTCACTGTCTCCTAATGTGCTGCATATCCTGAATAATGTGTGTTGGAAGACCACTGCAAAGGTTCAACCCCAAAGTAGTTGTACAAACAGCAGTGAATCAGGATGTAGTATAGCAGCATCCTTTCCCCATCTACAAGTAGCAAGTGGGGTGAGTGCTTGGTTTTATTTATTCATAATTACATTTCCTTTAGATCTCTCTTCTCCTCACTTTTAATGCTACATTTGAAGTTGCACTGTGATCCAGGCCCTATACAGCTTTTTATATTATTTTCATTACCAGTTTTTAATTATCTTCCTGTTTTTTCTTCTCTCACACAGTTAGAATAAAGAGAATGTTTGAGTAGTGCGTACTGTACTTTCATTTCACTGTGCAGAGTGGAGGTGATTTTTTGGCATTATGTATTGTAAATGATGGACCAGAAGCAACTTTCAGCATTCTGGGGCACAGGTCAAATAATACCTAAATCCTTTTGAATATCTATGGATGGCGTCTAGCTTCCTATGAAAAACTCCTCTTGTGTAGTGTCTAACACTTCTTCTGTTTCATTAAGTGTTGAGCCTATATCTGTGCTGCCACACTGAAGCATTGTGGCTTTTTCTGGCAACCAGATGGATTTGTCACTTTCCAACAGACACCAGTGTGTTTCAGGATTTATTCCTGTACAAAGTCTGTGGAAACTTTCCTATTGGTATCTCTGGACACTAGGATCAGGTCCTTACTGACACATACTTCATGTAACTTTCTTGACATATGTGGCTTTGAAGAGAGTATAAATCAAAGGAAGTTTATGTATGTTCAGTAACATTTTCAAGTTTTAAGCTGTGCAAAAACAGATGTGCGCTCTGAGAGAGTAACACCTCATTCCCAGTATTGCGGGATGGGGCTGGAGAGCTGCTAAATCATTATGACTTTGGTTTTGTTGTAGCACCTCTTCCTATGTCAGGTTTGATTCAAGCCAAACAACAACTGTGGGGTGCCGTAGCATCTCAGTACTTTATATTGGTAAAGAACAAGGTAACAGGATATACCAGGTTAATAAGGTAAAGCAGGGATAATCAGAGAGAGAAACTTCTGTTTAAGAGTAGCTAATGTCATTGTTTCCCCTAGAATTGCTCTCTATGCAAGAATGGCGCAGCAGGATTTCATGATATATGAAAACCTTCTGCTGGGGTCAAGAAAGAGTTGTGATCATCTGTATCAGCTGGTCAGAGCCTAACTGATGGAATGAACTATGGCCACAACTACTTTTATTCACATCTCTGTTGCCCCTTGAGTCTAGTATCATGATTAAATCTGCCAAACGGTGCCTTTGCAATATTAGTCAAGATGTCAACTCCTGCAGCCACTACCAGGCAATGTGTCTAGATTTTGCGCCTATTCATATATCTTAACAACTTTATTTTTATTAAACTATAAGGGAAACAAGATGACTTTCTGTCCATGTGGTGTTGGGGTTGGAGACAGGGGTTGTGTTGCATTGGTGTTTAGAAGACTCAGGGCTTCTCCAAAAAAAAAAAAAAAAAAGGCAGCTAACTTTAGAACAAGAGTTCATTTGAAAGATAATAAGTATAAAAGAGCTGCATCAGGAACCTCACCAACTATAAAGAACAGGAGGTGGTGTGTTTTCTGCCTTAATTTTATACTCTCCCATTCCACACACTTGAATGAGCACAGTTTGGTTTCATTTTCTTTTAATGGAAAACAAAGGAGTAATGGTCTGTACCGTTCCAGGAACAGACTTCCTTGGGTTTAATGCAATAGAGAATTACAGGTTTATAAAGCAATGCTGGTGAGTCTGGGAAAAGAAAGAAAAGAAAGCCTTTGAAAGAGGAAATAATTTCTGTGACTGTGAGAATAACTTGCTAATTGCGGACAACAATTATTTTTACTTTGTAAGTTCAGCTTGGTCATTGCTGCAGTAAAGGTCCCTCAGTACGCCTTGTAGTGGGGTATAAAGGTAGGAGTTTGTAATGTTCAGACCTAAGTTCTTTGTGATACCTTTGTATCTTCATTTAAGATGGCAAGTTCACTCATATTAGTGATTGCCATGTGATTAATTACATTCCTTAAGATTTGGAAGCAGCAGGATAAAATATTCCTTTCCACCATTAATTTTCTGTTTGAGTTTTTCCTCTGTTTGAAGGATATAATGGTTATATTCTGCTGAAAACCATGTAAAATTTGCCATTCAAGACTAAATCTTTTCAGTTATTAGAAATCGCTTGGCTAACATTTGTGTTACAGAACTGAAAACAAAACCAACCAACCAACCAAACCCCACAATCTTACTGTTGATAAGTTATTTGGGACCAGAGATAATATTGACTGTATGAAGTGGATATGGATATTCCAAGCAGGTTATTTGGATGCCTTATTATTCAAGGGTTAGCTGTTGATAGTAGTATTTAATATCATCCCGCGCTCTATTTCTCCACATAGTAGGTTTAATTCATCTGTGGAGTAAATGCACTGAAATAGTGGAATAACAACAACATTCAGTTTGCCTCAATCTAGTTTATTACAACCAAGGGATGAGTCCTGTCCTTCTCATTCTTTTACAAGTACTTTATTTGTGATTTCTGTAGAGCATCTTACAGAGTAATGTGTTTTTCAGGTTGCCTGAATGGATAAATGAGGGATGGAGGGAACCTGCACAGGATCAAGGCCTGAGCTAATGTATCCTGCTTCTTGATGTCCCATGTTGCTTAAAACATTTCAGTTTTTAACCTTATTTCCTCCACCACAGAATGGTCCTCCTTTCCTATTACTTCCTATCTGTGTGCAGAAGAATGATTAGCAATAGTTTTAACAGTCCTCAAAGCATTACATCTTAAAACAAGCTCAGCTGGGTTTTTCACACTCCCTCTTGCTTGCATTTCCTGGAAGCTGTTAATGGTGACTTGAGTTTGAATCTTTTATCTCAGTCAATTACTGTGAATTTATGAAGTTAAAAAATAAGATTCCAGTTTTGACCTTTCACTCCTTAATTTTGGAAGCTGGATTTTACAATAACTAGCCACGACAAATGATGGACTGGGACTTTTCTTTCTGTGTAGCTTTCAGTTCCCTTTCTTTTCCAGAGGAAAACACAAGAAAAAATGAGTTTTTTGTAATCAAACAAATACATCTAAAAATAACAGCCCTTGCTGTCTCCGCTCTTGTTGCCTATGGAAAAGAGATTCATGCGTCAAGCAAGTTAAATAAAATAGTCATAAAGTATTAGTGAATCCCAGCTCCTATGTGTTTCCTAAGGGTCTAGTGACTTGCATTTTAGAACGTTAATGGTTTTAGCATCAAACTATTGCATTTGCAAATGAGTTTATAACCAGCAGCCTTTATATGTAGGTTTCTCTTCACACTGGTTTGAAGCACGGGAGTAACTGGCAATTCATCCCTGAGCTGGCACTGTGCCCTCGCCTGGTGCTGACCACTGTCTTCTGTCTGTGTGTGGAGCTGACAGGATCAGAAGTTCTCTTACCCTTTTCGGTTGGGTTTTCTTTCTGTCTGTCTGTCTTCAAATCTTCATGCTGATATTAATTATGGATGCTCTAGAATTTTCCTGGTGAAGACATGTTTTTCTACCCAGTGTAATTAATGTATGCCTTGTCCTTCACCCTAGAGAATGCAGACCCAGCCTGTTTTAAGCTCAAAGTAGCTGAACAGGTAGGTGGATAATATACAAAGATGTCTCTATTGATGACTTTCAGCAGAAATCTAGAAAATGCCTGTCTTGGGAGAATGTCAACATCAGGAGAGAATTAAACCTGAGTTCTGGTTATCACAGAAATTCCTCTAGAATTTTTGCAGTATAGCCCTTGCAGAGCAAGGAAAGAATTATGTTTTCAACTTTACTGTTTTTGCAGGACCCCGTAGTCATTACACTATCATAGCTTAAAACAAGACATTGGAAGGAATCTTCTAGCAACTGAAGTTATTCTTCTGCTTTTTCAGACAAAAATGCCAGCTAATATTTTTCAAGTAATTTATCAAGCTTGAGCTCAACAGCCATTTGCTTACTTAGTTGTTTTTCCACACCAGTGCTATTGGAAAACTATTCTAAAATCTTATTCATCATCTTTCCTTACATGATTTTGAACATTTTCTGTACTATTCACTATTATTTCTTTACAGTTCATTGTTAATTTATAATACTAACTTATCAAATTTATTAAAATTTGAAGATATGCTAAATCATTTTGAGGGAAACTTGTGCCTTAAGTATCCTAAAAATAAGAGAGATCAAGATGTCATTAATAAAATATTTTAAAGTATCTTCTCAGGCAATTTTTTTCTGCTGTTTTGCTTGACCTAAAATGTCTTGGTTGCTTCTTTTCATTGCTGATGCAATCTAAAAGCTGTACGTTTGTTTCAGATCCTTTTCCTCTGATGTGATGGCTAGGGGGGCACTGAAATGTTACCTGTAGTGAAGGGACTCTTTATCCAAATTTTTAAAGCATCCTGGTTTAGTTATGGAAACCGACTGGGAAAAGCCTTTGAAAAAATGAGTGGAGGAATACACAAAAGAAAAACATGTTTTTCAGCTTCAGACAAAAGCAGGAAAGACACCATTAATCTTCTCACCAAGAGCTGAAAAGACGACTAGCGTTGGGATACAACAGTTATGCCTCTTTGCAAGACCACTGAGTACAGCTATGTCACTGGACACCCATATGAAAACAGCAGCAAGTATATGCCATTGGTAACCTCCCCTTACCTAAGCTCTCTGAGTCCTCTGAGCTGGTGGCAGGGTAGCAAACATTCTTGAAATAGTCTTATGTGACTGTGAAATAATTAAAAACTTTTTGTTAAGGCCTTGTGCAGTTTAGTATGAAGCAGTTTTAAGTTCCTTGGAGTCAGGAGAAAAAAACATTTGCAAGTTAAATAGGGCTGTGCCGGTAGCTGCTGCTGTGGATGCGAGTCCTTGCTCTGCCTAAGTGGCATAGTCCCTAGGCTCTTGTGCAATTATCTGCTCTTCTCCTCCCACCATCTAAGAGCAGGTTGACCCACCATAGTCTGTTTGACTTTTTGGTGCTCCCCATGGTGTGCAAGCACAGTAGTGTTTCAATTCGAATTTTTTGTAAATAATCAGAGTGTTTATACAGCAAAAGGCCCGTAGCGTTGGGAGTTCCTGAGGGTTCAGTTGCAATGCAAGTCAGGATTCATGGCTTCAGGAGGGCAGATCAGAGGGGTGTGTTTGCTAATATTGAATTGCAGGAGAGTTCTGACACTGCACACTCCCTTCTTTCACTTAAAAGACTGTACAGGCATTGTCAAGAAGTATATTTTGGGTACTTTTTCAAGTGAGGAAGGTCTTTCTAATGCTCTGTGGAAGCGACATCGTTGACTACGGAGGCCTATATTAGTAGCAATCGCAACTTCTCTATTATGATGTTTCTTATTTTCAATAAATCCTCTCTGCTACTTTCCAGCCTCAACTGTTAGTCTTAATGTAAAAAAACTATACAGCAAAAAAAAACATTCCCCGATTAAAAAACTGCGATATATATACCCAAAACGCTAGGAATGGAAATTTTTAAATATGAGGAAGCAAAAAAGAGACAAAAGCTTGGAAGCATGTCACACAGCTTTATGGTGAGCAAAGGCAGCTTTACAGTGAAGAAAGCAACATTCTTTATTAGTGCATGTAGCATGTCTAATAGTGTTAATGACAGTGTCTATATCCTGCTGGGTTTTACCGTATTAATATTGGCATGCTAACAATTCTGGGATCCAAAATGGTAAGTGTTGTTAATGTGCTACATCCAGCCTGTAAGGAAATAGTAAATCACCATGGTTCTGCTCTCACAAACATGCCATGCGAGCACTTAATCCCATTCTTTTTAAATCTAATCTGGAGGCTGCATTAAATACTTGTAGTATTGACATTTCCCTTTTGAAATTTATTATGTGGGGACAGAATTCCTTCATGTCGGGAAATAATGCTTTTGGTCTTTTTTCAAATCTTTGAATAGCAAAGAAATTACTTTTCATGTATGTCATTTCTGCCTGACTCAATCCTGTGTCTCTCCTCAGCCAGCAGCCACTTTATCATTTCATTATAGTCTTGCTGTAGCAATGCTGTATTTAAGGTTGAGATGGCATTTTCATTGGCAACCTTATATTCTCTGTCATTTACAACTTTCCCAGAACAATACCTTTCAAGCTGAAATTTCCATATTTTCTTTCTGCCAAGAAGTAGGGGTCTGCATAGGTGAGAAATTTGTTTTTCTTAAAAATAGCAATGGTAATTTCTTTGAGTGATTTTTTTTTTCTTTCCCATGAAAAGGTTTGACTAACTTGCAAAATGTCAGAATTGTAATTCTGAAGGAAGATGAACACCTTTCCTTTCTGTTAATATGTTTGAAAATTGCTTAGAGACAGATCTTACCTGCTGGTGCTGCACAGCTGTACACGTATACAAGAATGAGTAACAAGTTCCTCTGCACTGCCTCTGCTACAACTTTTTGTATTGGTGTTTTGCATATGTGTGGAAGTTGCTTCAGCTGCTGAGCTAGAAGAGGCTAGGAGTAAAAGTGCATAGGAAGCCCTGTGCTTGCCACCTTCTTCTTTGGGATGGAGCATGCCTTTCTTAAATTGGGGCATACATGTGAAAGATCTGATCTAGTTCTCTATAGGTTATTTTCTGTAACTTTTGAAATCTTCATTTAACAGGACAGCTAAGTATAGGCTTGGTATATGGACTATACCTAAGTGCTTTGCTGAATGAGGTCTTAGTACTTACTAAAGCCTGGAAAAATTTTTTCCTTTTACAAGTAAGTTTGTCATTGAATAAATAGAAAGGGGCAAAGAGCAGATGGAGAAGGGTAAAATAGTTTGACCTAACAGAATTTCAGACCAAAGAACTTCATGCAGCCAGATTACATACTTAGAGATGTGCCTTGGCTCGGTACTTAAAAAGCGCTATGGGTGGTCTTTAGAGGCTAGGCTTTGCCACCCATTTGTTGTCTGCTGGCATGTGGCACTTGAGAGGTGCAGGCTGCTGCAAGGGAAGGGCAAGAGCAGAGGAGTGTTTGACAAAATGAGACTGTGGTTTGCACATCCCTGGTTTCTGTTAGTTACAAAAGAAAAGCAATATCTGGTCTAGACAGTACTTGGATAAGAAATCTGTAAGGTTTAAAAAGGAGTCTGTTCATATATGTAGCTTTTGTTCCTACTCTCTTGTTTACAGGTCTCGGATAGATCACTTGCCAGGAAAAAAAGGCACATTTATCTTAGTTCAATAAGTTCCTTTACCACTTTTGGATTCATGGGTCATGGTTCAATTTCTCGCTGGAATAGATTCTTTACAAACAGGAATAATCCTTCATTTGATTTTATTTTCTTGGTTACTTTTCAGAATGTTTCTCTGTCTACATCACACTTTGCCATTTTTATCTTTTCTGGATTGAACACACCTAATTATTATAAGTTTTCATTACGGTTACGCTTGAGTTGGCATCATAATTCTGAATCTGTGGTTTCTGTGGCTTCAACCAATCCAGAACAAATGCTTTGATGTCCTGAAATTTTATTATTCTTCTCAGCAAAAAGGCAAATTTCTGTTTTCTATTTTTATTTCTTTTTAAGACGCTGGGAGAATGTTTTCAGTGAAAGCAAAATTCCCAATTTTAGCTTGTAAATGCTAATATACCATAGGATAGATATTTTGTTCTGCAGTGACAAAGGTTTAAACAAATAACCAATCTGGCTGATGTCACAAGTACAGCTTTATTCTCCCTTGATTTTAGACATCAGCTTTCAAGCCTGGAAGGTACAGAACATGAAAGCAAAAAAAAGCATAGAAAAAGTCTTGTGCGTTACTTAAAATCCTGAGATTCACAGTATTATTTTGACATTGGAAGTGGGACCAAGACAGGACAGCTAGAGAGTCTGGTAACGTGTGAGAGAAAGGCAAGTAGTGCTTAAATAACTTCTACATTTATAACTGTTTGCTTAAGATTTTATGAGAGGTTGGGGGTTTTTTTTAGTAGATTTTAGGGAATGAAAGTTTTAGAGTAGATTTTATGAAGAATTGTTCTTGTAAGAATTTTTGGAGCACTGTTAGGCTTATGTAAGAAAAGGTTTTTATACCTGTTAAGATATTCACAATACACAGATTCTGGAGACTCCCAGTTAGGACCATTTAATGTAAAATGAGAGGTGGTCATTGTCTCATGATGTTTGTCATGAACATAGTGAGAACAGGCAGGGGAGGTGAGAAAAGAAACATGGCCCTCCTATGTAAATGGGAAACTGAAGCACCACAAAACTACCTACTTGGCCATAGTATCAAAGAAAGTAAACAGAGCTTCAGAATGAGATCTTCAAAGACCTGTTCCTGTTTCTTAACCACCAGACTTTCTATTGTACAATCAAATGCCATATTGGATTGACCTTTCACAATAAGAATTTAAATAAATCTGCAGTAACCTTGGATGTATTTTTTCATGCATGTGGAAATAGGTGGTGGTTTCACAGAACTGGAAGAATTTGGTATGTCTCTGCAAGTATTTCTCTGCAAAACTGGAAATACAGCATAACACTTAAAATTTAATATGATATAAACATGAATGTAGCTGCCTACTTCCATTGTCTAAATTGAGGGGAAAAATGATAAATAATCAACTAGAAGCAAGTAAATGGTAAAGCATAATTTAATCTTAATAGTTTTTCCATTTTGATAATGTAATGTGATGGTTGTAGCAGAAAGCAATTTTAAAAATACAGGTTTCATATCATGACAGTTTTATAGTTAAATTGTTTTGTGGTTTGGAAATGTGTAATAAAAATATTGCATTACAAATAAAACCCTAATGTTGTAAGTGAGCTTCATCCCATCAGGCACCATAGCAGTAAAAGAGTTGGTATCTTGCCTTCATCTGCAGTACACAATTAGAGCAGGTAAGCAACCCCCAACAGGGGTTTGCAGTGTGAGAGCAGCTTAGCTACCAATCAAAGAAGTCATTTTGAAAATATATAGTTATTCAGAGTTTATGCCAGTGATTAAAAGAAAATGATTAATTTTTGGCCAAATGACCATAGATTAAAAAAAGAGGAAAGAAAATGGCTAGTTAAAGCTTCTGTTTCAGAGGACGTTAAACCAGTACAAAATGTTGATGTTATGCTTTGTTTTGATTTTTCTTAATTACAGGATACTCAGAAACTGAAATGCCCATCACTGCTACAAGTTTACCATGTACAGGTCCTGAAAGTAGGGTGCGATCAGTATTTTTTTATGCCACGATAAGAATTTCCAGTGCAGCGTACCAACTCTCTTACCTTGTGACTGAGAGATGTCCATAATTCACATCCCTCATCACTCAAATTTACCGTTATGCCAGCGTGAAAAAAGCCCATGTGTTTTAAACGCTGATTTATAAAACAGTTTTTTGAAGTCCATTTCTATTTCAGGTCCTGTTACTTAATTTCTCTTTCCTCATGCAAAATTTATCAGTGAGTTTTTGCCTGTTGGTGATGTCAAATTTTCATTAAGAGTGTTGTAGTGGTTAATTACAGGGGGAAGGACTGTGGCCATGTAACTCACATTGCTTTTAAATTGGGAATGGAGTTTCTGGTAGATGGTTGTGGATGCCAACTGCTGAGTGACCTATTGTACAATTAACTGCAAGAATTGAGAGAGACCAAATTATAGGGCAAGCTATGACTTGAAAGCATGCCTTGACATTTCAGGGGCCACTCACCAGTGCATTGTCACTTTCTGAAATGCTTGTGCTGGCACAATGTTTAAAACAGCAGAGAAGTAGCAGTTTCTTGCCTTTCCCCAAGCCAAGGCAGTGATTTGGAGGACTGGAGGGGATGTGTTTAAAGAGAGGTATGAGAGCGTGGTTCATTCCCACAGTGCCAGCTGTGCATCGTGTAACCTGACTACACCTGCTTCTGAGAAGGTGATGTATGGCAGTCCCTGCGGGCATTTCTGGAAGCTGGCTGTGGGCCTGCCTTTCTTCCTTCATCAGCAGTTAGGAAAACGCACCTCTGGCCACATCTTAATGCTGTTTCTGTGCCATCATTACAGCATGAAGTTACTTAAAGTTGATTACTGTGCTGAGTGAAGCTGTAGCTAGTTCCCTACACCCAGCTCGTGCCGTAGGATATATACTGCAACATTAAAACATCAAACAGTTTGGTGTTCTGTGAGCTATTTGCTGGAGTAAAGGGCTTAAAAAAAAAAAAAAAAAGTGTTGAGTATTAATGTTGCATAGAAATTTTCTTGCTCCATACTTTAGTACCCAGAGGGTAGAAAGTGGTGTCTGAGGTACTCTGCAGTAGTGAGCAGAGACTTCCCTGAGTCTGTGTCAGAGTTTCTCTGCTTACCCTACAAGACAAATAAAGAGAAGCTGTAGGAATGCAAGTCAGCTAGATTAAGGGGTTTGTTGTACATGCAACACTATGATATGATGATGCACAAGTCATGCAAAATGTGGTAGCCCAGGTTTCATTTCCCCTTGAACTGTAGAAAGTGGCCGTGTGGAATGACATAAACTGGTTGGAAATAGATCTTGAATTGCCTCTTACCTGTCCCTGCTGCTTCAGTTACAAAGCAATTCAGTAGCTACAAGGCATGGCTGTTAACAAGAGGAAACAATGCAGTGTCTTACAGTGGTTAAGAGAGAAAACTTCAGCGTAAATTTGTTTATTCTGCTGATGGCCTGTGGAGTTGTATTTCAGCTGTAGCATCCCCTCTGCCCCCTTTCTGGTGGTGTTACCTCATGAATCAAGACCATTTTTGCACAATTTTATCAGATACCAATTTGATTTCATTCTTGTACATAGCGATGCCTTTTCAGTGAAAAGTGCAGTTAGAGAATCTCCAAGAAAATCTCATTGATTACTAGACTGACCCACTTAAGATAGAAAAAGGGAGTGAGAGAAAAAGAAAGAAGTTTCATAGGAAGGGAGGAACATGAAGGTAAGAGCTGGGACTCCGGGGGTCCAGATTCTGTTCTTGCCTCAGGCGTTGACTCCCCTGGGCAACTTGCTTTGGCCAAGTCAGCATATACCTCTGTTTCTTCATTTCTTGGCTTCTGTAATGGTGAAAGTCACAAATCCCTTCTGACAGGAAAAATACGAGGATTTATTGATTGCGAGTACTGTAAAGAACTGAAATACTATGCTCCTGAGTGTAATAAAAACGTAGATAGAAATAAATTAGATACGCTCCTAACCACACGTGAATCTTTGTTGTTGCTAGCTTTAGAGTATGGGCTTGGGCAAGGCATCTAATCTTTCTGAGCCTGAGTCTTCTCACCTGTGAAATGAAGGTGAAAATTCATATAGCTATTGTGGAATTAGTTAAAATCTGTCGATGAATTTAAATAAATAGTTTTGCACTCACAGTACAATATTATTTTGCTCTGAGAGACTACTACATTGTATTCTTCTTCATTTTAGACATGTTTTTACTTATTTAATGCAATTAATAGAGTTTGAAAAAAGAACCTTTTTAGTAGACACCCTCCTTCAGTGAATTGGAAGACAGAATATGGCACCTATAGCAATTAAATGACATATAGATGTACATATTATGAAATTATATTACATGTACATGTATAGTAAGTTGTTCATTCTGTAAGCTTCTTATACAGAAGGGCTCCAATTCAGGAGAGCACAACAAGAAGTTTGTCTCTATTTGGCATAGAAGTTAGAAAGAAGCTTAAGATGAATATATGAGTAGACATCTGCAATTTCAGTAAATTTGGATCAGATCCTTAAATCCATTCACGGCCTGGGTAGTTTCCCAGGTGGAGTCCTAAAAAGCAGGAACAGAGCAAAATAAAATACAGGATTGTACTAGGGTACCATGACTGTTGGTTTGCCAGTGGTTGGACTGTGGCTGTCTGGCTTTCCAGTTGTTTGAGGTGGGATATAATGTATTCCCGAAAGGATTTTCTCCTTTTGGATTGTGGATTGCTCTAAGGGGATAGAAATGGAAATTGTTTTAGGTCACCTTCCTTTCACAGGTGGTTCCTTCTGTTACATGCTCCACTGCTATCATCTGTCCTGTTTCAAAAGCAAGTGAAAAGGATGCCACCTTTTCTGCGGGGAGTTTGTTTTTTCAGTCTGATAGATCTTGCTGTTAGGAAATGGTTCCTGGTACTTAACCTACATTTTCTTGTGCTGAATTCTATCACATTAAACTGAGTTATTACTCCAGACCATACTAAATAAATGATTTTCTCTGCCCCCACTTTGTGCTGTTACATTTGGATTTGATTTACAGATTATTTTGAATACAAGTAACTGTAAAATGATAAAGTTATTAAACAACTAGGCATCCAGTAGGAGAAAATAATGAAAGCAGAAACATTTCTAAAGCCTTCTGTGCTATTAGGTGCAATGATACAGGGAGAATGTAATGGGAAACAACGCTGGAGCTTTCTAATACACCTCAACAGTTTAAAGATCCTTGAAGCAGAAGGGGGTTAATGTAACTGGAAATTGTTGGCCTTCATCCTTCTCCTTTTCTTTCCTTGAATAGTACCTGTCATACATCTTTGTTACGTTTGAAACTTTCTCCTTTTTATACCTGTTGAAAAGGTAAGCTGTTGCGCTAGGAAGAATTTACCACTGAGTGTACAATATTTTCTTGTCTGCCCTCATATTTTATGCATTTGTGATTTGTCCTCTCATCTCTATAGTTTAAATAATAACACTACTGCTGCTAGTGATGTTTAGTGGGTAGGATTTTTTCTGTATAAACAGGATATTGGACAGCGAGTATTAGTCTATCTGTACAAACAGATATTGGCCAGTGAGTCAAAGCAGGCTTTCCCTGTGCCCACTGCTGTTGGCTCCCTTGTGTCCCGCTAGGAGAACTGTGGATGGAAATCTCTGATGGTACGAAGACTTTTCCTTGTTGTATGTTTGGTAAAGGCTACATTTTAAACCCCTTTTTGCTATGCGTTGGATGTTTGTAACAAGCTCAGAATGGAAAGGCCCCACCAATTCAAACTTCATTACGAAGTTGTTCCGCGAGCATTTCAGTTTCCCATTAGTAAAAACTAGAAAGTACATAAAACATGATAACAAGAAATAAAATTTCTTTTGGAAAGTTTCTTCTGTGGCTCTGGCTTCCTTGTATTTCTATTTTATGGCTGAGGATGTTGACATCATTGCTGTAAGCAGCGTGTTACCATTTCAAGTGGAAAGCCATAGGATCAGGTTGTTTCCCGTTTTGAATGAAATGGAGTTAGGTGCCCATCACTAATAGACACAGGGAGGGAGCCTGCCTCATTTCTGGCTGTGGCAGGTTGTCTGCCCTCTATCACAGAGTGAAATGGTGACACTGGCTTTCAGCCTCATCTCTGAAGGGCAGAGAATTCAATGCATACAGCTGAGTCCATGCTGGCCTTCCAAAAGCAGCATGTGCCTCTGCTGCTTGTGCCGTGGTTTAAGCCCAGCCAGCAACAAAGCACCACGAGACCGGTTGCTCACTCCTCCCTCCGCGGTGGGGTGGAGAGGAGAAAATATAACAAAAAGCTTGTGGGTCGAGACAAGGACAGGGAGGGATCACTCACCAGTTATGGTCATGGGC